>JACGWL010000015.1:4630091-4849453 GCA_034509725.1 Sesamum angolense
CTTTTCTCTTCCCATGTTTTTGATCTTCGAGGAAACTTTTCCCCAAAGTCATATTTTCCATTTTCTCGTCCTGCAACACCTGTAAACAAGAATTTCATGGCCTGCTATTTCTAAACATGCCTTCCATATCTACCAACGACAAGCTGCGGCAAATGATATAAGTCATCACAAGGAAAAGGTTTTCATTCTTAGTGATGTCAAATATAACTTGTATTTCTCTTCATCCTTCAGGGCATCTAAGTTTTACGTTATCTACCCTAATTTCTTGAGGAGTCAAAAACTTTTGACAAGTCTTTCTCCTTTTCCTTTGTAGCCAATTATCCTATCTCCGAAATGACATCCTGCTACTAAACTCAGTCCTAGAACTCATTGTTCGATCTAAGACTGGTGATCTTAATAACGATATCGACACCTCCTATTCTAGGTATCCTAATTGGATCTGGTGCCACTTAGCAATTCCTTGAAAATTTTGGGATTTCGATATACTCTTTCCTAAGGAATATAAATCAAAATGATGTATGTTGAAAGGGCATAAGCAATTCTATAAGTTATAGAATATGGTCTATTACCTTCTTTCATTAGATATTTTCTTTTAAAATCCTGATGAAGGGTTAAGACTCTACTGAAGTCTTGATCAGCTAGGTTGTATGTGATCCTGGGATGAATATCAAACATCAATTTTCCTGCATACAGATTACCTATCATTGTCCCAAGACAACCATCTCTTAAGTTATTAATTCTTCTATCCGTTATTGATAAATGTATTTCTGAATCAATTCTTTCCTTAAAAGTTGCTTTTATTACTACTTCAATAGTTCCTATATGGATCCATTTCATAGTAACTGCAATTTCTTCTCTAAGCCTACTTAATTCTTCAAGAATTTCTTCTTTAGGAATAAGCTGCATTTCCATCACATTACCAGTAAATTCCATGGGAATAGCAAACTCACCTGAACTTTACTTTGTAGATTATGTGATGTTTTCTCTGGTTTAGTCCTATTTGTTGAGGACTTTACCGATCCCTCCAATTCTGAATCCATCATATGGACTGATGTTGGAATCTTGACGCATGATTCTTTCCATAGTTTTGTTTGACACCGTCATTCTGGAAAAGAATCCTGACAGGCTTTCAGAGGTTTGAAGCCTATCTTCTTCACTGTAATTATTCTGACTCGGTTGAAGATCCATCTGAATCAGTTTCTATCTCCTCCTCATAGACACTTTCGTCCGAATGATGATCCTCGAATTGGTATATTAGTACCAATTCGCCATAGTAGACTGTGTCTAGGATGTCGTTTGTGGCTTCAAATTTTCTTATCTCACCACGTTTCTGCGGGCAGTCTGGAGCGATATGTCCTCTTGCTCCACATGTCCAGCAGTTGCAATCTTTGAAACTTTCATTAGCCCGGGTATGGGCCGGTCTGAAAGTTCTTCTCGTAGGGGTTCTTCCTGTGGATCTTGTATCTGTTCTTCTAGATCTTTTGGGATGAAGCCCTTGTTGGTCCGCTCTTTGCCCAGATTTGTATGTTCTGGCTTTTGTTTTGGACCCATGATCTTCGCCTGAAAGGAGTTCTTTTGGAATTTCTAGAGTATGAGTCATTACTCTGTTTCCTCCTTTTCCTTGGTTCACCTGATTCTCCTATAATAGTAGGAAAATCGTTATTATCACAACAAAGAGGAGTTCGTTTAATCGCCTTTCTCCCTTTTCATGTTTTTCTGGATAGATGCTTGATAACACCAATCCTTCAACTTGTCTTTGAGGAAAGACATTCTCCTTGCTACTGAATCCATTTGTCCCTCAGGTACTTTGTATGATTGGATCAACATTTTCCTCCATGGACTACAGATCTTTGCAAAGAACATGGGAGCTGCAACTTCCACTGCTACTCCACTCTGGAAGATATACTTGCGAAACCAATAGATATATTCATCTATTGCACAAATACTTCTCAATTCAAGGCTAAAAAGAGCTTGTGCATATTCTCTAGCCTTTTCTGCTCTACTTCCTTCGAAGTATCCATCTCCTATGAAATGTATCTTGATAAGCCTCCCTAGCCGATCTGCTATCGCACTCTTTGAATCTCCGGCAAGGATACTGGCTTTAGTATCAGCTGGGGTATTATCCCATTCGATTTTCACAGAACCCTCTAAGCTCAACTCCACTCATTTTATGAAGTTTTCTTATCGAGTTCTAAGGTGGTTGCTGCTATCTTTATGGCTGCTACCCACTAATCTATCAGCTTCTCTATGTTTTGGAAGTCGATAACATCCAGGTTCAGTACAGCACCATATGGATGCAAGGGCTGAAGTATTGTTCTTGCCCAAGGTGTATTTTCAGGTGCTCTTCTAGGATTTCTCCCTGGATTCTCTAGGAGTCTGGTTCCCAAAAACGTTGGTGTTGCGTTAGTATGGAAATCTGCACTTTCCCTCATTGGGTGATCTTGTGGAGCCTCGTTGGAACATGTGCTCCCCTCCGGCGGTGGTAGTACTGGAGTAACTTCATTGGTTTGAACATTGACTAATTCCACAATCCCAAGTTGGGAAAATGATTCAGCCAATTCCTATAGATCTTATACATCCGCTCTGGTTACCTCCATTATTTTATGGAGTTAAGGATCTCTTGGATCTGTTCATCCCGTGTCTTTGGCTTGGGAATTTCTTTCGCCTTCCCTCTCTGATGTAAAAGAGGTACTGTTCCAAGGGCGTCCCTGATGCGCTCTTGTCTGGATATGGACGTTTCAGGGTTCTCCCTTTGGTTTCTTTTTAGATCTGCAACTTCTGTCTTCAGATATGTAAGATTCTTGTGTAGATCTGGGAGGATCTTAAGAATCTCATCCATCTTGTGGCACAGAGAGTCTACTTTCATAGGTATGTTGGATAACCTATGTCCATAGTCTTGAACCCTCTGATCTTGAGAGATTTTCGAGGTATCTGCCTCGATTTCTTTTCAAGCAATTTCTCTAATCATAATTTTTGGATAGGAATCGGTGTAAGAATTTACCCATTCCATTCCTTCTAGCTGGAATTGGATCATGTATTTCGGTGGAATGCAATCGCCTCACCACATTCCCTGGTACAGCTTGACGGACTCCTGAAGCCCTCAGCCTTTCTTCCACCTCTTCATTTGAAAGAGATTTCCAATCAATCCTTTTGGGACTGTTGTCACATTTTTTCAGAACTTCCCAAAGGAAGTTCTTTCTTTGTTTTTCCAGAGTTTGGAAATATTCCCTGTTGTCATTGTAACTCGAACTTTTGTTCAGTTCAATTTTCTTGAAAAGTCTCCTCCGTTAGTGGAGAAATATCTAAATATAATATTTAACCTGTATATTTCTTCAATAAACCTTGGCTCTGATACCATTTTCGAGTAAAGGGGGCTAAATCTGCGGAAAACAAACCTTTTTGGGGCTAAAACGATATTTTTAAAAGATGAACCATGATAAAAGGTGTTCAAACATGAACTGTGGTATCAAATCTGCAACTTTCCTAAATTATGGTATGAAATCTGCCCTTTTAAAATGTATGGTACCTGGATCGCAAAGTAGCATAAAGTATGGTACCCCTTTTGCATTTTTCCCTTTTAAATAATTTGGGACAATTTTCAAAAATATTTCCGACGACAAAATATAAGTAACAATTTTTCCGAGTAATTTACCGACAA
The DNA here is from genome assembly GCA_034509725.1 of Sesamum angolense. Taxonomy (NCBI): domain Eukaryota; kingdom Viridiplantae; phylum Streptophyta; class Magnoliopsida; order Lamiales; family Pedaliaceae; genus Sesamum; species Sesamum angolense. The sequence continues at coordinate 4,633,750 of JACGWL010000015.1, forward strand.
ACTTTCTGACGACAATAAAAAAATTTCTAGAAAGAAAGTCGTCGGAATTTTGTATTTATTGTCTCAAAATTCGTCCCAAAATCCTTCCCAAATAAATACTAACTTTTTGTCATTTGGACGAATTTTCCGACGACAATAACGAAACATCGTAAAACCGTCACAAATATTCTGACGGATATTCATTTTGTCGGAAATGTCGTCGAAAATATTTTTCGAAGTGCCTTTTTCAGACGGTCTTGCGTTGGTCCAAAAATCGTCGGAAATTTCGTCGAAATCCTTATTAGCGACAAAATTTTGTCGGAAAATCCATCAAAAATTCCGTCCCTAGAAAGCGTTTTTTTTTTTTTTTTTTTTTTGTATTGCATACTCTATCACTGGCCGCCTCTTTGTCCCCGTTCCCCCACCGTCCCCCCTTCTCTACCATCACCAACCCTATTTTCTCTCTCTCTCTCTCTGTCTCTCTCTCTCTGTCTCTCTCTATATATATATATATTATTATATTATATAATATATATTTTATATATATTATATTCATATAATTAAAATTTATATATTTATTTAAATTTTAACCGTTGATGGAAATTAAACAAAAATTGTGCAATAAATTTTCTAATTAAATTTGAATCTTAGATTCAAATCAAATACTACGATTATTAAATAAAGATATAAACATAAAATAAAATTTTAAAAAAATAAAGAAAAAGAGTGTGAATTTCAAGAATTAATGTGAGGGATGTAATTGCTCTATTTATTTTTCACAGGAGGGTAATTTGTTCTTTTCAACTATCACAAGGGGATAATTTGCTTTAAACACTTAATTAATTAATAGGTGGACTTATCTAATTAATGATTGAGTTAGTGGCGATTGGATTAAATTAATTAGGTGGATTAATTATTTTTTAGACTTGATTAATAAATTAAATTTATTAATTGAGCATATTTAGATTTGTATACATTTAATTGAATTAAATACTCACATGAATTTTCTATTGAGTATTTTATTTAATTAAAATAAATAATTAATCCAAAAAACTATTATTAAACTTGATTTAATTTATTAGATAAATTAAAATAAGTCCAATCCAAATATTACGAGTGTGGAAAATAAAATTATTATCATATAATACATATATATATTTAATAATAATTTTAAAATTATTGTCTTAATATCATATCTTGTTGTAGTGGCAACGATCAAACCAACGACCTATAACCCACTTCATTTTTTCGATTTGATTAACGAACGGTTTGGATCTTAAAGTATTGTTCCAAACAAGTTCATATAAATTTGCTATTATGGATTTTATTTATTTATTTATATATATATCAAACACAGGATTTCAAGTAAAAGTGAGCAAACCGTTCAAAAGCCAAAAAGGAAGAGAGACTGACATTTCAAATCAGTCAGTTTCAAAGTGCTTAGCACGCCACCTAATTCATTAATTGGTTGAATTGACCAAAACTTGCCCATTTGATTTTCTAATTAAATATTATTTATATACATAATCAAGAAAATATGTTTGATTTCATTTTTGGCCATTCTCGAAAATGGCTTTGTTTGTTTTTTTATTTTTACACTTTATTTGTGTGTGTGTGTTTTTTTTTTTTTTGAATTTTATATATAATATATACACACACTTATATATAAAAATATAATTAAAAATATAATTTGATAATAAATAGTATTTTTTGTAAACAAAAAATACAATATTAAACATACAATATTTTTATATATAAATATATATAAAAAATACATGATTTAACAATCAACAGTGATCTTTGTCTCTCAAATCCCAACATCAAACACACGCAACTCTTATTTTAAACTATTTTATATTACCTCAAAATACAAATCCAAACATACAATTTATCTCCAACACACACTTATTTATTTTTATTTTTCTATCTCTATCGCCAAAACATCAAAATAAAACACCCACAAATCCAAACACTATGCTAATGTTTGCTTTTTTTTTTTTTACACCTCAATTTTGTGTTTTTTTTTTTACTTTTCTATATGTAACATATATACACACATATATATAAATATAATATAAAAAAGACATGATTTGACAATGAACAATTATTTTTATCTCCAAAAAATACAATATTAAATATATAATATTTATATATATATATAAACATGATGTGACAATGAACAGTGATTTTTGTCTCCCAAAATAAAACACAAAACATACAACACTTTTTTAAATTATCTTAAAAATAAATCCAAAACACTATCTCAAATACATACTTATTTATTTTTATTTTTCTCTATCTATCTTCACCAAATATAACAAAACACTAAAAAAAAAACGAAGTCAAACATAATGTTGATTCTAGAAAAAAAAAAGGAAGAAAATAATCATAGCTCGTACGATGGGATTGAAGTGTTTGATAAATTTCAACATGAATAAAATTTATACTATTTATAGTGCATCAATCTATTATTAATATGCGTTTATATGATCTTTCAAATGTACCATCACTATTTTTTATCACATCATGATATGAAGAAATTCAAATGTGAAAGTTTGAGGAATCCAAAGATTGGGGGATCTTAAAATAATCGCGGGGTTAATATCTAAAAATAAATAAATAATTATGTATAATTTCTAAAAAATTTATAAAAATATAAAAAAATAAATGTTAGGATAATTAAAAAAAATTACAACTAATGATTCTTTGTTTAAGTGATGAGGTTGAGATCTCCAAACTAAAAGATTGTGAGTTCGAGTCCTACAGTTATAGGTATTTAGTCTATTTTAAATAGTAATATTTTATTTCTTTATTTACTCTTAATTTATTGGTTAATTTAAAATTACTGATGAATTATTTACTAAATATCAATACATTCTCAAAAGAAAAAAAAAATTACAACTCTTGGGTTGGATCCATCACTACTCCACGACATGATTTAATAACTTCACCTATTTAGAAAACCACAAACATTGATGAAGTTTTAATGCTTTGAAAATATTTCACTTTTTCTAACTTACTATGAACTTTTTATTTTTAATTCATAGTTACACATCCATTGATGTACAAAATTAAATATTATGGGGAAAGTTTTTATGAAGCAAAATGCAAATTTTGTTACTTTTTCGTCTCTAAAACAACATTTGAGACATCGTGCACTCTCCGATAGACAAATTTTAGGTTTCGGATAGTACATATATTGTACATCCCAATTAACAAATTTTGCAAATTTTCTCTCGGGATTATTTGCTCTATAAAAAAGTCTCACATAATACTCGAATGTTGGTGTGTAGAACACGAATTTTACGAATTTGAGCTGCTACTAGTCGTTTTCTAAAGTTAGTAACAAAATAAAAACTAATATAAATGTACAATTAAAACATGATGGGAAAAATATTTTTGGTACAATTCTTTGGACGCAATCGTGCATGATTTTTGGGTGCAAATATGCATAACAACTCCTTATACATGGAAAAATTTTGATTCGATCAAACTTGAATCAATTATATTATAAATACGATATACTTGTCATGTGATTAGTGTACAACTCAAAAAAGAGTGATTAATCACATTACAAGTGTATTGCACTTACTCTGTAATTTATTTGGATCTGTCAAATCTAATTTGGACAAAAAAAAAACCTATATACATGTTTAAGGGGAAAATAGATTAAAGACTGTGTCAATGCCACGTCAACTTTGACACTAACAATAGTACTAACGTCGTCAAATGAAATTGACATACTTTATATATTTTGATCGGTACTTGCGACATACAGATATACTTTAAGTGTGATAAATGCAATTAATCATGTAAAAAATTATCGATTATATATATATATATATATATATATATAATATATTTCTCATAACAGATAAATATTTCCCAATTTATTTTCAATATTCTCTTTCAATTTTTGCTTACAGAAAAAAGATCCTAACCCAAACTAATTAAGTAATATCCAAACAAGGATATATATTAACCCTATGAAAATTTATTTTTTATTTATAAAATAAAAAAAAATAAAAGGCGAAACTAAGTAGCATAATTCTCAAGTGAGAACAATAAGAAAGAATTTACAAAACTACAAAAGAAAAGTCAGCACCAATTACTATTAAAGCATGTAGTTATCATAATTCCGATTCTCATTGGTCGGATGTCCCGGCGGCGCGTGGGATGACATGCCGCCGCCGCCGCCGCCGCCGTGCATGTTACTACTCAACATGAACATGTTTGTTGTTTTTTTGGGTAGGTACTGCACCTGAAACCTGCCGCGGGAGCCACCGAGGCCGTGCTAGCCACATGTTGCGTAACGCTTAATGTGCCGATTGGGACAGGGAGCTGAGGCCTCACGAACGTCCGCAGGGCCTCCCGTAACTGCTGCACCAAAGTTCGTGTCAGTGTTGAGTATGTTGGGGGCGTCGAAGCCCTTTCTTCGATATTCCTTGATTAAATCACCGCCGGTGGCAACGGTGGTGGTGGTGGTGGTTGATCGAGGGATTTCAATGGGATTGATATTGGTAAAATTATTTTGAAATAATTGCATCCAATCACTAGGATTTGACATTGATTCTCTAATATTAATTCATATATACATAGAAAAATGATCTTGATGAGAGCACTTTGATAAAATTGGCATCAAAGAATAGTGAAGGGAAAAGAGTAGAGTTGTGGGATTGAGTTGAAAGACTTATAAATAAACAAGTGGAATCTAACTAGTCTTGGTCAATTTTTTTCATTTTATTTTATTGAATATTGAGTCTTGATAAATATTAAAATGATGTATAAATAAATTATAATACGATTTTTCGAGTTGAATTTTCATTTTTTTTTAATTATGGGATTTTATAAATATTAATATGATGTAAATAATATTATTGCATTACACGCAACTATAAAAATATCCAAAACAATTACGTAAAAAATTTTAAAAAAATGAAAATATTAGTACACGTGATTAATTTTTGTTTGAGTTAATTATCTTATTTTAGCAAATTTAAATAGTTAAAATAAAACCAATTTCTTTAAACTCTGATTCAAAATTATACACAATTATAAATATTTAAAATATAAAGCACTTGAATTTTTTTTTTATCCAAACTTGGCAGTGCAATTTATTTGTCAATTTTTAATTCGGACATGAAAGTCATGTATATATATAAAAATAAAATTAATATATTAGATGTATATATATTAAATAAAAAATTAAAAATTAAAAAAAAAAAAAGAATAAAAAAGCAAAAGCAAACAAAAGAGTTTTTGTTCAACCCTATAGATTATATGGTACTGGTCAAAGCAAAGACTTTTATGGGTTAAATGGTCTTCACAGATGATGTCAAGTGAGAGCTCACGTGGGTACGAATCATTTTTGGCATTTGGTGGGTGTTCTGGAAATAGTTGTTGGAGTCCCACAAGAAAATTTATTATTATTTGCATTTTAATGATTATGAATTAAAATTTATGATAAATAATTAACTAAAATTACAACTATTTTCTTGAGATTTGATATAATTATGAATATTTTCTCGTTGTTTGTAAAATTATCAATACCTTCGTCCTTTAACGGTCGACTAACAATTAGTTCAATCTATTAGTATTCTTTAGGTTTTCGTTCGTTTTTCTAGTGAACTGACCAAAATGTCCTTGTGAAATTAAAACTGAAATTTTATTTATTTTTCTTAAAAAATTATTTTTTTATGAATTAAGTGGATAGTTGTTTAATAATTTTTTTAAAATTTTTTCGTCCATCCCTTCCGATTTTTTTATAACAAAGAAAAAAATACAGTAAGTACAAATAACAGTTTCATATCTCAATTCAAGAATTACATAATTTCATCAAACATCAGGGATATTTGTAATTTTCAAACAACAATGGGGTATTCGTGATTATATCAAATTTCAAGAAATGTCTTTGTAATTTATCCTAAATAACTATTATTAATCATCATTAAGTGAAATCATAATTTACTTTGTAACTAATCTTACTAGCAAAATTTTCTTAAAGCCAATGAAATTGGATGTGAACTAAAAGTTTAATTAAAAGAATGAGTAAATTACATTTACACCACAAATGTAGATTTAATTACACAAACACCTCATAGTATCTATGAAGTTATAAATACACTCCTGATTTGATTCAGTGGTGAAATTTTACAAAATTATCCCTTGAAATGCATTAAACTAACACTTACTCAAACGACGTACCTATAACTTTTACACATAATTTTTTTTTTTTTTTTTTTTTAATTAGCCTAACTTTATGAAATGTCGACGTACTTTCAGGAATTTATGGAAAAATTCTAGTCTGGACCTGACTCGATCAAACTTAAACTAATCATATAAAAAGTAAAATATATATACCGTGTAATTGGCGTACAATTAAAAAAATAAGCAAACACATAGTAAGTATAATACACTTACTTTTTAATTAATTTGATTCAACTAATCCTGATTTTGACAAAAAATTTCCGAATGCATGAAGTGATGTAGACCACGAGTGCGTAAGCAATGACCTTTACTAAGTGTTTGTTTTTATTACAAATTTTATGTATTTTGTGAAGACATTTTCCTATGTAGTAAAGGGAAGAATAAACGATGGAGACACAGAAGTAACTCGGAAATTCCCATGTTTGAATAATTGGGATGAAAATGTACGGATTGAGAATTTAATGGTGGATTGCATGATTAATTGAGCTTCCTTCTATTTATTTATTTATTTTTGGATAAAGACAATCAATTACACCTTCTATATATTAAATTTTAAAGACCGATCAATTATGTCAATAAATAAATGATAAATTACAGTTATCTTTTCTAAAATTTAACATAATTATAAATATATTTTCGTTATTTGAAATAGGGTAAATTACATCTACCTCCCCTGAGATTTATCATAATTACAAATACCCCCTCGTTGTTTGAAAAATTACAAATAATTTTAATGACCATCTAACAATTACCCCAATCTATCCATTTTTTATAGTGAACTGACCAAAATACCCTTATGAATTAAAATTATAATTTTATTTATTTTTTTAAAAAAATATTTTCTTATCGATTAAGGGGATAATTTTTTTTATAATTTTTAAAATTTTTTCATCCATCCCATTCAATATTTTTATAAGATTTTAATTTTTTTAAAAAATAAAAAAAAAACAGTAAGGGCAAAGTTGACATTTCTATACCTCCATCCAAGGATTGCATAATTTTATCAAACATCAGGGGGTATTTGTAATTTTCAAACAACAAGGGGTATTTGTAATTATGCCAAACCTCAGGGGAGGTGGTTGTAATTTACCCTTTGAAATATGAAAAATATTTTTGTGATTTTAACGATAGTCTAATAATAAGCTAATTTCGTTAATTTTTATTAGATTTTCATTCAATTTTTGTTATGAACTAGTCAAAATGCTTTTTTGAATTATAAATTAAAATTTTACATGTTTTTTAGAATTTTCTAAAATATTTTTTGAAAGAATCGGTATAGCCTTGGACTTGACAAGAATGCAACAGAAGCATTAAAATAAGCATGTTTAAATTCTAAACCGAAAGAGAACTAGTCCCTTAATCCCAAGCGTTCGGTACTCAATAAGCATAAAATAAGTTTGAAATAAAACACGTAGCCATTGTAACATTGAGTGGCGAAAATGTCATCATGAAATTTTACTTTATTTTATTTGAAAACTTTCTTCAAACTTTTCTCCTATAATGGTTTGCTCACGCAAAGACCAACAAGATATATTCTACACTCCACTACAAAGTGATCTACACCTAACCTTCTTAGAGATAAGCTGTATTTAGCATATGAGATTTGATAATACTATTAGCTTAGTATATCAATTTAAAAAGGGCCTTGCTCAAACTAGAAATTAGTTCAAGAAAAATAAGAGAATAGAGATAAAATGGAGGAGAGTAGACTCGTCAAGATAATGAGAGTAAGTGAGCAGTGTTATCCTTTGTATTATATATATCTAAAATAACATACTGTGATCTCTTTCATAATTTCACTCAATCTCGTAACAAATTCACATTCATCCCATTTAAGACAACTCATCTTTTATCAATATTTTTTTATAAACCTCATATACTTTATAAATTTTTGTATTTAATACTCCACCTTAGTATTTATGACCCTATGAAAGGAGAAAAGTGGAGTTTCTAGTTGTTACAAAACTTAAGATACAATTCTATCAAAGTTTAATATCCTTGTAGATACATAGCTACAACTCCTGACTCAAGATGACACTATTGATCTACCTAATAAGACTAACAACTGGCTTACAATCTAGTTAAATGAGTCACTGCATTCTAACTCCTAGAAAATCAATACGTAGCAAAGAGTGGGTTGTGAATTCAGTACTTATAATTAATTAACATATATATATATATATACACATATGAGAACATACACAAAAAAAATATTTTTATTTCCGTGTAACGACACTAATCAATCAATATTCGTTATACAATTTTCACAAAATCACGAAGTAACTAATACCAATAATCATGCGAAACCAATACCAAAATCACGCATCTACCACAATATAATGCACACATCATTTTAGTTTATTTTCTTAGGGCCTACTTTGTCTTTCTGAAGTATATTCAAATGATTTAGACGTTCGCTCTCAACAATCAATGTCGTATAATCGCCGGCACCTAGTACCCATTGTATGTGATATTCCCACACCGATCAAGTATGTAGCAATATCAGCACAAGACATCGCGCGTAATATGGTATCCGCACACCACCCCAGTGTGTAGATGTTAGCACAAGATATTCCACATTACCCAAAATATCCCAATACACCTCGCGCTATGATACCTAGCTGTATGTTTATTTTTCACATATTACATATCTCATATTTAATTATCATCATGACAACATTACTCGTCATCAATCAAATCATCGTAAATCATGGAATATGCCTCAAGTAAGGAACCATCTCCTCAAGCTCAATTTATCATCAACACATTAATGACTTCGTATTAATGTGTATGTTTATGTGTTTTGTGTGTTAATGTGTATGTTTGTATTTTTTGTGTTAATGTGTATGTTTATGTGTTGTGCATGTTAATTTGTATGTTTGTGAAGAGGTGTTTTATGATTTTACTTATAAAAGAGAAAAGTAATCTTGTAGATTGAGGAAATTGCAGAAGAACCCCTGAAGGATCCAATTCGCTCGGGTCGTCGAGTCGGTTGCAACTCAAATTCGACCCATAACCCGCTTCAGATATACTCTGTTTGGTCCATCGGGTCGGGTCGATTGCCATTTGACTCGAGAATCGACCCATCCCCCATATCCTACCCAGTCAGCAGCTACTATCAACTGTTGATCATTGTGCCCGGAGTCCTCGATGAAGCCACATTGAGCCATGTGAATAGACCATTCATCCAAGCAGGAGGACGCACACGGGTACTATAAATACTTCATACCTAATTTATTTATGGCAACTTTTGTGACCCTATTTACCTAAATTCTAGATCGCTCTAGATCGCATTTTTCTGTCTACCCCGCTTATCTCGAATACTTCACTAACTTAAGCATCGGAGGGTCTTGGCTGGGCACCCCCAGCGAGCCTAACGAGCTGCTTTCTTTTCTCAAGACCACAAAAAGTCAAGGACGCGAGGCGTGAGGACTATTGAATACCCCCGACCTGCAACCCCGGATCAGTTTGTATTTTGTGTGTTAATGTGTATGTTTATGTTTTTGCGTGTATTTATATAATTTGTGTGTGGGAGTTGATGTGTAAAAAGAAACAATGAGGTGGTGGGGGTGGCATCACTTGCTGTTATCCCCAAGTTTCATTTATTTATTTTTTTTATTTAAACTTTTTTTTAAAAAAAAATTCATATCCTCTAGTTTTTTAATTAATATAATTTGTCCTTATATATTTCATAAAGTTCCATAATTTTATATTCAAATTTCAATATATAATTGATTTGTAATAAAATTTAAATTTTTTAGTGATTACTAATTAGTCACAATTATGCATAAAATTCTATAAACGTCACGCATACCCACAGACCTATACACTATTCACAAACACAATCATATTAATTAATTGCTTCCAATTAACCCTTAATCCAGAAGCACTCGCCATTATGGGTGACCATCTAGAAACAATCTATGGTACTAAAGTATAGGTGAAAATTGCGTGAATCTTAAGACCACCGAGTGTCATACGGGTACGGTCTTTCCATCAGTCAATCTCCAGATTTTAATCCAGGGCATGAAATAGGTCATCGATTCCCATCACGAACTAGACATCTATGCTTAATATTTCAATTGTATTTCTCCACTTGATCAACATAGAAAACCTCTTTCCTATTTGATCACCTATTGTGGCCACAGACTACCCAGAGCACAACACACATCGCGACGCATAGGAGATTGCTATCATCTCATGATAGGCTACAGATCATCTCTTAGAATCCACTAGTTTTCATACATATTTTGACTTTACTGGAACAAGACTTATAATAATCACGTCAGAACATGATCATCTTTTGTCAGGCCCTAGACACAACCGTCTCATATATGAGACTATGTAGATCATCAAGTTTGAGGACTAAACGGCAAGTTGAGGAGTTCAACTCATACTAACCAAGCAACAAGAGCTTCCATATGACGACTCCCAACGAGTCAGTTTATCAACCTTTGTCAACCACCCATTAAAATTATATTGACTTCATGCGTCTGCTACCAATGAAACATGGCACCATCATATAGGCTCAATGTTTAGTACAAGTCTCACAAGAACCTCTGATCCCAATTCTCGGGATTTTCAACATGAAATATTTCAAATTCATCCCTCATAAATTGATTTCATAGTTATCATCAAATGTGCAATCCAACTTTATTGTTTAATTAACAATATGTAGGATTGTTGCATTGTATGGAAAATATAGGAGTAAGAACAACAAAGTAAGGCCAAATGAATACTTATTCTTATTCATTTAATTCAATATTATAAAGTGAAAAGAAATTGTTTAAATAGATAACAAAATAGTCAATCTGATTGACTTTCTGGATACCTATTTCAACAATCTCTCACTTGACCTAAACGCAATCACCCATTTGCCTCATCTCATCCTGTCCAGATGTTGAATATTGGCAATATGTGAAACAAGCATGGTCAGTAGATTTGTCGTGTTTTCTATTAGTGTGACATTATCCACCTCACATCATCTCTATCTACTGCCTCTTATAACATATAGTGTCTAAGAATGTGCTTGTATCTATGATAAGATTTTGGTTCCTTCTCTTGCTCTATCACCCCATTGTTCCCAAAAGATAACTACGAGCTCAATAATGCTAGGCTCTCACCCAACTCTTAGATGTAGTTTTTCATCCAAATTACTTCCTCAACTACTTTCGAAATCTTTATGTATTCAGCCTCTGTAGTGAAATAAGTTGTCGTATCCTCTTGGAACTCTTCCAAGCTACCACACCACCATTCTACTTGAATACGTAACTAGACTGAGACTTAGCATCGTCTACATTAGATTGGAAGCTGACATCACTATACCCTTTCAGTACCTACTCTCCACCGACGTACACCAAGAACATCTCTTGAGTCCTCAAGTACTTAAGGATAGTCTTGACAGCAATCTAATGTGTTTCACCAGCACACCCCTGATACCTACTCGTTACACTAAAATGAAATGCGATATTAGGCCTTGTGCACTGAACAATGTAATGTATGCTCCCTACAACAGAGGCATAGGGAATGTCACATATCTTTCTATTTTCCTCATTAGTCCTAGGAGAGTGCGTTTTGGAAAGTTTAACCATGTATCTCATGGGAAGAAAATCCTGTTTCAAGTTTTCAATCTTGAACAATTTCAAGATTTTCTCGATTTACAAAGATTAGGTCATTCCTAACTCTATAAATATTAATACTAAAGATGTAAGAAGCTTCACCTAAATCCTTCATAGAGAATTGCGTAGAAAATCATGTTTCCGGTGTCATCTAACATCTTGAGTTCATTTCTAGTAAGTAAAATACTATCCACGTAAAGCACGAGGGTTAAACTCAAGGGTTAAACTCATTTTTGACAAAATCATAACTCTTTATAACTTCGTCAAAATAAACATTCCTACTTCGAGAAATTTGTTTTAGTCCATAAATGGACCTATGAAGATGGCAAACATTTTGCTCTTCCCCTATGGATATGAAACCCACTGGCTGAGGAATATCATTTTCACATCCATCTACAATATCTTGTAGTCATAGCATGCAGATATGGTAATCAAAATGCGAATGGACTTGGCCATTGCTACAGGAAAATAAGATTTCTCAAAGTTCGAACCAGTCCTCTGAGTATAACCCTTCATCACTAGTCTGGCCTTGAAGGTAGTTACTTCCTCATTGGTTTTAAGCATTTGTTTGAAAACCCATTTACACCCACAATGGGCTCGAAGCCTATAGGTGATTCTACCAAGGTCTGTACCTTATTGGAGCTCATGAATCCATCTTGGATCTCATGGGGTCAAACCACTTTCCCGAATCGATATCAAACATCACTTCTTCATAAGTTTGTGGATCATTATCCAACTAACCAGCCACCAATAAACCGTATCTCTCAGACGATTGAGATACTCTAGTCGACCTACAAAGAATTGGAATATTTTCAGTGGGACCACAGGCACGGAAGATGATGCTTCTATTACATAAAGTGTTTCTTCACTTGACTCCTCAAGAAGCAACTCCTCATGTCGGGTAATTGGTTGAAAAACCTTTTTCAAGAATACGCCATTTCTCAAAATAAATCTTTTATTCTGAGGGATCATAAAAATAACATCCCGTAGTTTATTCAGATATTTTCTAAACCTATAAAAATTAGATCTCAAATTTAATTCGTCTTCCACTAGTCTCTTGACATACGCCAAACAGCCCCATACCCTAAGATATTTATATAAAGCAGATTTTCCATGCCATATCTCATATGGTGTTTTGGTTATTGTCTTAGATGGTTCTATATTCAATAACTTGGTCGTTGTGTCAACAGTGCAACCCTAAAAGAATAGTGATAACTATGTGAAGCTCATTACAGACTGAACCATGTCCAACAGGGTTCGGTTCCTCCTTTTAAAAATGCTATTTAGCTATGGCGTTCCAAGAAGAGTCCATTGAGAGATAATCTCATTCTCTTTTAGAGAGTTCAACTCTCCACTCATGTACTCACCTCCTTGATCTGATCAAAAAGTTTTAATCTTGCAGCTAGTTTAGTTCTCTATTTAAAGTCTGAACTTTTTCAAATGCCTCAGACTTGTACTTTATCAAGTAAACATAACCATTCCTTGAGTGATCATCTATAAAGGTTACGAAGTACGTGAACTTACCTCTAGCTTGAGTATTAAGTGACCCATAGACATCTGAATGGATCAAATCCAATATATCATTGGCAAACTTGCTCTGTCTTACAAAAGGCTTCTTGGTAATTTTTCCCTTCAAACAAAACTCAAAAGCTAATAGGTTGTCCAAATTGTCTATTTTTAGACTCTTTGAATCCACCAATTTTCTTATCCTATCTTGAGAGATATGACCCAACCTTACATGCCAGATCTGCAAGTTCTTGATTATCTAACTTGTGTTTATTTTGAACAGTCATACTTGTATTATGTCGTGGGACGCTATAAAGGCCATTTATTAGTTTACCCAATAAGAGTGAAGAATCATTCTTCAACAGATAAAAATAGTTTTGATTGATTGAAAACTCATAATCTTCTTTGTACAAAATAGGGATAGAAATTATATTTTTAATCATGCTAGGTACATAATGATATTCTGTCAAATCAATCTTAACATGATCACTAATACTAAGTGGACTAGTCCCACGGTTTCAGCAACAATCCTCTTGCCATTTCCAAGCCTTAGGTCTACCTTGTCCTGACTTAGTCTTCAACTTCTTGTCATCACCTACAAATCATTATAAATGTGAACACCACACCGGTATCTAATGCCCAAGAAGCAGACTTAGTGGTCATATTAATTTCAACAATAAGCATACATTGGATAGAGGCAAGGAATTTAGAACAGTTCCTCTTCCAATGCCCCTTCCCATAGTAGAAGACATCCTCTGTCTTGCTGGCTTTAGGACCTCTTTCTTCTTCTCTTTATGAACGGTTAGGGCCTTCCCTCAACCAACATGATTTGTTCCGTCATGTTGCTCAGCCAGTCATTATAGTTGTTTTCATTCAATTTGTTTGCGACAAAAATAATAGTAAGTGAATTCTTAGACATAATTTGATCTATATCAAAATAAATGCAGAACATTAAAAAATCTTTCTTAATATGGAATATAAGTTGTGACATAATCTTTGGTCGTTGACTACTCCCACTTTTTGTAAAAACTACTCCCACTAATTCTTCAAATCATATCACTCTCAAATGAGTATTTCAGAAAATATTTTTCTAGTGGGCTTGAGGTCCATGACGGCAATTTGTCATTCCCTGATTTTACGATTCAAATGAAAATTATCTCATGGGAGATAACATTTATCATTCTCATTATATGAGATTCTTAAGATATTTCGACTCATTTTTCACATGATTTCAAGACCTTCAAATAAATCATGCTATTCCTCATTAGGCCCAGCCCATCAATCAAGTGAATTATCTCTACTATCGTTCCCCATGATTCGTAAAACAAGAAAATAGGAGAATAATTTGTTTGTTCATAACAATAGTGTAGCTCTCTTTTATTCCCAAACGTATCACTACTCGAGACACCACGAAAGGGAAGAAAGTAGCGTGCACACCATAATGTTATGGATCAAAGGGATCAAATTGAGATAAAAATTAAAGTTTAGGGATGCTGAAGTCGAGAAATAAATTTGAGGACTAAAGTGATTTTTAAACGAAAATATAAGGGATCAAATATAGCATTTACCCTAGAATTAACGTATAATGCCTTTTATTTGAAAGGATAAAACTTAATTTTGATCTTATTCTTTGTCTTTAAGATATTTATTTTAAAAGATATAATCCCTTTTAAAGATAGTTGACATACATAAAACTCAAAAAAAAAAAATATTATTCCTTACATTATAAAACATTACAATTGAAAAATGGTGGGTGTGTTGGATACTTCAATACGGATATAAGGACGTAGGGTGTTATTAGAGTTGGAACTAACTCTAACTGTTTGTCCAACATTAGAAGTTCATGTATACAATAAACTCTTTATATTAAGTTCAAAGTTGATTTGAAGTTTGAAGTGTTATTTGAGGCTAGAGTGAAAATATAGATTCCCCACAGGTGGGCCGCTGCAGCTGGTCCGTCCCAGCATGGGCGTCAGGTCGAATGTATTTGTCTCAATATATAATTTTTTTGCAACAAAACATTTGGATTAGTCTGGCAACATTTTTGTTCAGTCAAATATTTTAAATCTGGTTTTAAATTTATAAATGTTAAACAATCAAACATTTCTGGCAATTTCTGCTAGGGTTTAAATCCGAAATAATGATGCTGCAGGTGTTGGAGCCAACAGACCTAACTTCAAAACTATCTGAAAATATCATCTCTCTCCCTCTCTTCCTTCGGGTTTGAGTGTTATTGAGCTTTTTTCTTGCACATTGAATATTATTCGAGGTGTTTTCCAATATAGTACAATACTAAAAGTTGTGATCGTCTTCTCCAGAAAGAAGTTTGTAGTACCTGGGGCACACATGGCATAAAAATTCTTTAAGGCAATTATTAATTTTTTTCTATGATTTGATAGTATTGCACAAATCGTAACAACTCTTATCCAACTAAGTTTTACTATTTCCATATTTTCAATATCAGCATATCTAACTTGTTCTGTTATGATTTTTTGTTCCAATGTGGTTAATTTACAAATTAATTTTCAAAAGTATCAGTATTGATTTTGTTAATATTATAATTTGATTGTTTTTCAAAACGTTTCACGATTGCTTGATTTTTCCAACATATTGATTGGAAAATTGGGGTATAATTCATTTACTAAAATTTTGTATATGTGGTAGATTAATGTTTTGTTTCTCTCTCTTCGGTATACAATTGCATGCAGAAGTTGCAAAGTTTGAATTTTAGTTCTCAAATTTTAAAATTTTATTTTAAAAAAATGCGTCCAATTTCTCACAATTATTATTTGGAAAATAATGTTTTGTATTTCATAAATATCAAGTTTTTGTTAACCAAGATTTTAATAGGAATTCTTTATCAAAAACTTCTAGAACCGAAGATTGATTTTTTTTTCCGGATTAATTTGAAAAACTGTGCCTGTTTGTTTATGTATTCATTTTTAATTTTTATTTTTCAGTGAAATATAGTATTTATTTAATTTTAATTAAAAAATTATATTTTACATAAAATTATAATATCAAATTAATATATTTCCAATATGAATATGAATAAACAAAAATCTTTTCACTTTAATTATTCTCTCAAATCATATTGCATCTTCTCTTTTATTTAACTATACGCATCATATATATAGAATCTCGTCTTTAATAACATAATTAATGACGCAATTTTTGCACACATCGTGTGTACATTTTAATTAAAAATAAAAATTGCAATAAAAATTAAAATAAAAAATTCAATCCACGACTCAAGATGTCGTTGCGTATTGGTAGGGTGGAAGTCCTTGTTTGGTGGGACCTATAGAGCACGAGACCTATGTCTTTCAAAGTCCAAACGTAGAAGGTAGATAACTGAGTTTGATTTAACAAAGCCAAACATGGAAGAAAACATGGGGTTGACGTAGATCAGGTTTTTCTTATTTCAAATTTCTCAATATGATTATTGGGGTAATATATTTTGATACCCCGACGAAAATTAAAATAAATTCTTAGGTATCTAAATTCGGATACCCGGAATTTTTTCTCTTTTTTATTGTTTAAATCTATAATATTATAAGAAAAAAACTTTTGTCGTATCAATTTTTGAATACCTAAATTTACCCTTAATTCATTTCTTTCCTTCAAAACAATTTTGGTCATAATAGTAAATTAAAAAAAAGTTAATAATCTCACAATTTTATATATTTTTTTCTCTCTCCCACTACCCTATATTTATCTCTCGGCAAATTTCTCCATATTTGTTTTTTCTAACAAACTTCTATAATTTTAATAAACTTATAATTACAATATATTTTTCCTCTGTCATCCCACCCCACATTTTTTTATTCAATTTTTTTCTTTCTTATTATAATTATTTTTATATGTTTGCGGGAACAGCGTACAATAACTACTAGTATATATAAAAAATATAAAAGCATAGGCAACAAAAAAAATAAAGTAAATTTTTTTAATAATTTTATGGTTTAAATGATAATTTGTATGGATGATGTGGCTTGAATTAATTTTAGATATTATACAAAAGTTCAATATTAAATCATAATATCAGTTATTAATTAATGTTTGAAAGCAGTATGTCCCCAATTAATTAACAATAATGTATAAAATAATTCAATTAACTTGATAAGTAGAACAATTGCCTCGTAAAATATTATTTTCTTTACCATACTATTTTCTAGTAACAACAAATAATTCTCTTTTTTTTTTAAATTTAATATTTTGTGTTCTTTCTTAATATATATAGTATAGATATAAATAATCGATCCAAATTGTTTGAAATTATTGGATTCGTGTAACTCGAAACCCAAAAACTATTAAATTATGCAATTTGCTTTACCCGAACAACTAGATCCGAACACTCACCCCTAGATTTCTTCTAAAATAGGTTAACTAAAAAAAAAAAATTCCTTCAAAATTATACTACTTTTTAAAAATACTTAATATTTAATCCCAGCTTTTATTGGTAGGTCCAATTTAGTTCGTGTGATTAGGCATGATAAAATTATTTATCATATCTAATCACATGTTTAATTAGTATTATTAGAACCCGGTATTAATACCAAATCCAATCTTATTAATCACAATAAATGTGATTATGAATCAAGCTCATTATACTTAGTATTATATTAACTTTGTGGGCAACGACGCCCGTTGCTTAGCAGTGATTGCTGGTTGAGGTGTTATACAATATTATAATCATGATAAATTTACACACACACACACACACACATATATATATATATATATATAATATTTTTAAAATACATAAATTTGGACCGATCATTTTAAAATTGATTAGATCTTATTATTCTGATGAGATATAAAAATCCAACTGTCATTATAATAACAATTATTTATAAATAAGGGTATAAAAAAATCAAAAAAAAATTGACACCATTAAGTCAAATAAACGGCAAGGGGAGAGTGTGCATAATTTTAATAAAATACAAGAATATTTTGCTTATATTTTTAATATAGGGGGTTTTAGTTGAATTTTCATAACACAGGGGGGTTTATGCAATTTTTTTTTTTGTTATTTGTGAAGCTTGTGGCATGATTAAAAAAAATATTTTTTAAATAATAATAATTAAGAACCGCATCAAATAAAATGGAAACAAGAAAAGGAAGTTGGCTCAAGGAGCCAGATCCGATAGGGATAGCCCACAGCCACCAAGGCCGACAACCACTCCGTTGCTACACCCAAAAACACGCCACCAAGGTCAGTCACACAAATAGCCACCAAGGCTCAGTAACATAGACCCAAACAAGACCACTCAAACCACTTAGGAATTTTCCACTTAGGAAACTTAGTTCAAGTAGAACTTTCAATCAGAGCAGGAGAAGAATAAGATCTCTTGTTCTAATCATAAAAAAAGCACCGAGTATTTATAAGAGAGGAACATTTATGTCGGAGAGAGAGAAGAACGGCGGAGGAGAAATCCAAGAGGAGGGAGAGTCGAGGAGACAAGAGAAAGAGAGAATTAGGTTTAGGGTTTCACCTGCAAAAAAAGGGAGATTTAAAATATAATGAGAGCCGGGTGGATGGAGTGGGTTGAACCAAAGAAAAGGGCCAAGGCAGTAGTTGGGCTAAGCCATCTAGATGAGGGGTTTTGGTGGTGTGGGCTTGGCCCAATCCATTTTGGGTCATGGGCCATATTTTCTCAACATTCTCCACCTTGGACCAAGACCCAAGAAAAAAAAAACCTAGTCTAAGGTCAGATGTGACTTTCATCATTGCCAAAATGCTTCGATAGAACTTGCAAAATAGAAGAGAGACACTTGTACAAATATGCGTTAGAAAAAGAAAGAATACTAAAGATTTTAATTATCCTAAGTTCAAGAATACGAAGTTTTTCCTATTGGTTTCAATTTCCAGTGATAACCATTTATTTTCAAGGAAGACAGAATTAACAAACCATATATACTTCTCCGGAAAACTATTCGTTGAATTAAAATAACTTTCATCTTTTGTTGCCATATCAAAATATTACAAATTATAACCAGCCATTACAATACTAGAATAACAACAACTACTGTAAAGATATTAACGAGAGTAGAAAATAGGATACAATAATATCAATAGGAGACCTTAGCTTAACGTCAACTGGATACCCAACAGCCTCAAGGGCTCAGCCAAGTGAGGGATAACATGAGGTTGGTCTTTGGTATGGAGAAATAAGCACAAAGCAGTAAATAATCGCACCAAGCAGAAATATTCCAAGCGTGTAGCAAACAGTAATAGAATAAGAACTTAGCAAATCTAGTTAACGATATCAAAAGCACTAAGCTTAAAGATAATGCACTAAGCAGAAAAATATTTCAAGTACTTAGCAAAAAACATAAAGCAGTTCAAATCAGATCCACTAAGCAATATTTTTTATGCACTAAGCACTAAATAACTTTTCTCACAGCAAGTAATATTCGCACACAGCGAGAAGAGAACTCAAAATATCATATATTCAAGAAAAACCAACACTAAGTTATTTTTCGCACTAAACAATTTTTCGCACAAAGTTATATTTCGCACAAAACTAACTCAATATATATCACAGAAATAATTTTCAAAAAAAATATCATAGATTTTTAAGCACTACGCAGAAAATTGAACGCACAAAGCAATATTCACAAAAATCACACAAAGCAAAATAATCAAGAGGTTATTTCATAGAGAAATAAAATACAAAATGAAAACGATCTTACCGGCATCGGAAACAAAATCTGAAGGCTCTGATACCACTTTTGGATGGAAAAACCACCAGTGATGAGCCCAAATAACTTCAGCCCCTAATCAAACTATTATAGTGAATTGTGGGTTACGAAAACCCTTTAATATTACAATCCAATATTACTACAGCAAACATATCTTCATCTCTATGAATAAATAAATATATATAACTATTTACAAATCTACAAAGAACCGCATCAAATAAAATGGAAACAAGAAAAATGAGTTTGGCTCAGGAAACCAGATCTGATTAGGGATAGCCCACAACCACTTACTGGTTGCTACATCCAAAAACACGCCACCAAGGCTGGTCACACAAACATCCACCAAGGCTTAGTCACATAGACCCAAAATAAAACCACTCAAACCACTTAGGAATTTTCCACCTAAGAAACTTAGTTCACAAAGAACTTCCAAATCGGAGCAAGAGAAGAAGAAGATCATTTATTATAATCTCATCAAAAAACCACCGGAGCATTTATAGGAGAGGAACATTTATGCCAGAGAGAGAAAAGAGCGGCGGAGGAGAAATTCGAGAGAAGAAGGATGGAGAATCGAGGAGACAAGAGAAAGAGAGAATTAGGTTTAGGATTTCAACTGCTGAAGAGGGAAAGTTAAAATATAATGAGAGCCGGGTGGATGGAGTGGGTTGAACCAAAGAAAAGGGCCAAGGCAGTAGTTGGGCTAAGACATCCAGGTGAGGGGCTTTGGTGGTGTGGACTTGGGTCTATCAAGTTTAGGTCATGCGCTACATTTTCTCAACACAGAGCAAACCCGTAAAGAACATGCAAGGTCATATATAGCCACTCGCCAAGCTTGCTTGGCAAACATCGCAGTACTGTATTCCTTCAAACGACGGAAACCAAGCCCCTCTCATCCTTCTTACGGCAGAGAGAACTCCATATGACCCAATGAATCTTAAACTCCATGGTGACATGCCAGAAGAAATTTTCCATCATGCCCTCAATGTATCTAAGGACAATGTTCGGGAGTCGAAAATAACTCATCACATAAGACGGGATCGCCTAAATCACGAATTTAAGGAGCACTGAACGTGTCACTTATGACAGCTTCTTCGTGGACTAGCTTTGCAGCTGGTACCAAATTCGTCTCGTAAGTCCCTCAAAAACTTTAGACTTCGACCTCCCCACTGTCCTTGAAAGGCCAAGATAGTTCTCATGTTTAGCTATAACCTCCACTCCTAGAATACCAGTGAGGCTCTCCTTAGTTGCTTGAGGAACGTTCTTACTAAATGCCATAGCCGTCTTCTCCAAGTTGATTTTCAATCTTGACGCTCTTGCAAAAGAGCACAAAATCCATTGGATACACATCATAACCTCGGGCTCTATTTGGCTAAAAATAAGTGTCAAGTCTGCGAAAAGGATGTGAGTCAGTAGTGGTGCATGTGGAGAGACTACTATGCCTTGGATGTTGCCACTAGTTTCCTTTTGTCTTATCAAATTGTGAAAGGCTTGTGCACAAAACATAAACAATAAGGAGACAAAGGGTCCCCTAGCGGAGGCCCTACTCAGGATGCAGAAACTGAATTGTTCACCATTCAATAGAAATAAATACAACATAGTGGTAACACATAGCAGAATTAGAGAGACAGATTTCAGATGAAACCTATATAACCAACACACTCTAAAGAAAATTTCATTCCACACAATCATAAGCTATAATGATATAAAGATTTAAAGACACATGCTCCCTCTAACTGGTTGTCAAAGCCATCAAAATTAATTACTAATTCTACAACTATAGCAATAGTGGAACTAGGTCGAATCCCAAAGGAACTACAAATTAGGTTTTCGATCAAGTTGCGGTAACCAAATAGGAGGGTTAAATAATGATTAACTACTAATTAATAAAAATATAATAAAAAGCAAAAATAAATTATTAAGAAGAAATCAATAGAGAAGGGTTCCGACCCAAGGGAGTGTATCACCCAGTCGTTATGTAAATCATTAACAGCATAAAATTAATTTCACAACCAAGCATTCAACCTCAAAATCTATTAGGATAGCCATAATAAATTCCTATTTTTCTATTATAATTGACTTGACTTAAGCATGTAAGTCAAAACTTATTATCTCAAGACTAGGCAGATACCGTTCCATATCAATTTAATAATATATAGCATTTGCATGGGTGAAAATAGTTGAACCTATAACAAATAATTGAGATAGCTGCAATTTTTCCAAATCTAGTTTTCTTGTCCCTACAAATAAATCATGCGAAGCACACAATAAATTTGCTCGCTACTCATACCACTCATTCATGACAATTACGGATCACTGAACTCATTGATAGCAGTAGAATAATTCATATTGAATCGAATTGTCAGATCTATCCATAATAATCATTCCATAATATGTAAATCAAGATAAGAAATATTCGATGAAATCCAAGATCTCAAAACATAACAATGGAGTTCAACATTTTCCTTGAATCAGAAAAAGGGGCTTAGCTACACATTATGTGTGTAGAAAATCCTAAAATCCTACAGAAAAACATAAACTAAAAAGAAAGGAAAAGAAGAAAAATGATCTAAATTAAGAGAGTAATAAACTATAAAATTCAATCTAATTTTCAGCCTCCACACCCCTTTTATAGTAGCAAAAATTGTCCTCTCTCTTGTTTTCCAACTTGACATCTAGAAAAGGAAATAAATCGCAATAAAATATCTTTTCAAATCACGCAATTTTGTGTAGACAGACTCGAGCATTGAATACAACTTGATCACGCCTTATCGAATGCTCAATAGTGTTTCTTCTCATCTTTTTGATTACTTTTTGGCTCTTTTTTTCAAATGGGGTTAATATCAATTCTTCACCTAAAATAGCATAATTCAATTATCAAATGCAATTAATTCATTCTAAAACACTTGAATTAGGCATGTGTTTGAGTGATAAAACACATCTTATCCACCCCCCACCCTACCCCAAAATACTTATGCGACAAAAAATGATTTATCTCATAGGCAACGAGAACATTATTTGCAAGCAGTCCGCCCAAGACAAAAGCAGATTGAGAAGCAGATATCAACGAGTCAAGAAAGGGCTTAATACTATTAGCGACAGCTTGCATGCTCGTTTATAAATGACGTTACAAAATTAAAATGAGATATATTATCAGGTTTTATGCACTTCGGGAAAAGCACAATTTAAGTAAAGTTTTATTGGGGCTTAAGGGAACAATTATTAAGGATGTCAAGAACACAAGCTGTTATATCCAATCCCACTATAAGCCAATATTTCTTAAAAAACATAGGGGACATACCTTTGGGTCATGGAGCTTTAAGACGATGCATCTGCTTCACTGGGAGTTGGACCTCGTCCAAGGAGAAAGGTCGAAGAAACTCCTCGTTCATAGCTTCAATTACTCGGACCTCCATTATATCTACTATGTCAGGAATCGCTAATGATCAGGCTTGATAGATTGAAAAATCCCCTCGAAGTATCTGACAATGATATGTCGAAACTCTCTTTCTTTCTTAACCACTAGAGCCGTCTCATCTTTCAATACTTTAACCTATTTTCGAACCCTTCGCTCATTTGCTCATGCCTAAAAGAAGGTTGTGTTCTTGTCCCAGACCCTTCGCTAAGCTACAACGCCTTTGCTCTTTGCCGCCACAATGCATGTTCCTTCGTAACTGTCATTTCTTCCAACTTATCCCTCATATTCTCAATATGGCGGACTGAAGCAAGAGTGAGTTGAGCCTCTTGTGCATAACTCGATGTTAATGTCCAGAATCTATTCCGACACATCACCAAACACCGAGCGATCCTACTGTAGTAATTCCACTCTGCAACCGCTGATCTTATCTACGAGATTCTCCTAAGGATTTGATCCTACTACAGTACTCCAAGCTTGACAGATCATGCCTACTCAATCCCTAGAACACGCCCATACTGCTTCGAATCGAAAATGCCTCTTTTGTTTTGTGTTTTGCTTTCAATTCCAGCTCCACCCATATTACCTCATGGTAAGAGCTGGATGCATTCTCGTGATGCACCTACACTTGAGGGTAAATGAGCGGCTAGCTCGAGCTGCTGCATGCTAGGTCTAACCCGGCACTAACAATGTTGGCCGGCTCTCATTTGTTACACCAACTATAGATATTACCTTTAAACCAAAATCATGTAAACAACGTCTAAAAAAAAAAAATGCCATTACGCTCGAGGACCAGCCTCTTCCTTCTCGTGCTGATGCAAAATCTCATTGTAGTCGCCAATGCATAAACACGTCGAATGGATGCTCAACTAAGATACCTAAGAAGATCCCATGATTCCTTCCTTTTCGTCACCTTCGGCTTCTCGTAAAACCCCATAAACAACCATGGTTCGACGTTGTTTCATTCCCTCGAGACAAAGAGATGTAATAATCATACCTAAACAAAGAAATAAGAGGTCCACCATATATCTTTGACTAACCACGAAGACCGCAGTAATGGAGTCTGAACCATCTCTTGGAATGGCCTCAATCCAGAGGATGGTTGGCTGATAGTGATTCTCATTCCCTCTTCTTGATTCAAATCTTTCAAGTTCGCTTGATGATAATTTCTATCCCTCGTTTCCTATCTTTATACTGTTATTAGCTGACTAGCTATCTATTAAATCTAGTACATGTATCATTATTATTCAAGGTTTCAACTCCCCAAAAATAGTGCAGTGAAACTTCTTCTTGACAGCTTCAAGATTCAGATCGCTCTGGAGCTACACTCTCAATGGGGAAAAGAAAAATTTTTACATTTAACAACGGACAAATTACAAAAATTGACTACAAACTTACAATATGCCACTGTTGCCCCTTGAGCTGAGCTACGATGTGAAAACGTGTTTTATGTAGATTGAAAATCAAAATGAAACATGGTTGAGGATTTGAATTAAGGCTCACACAAATATTATTATTGAATCAATAGTTATGGTCACAAAAAGAAAAATTTTCAAATTATTCAAATAATTCAATGTGGCATAACGATAGTTGCATGTGTTATTATGTCGTGTCCACAAAGGGGGCTAGAGTGCCCAAATTGTGTTGTTCCTGGTACCATTTGAAGAAAATTGAAGTGTAAATTTTCAAAATGGAGTAAATTACTGTGAGGTTTGCTTTTAAGTTTAATCCATATAGTTTGTAAATATCCTCATATTAGTCACACCGAACCCATAATGATTATAATAGACCCTGTTGAGCGAGAAACAAAGTGAACAACATAATACCGTTGTATTTTTAAAATAAGAATGCACAATTAGCCCGGGCATATTTAACCCTTAAGTAATTCAGTGATCAATAAAACCCTTTAATTGCAACATTTAGAGGCACTAAAAAAGAATTAATCTAATTCTAAAATTTATGATCGCAACTGAAAATAATCAAAATAAATAAATAATATTAAATATATTTTTTATTAAGATAGATAATATATTAATGTTTCCATATATAATAAATAAAATCTAGATATCTTTCCTAATTTTTTTCTTCTCCCATACCTCCACCTCGACCACCTCTCGATGCGAGCTTTACTATTATCAGGAAAAGCCCATCCAACGGTGAAAATTGATATACCCCTACCCCACGCAAATCCCATCTGTTGGCAACTTACATAAAAAACAATTTGCGCGCCCCATCTTCATAGTCGTATTTTTCTCCATTTGTCCATCGTCAGCTCTGAACACAAGCTTACCACCATTGTAAAAAGCCCGCGCAAGGCGAATTTGGTAATATTGCTATAACCCCTCTATATTTTCATACACCTAAAAACACCCCCTATGTGAAAAAATGACAAAAAAATCCCCTATAGTTTTCCAAAATATGCACACCTCTCCCCTTCTATTAAAGTAAACCCCTAACGCGTGAAGGTGATACCTTACTAAATCCCTTATATATACAACCATTGAATTTTAATTCAGAAGCGTAAAATAATGTGAACCGGTTTCAAATTCTAGGAATAAAAATTATATAATTACTTTATATATATTTTTATAATATACTACACCTTATTAATATATATTATAAGTTATTATTTCAATAACTAATAGGTAAAACTTATTCAATATATAAGGATATATATTTAATAACTTAGATAAACGGCCACTGCTTCCCCCTTCTCAGATCCGCCTCACAAAAACAAAGGGACAACGTGTTGCCATTTTCAATCGCCCCGCAGAAGTTCAACAACCTGCACCTGTTTCACGCCTCTTGCGCAGCTGAATCGGAGTGGCAAGCCACGTTCGCCCAAATCATAGGGAGCACGTCGCCCCACTGAGCTTTAACCTGAGCGAACGAAGAAGAAGGTGACTTTGTTGCCCAGGCACATCGTGCGCATGTAGTGGCCCGGCGACGGAGAAAGAAGGTGAATTTTTTTAAAGTAAAAAAGATAATTATAAGTATCAAAATTTTTAATATTATATAATTTTATTAATATATTTATAATAAATAATATAATTTAAATATTGATTAAGTTTATATTTTGATATTTAATTAGCATTATTTATAAATAAATAAAATATATTTAAATTAATAATAATCTAATTGAGTTAATAATATACAATTATTATAAGTGACTTTTATATTGCATAAAAAAATATTTGAAAAGTGAATTTAGTATATTAAATTTGTATTGTGTTTTTTAAATTTAAAATTTTAATTTTTAAAAAATATATATTTTTAAAGTGTTTTTATATTAAATTATTATTGAAATATATTGGACTCAATAAAAAGTTTAAATTAATTAAATATATTTAAATAAAATAATAATATAAATAATTTAATTGAAAATATATTTAAATGTGAAAAAGGGGCAAAATGAATATTATACACTTAAAGTAATCACAAAAAATGTAGAAAATGAGACTCACTCACATAATAGGAGAGTGTCACACACTTTTCATTAATTAGTTTCTAACGGAGAGGAAATTTTTTGCTGTATATTATAAAATATAGGGGAATTTTATCTACTTTTTTAACACATGGAGTTTTTAGCAAAATTTAAAAAATAAGGGGGGGGGGGGGGTTATTCATCTTACCCAAAATATTTTGATACCTCACTCACCAAAAATCTCCAATTCATTGGCAAGTTATATATATTCTTTTGCTCAAAAGACTCTAACCCGCGACCCAATCTTCCGTCACTTTTTTTCTCCGTCGTCGGACCACCTCTTGACGCAAGTCTACCATCATTGGAAAGTCCGTCCGACAGCGAGTATTTTGACACCCCACCCACCGCCTATCTCCCGTCCATGGGCGAGTTATCTTCATTTTTTTGTTTTATATTATTTTAAATTTCTTTATATATACATATAACTTAAATTTTATTTTTTTATATTGAGTCATCTAACAGCACTTTGGCCCATTCTGTTAAATATTAACGAAAATTTAAAAATGGTATCAACATTACAATTATTTTTAATTTTTTTTGACTAAAAACAAATTCCTGTAAATTACAGGACCAAAAACACGAACCCTTCTTTCTGGGACCAAATATGCAATTTAGCCCAAATAATTTAATATTTTTAAGTATTATTTTGGTATTAATTGAATCAAAGTTAAAAGTTTATCCAACAATTTTTTTTATCAAATTGAGTTTATTAAAGCTTAACAAACCAATTCAAACAAACTTCTATCAATCGACTTCAATTAAGTATCGAATAATTTAATTTATTTTTAAACTCTAGTTAAAACAAATTGAAAACTAAATTTTAAAAATAAAAATGTTAAAAAGATATATATGTTACTTATTAAGGCGAAGACCTTATAATAACTACCATAATTGGCAAATTACAAATTGCCTAAAATGCCCTTTAACTATGCCTTTTTTCTTTTTCTTTTTCTACAAATTACCATCATTTGTTTTATTAATTAATTTTATTAACAATTTTTCATCCATACACAGTTAAAGAAAGTTTATAGTATTACTTTTCATAAATTAATGATAAAATTTAATTAATTAATTAAAAATATGCTACACATCTTTACTTTGTATACTTAACTAATTACAAATTGCCTAAAAGGCCCTAACTACATATGAATTTTTTAACATATAATTAGTTAAATATTTAAATGCATGGAATGTGCCACAATCACTAATATATAATCAAAACCAGCTTCTCCGCAACTCTCATCACTCGAGCTTACAAAAACATGCCTCGCACGCCATGACTAAAAACCTCGCAAGCCCGTTGAAACTGATATAAGAATAACCAGAAAACAATTCCTTTGACGGGTTATCAACAATCGAAAAAGACACAGACAAACCATAGGGTTAAAATTTTGATATAGCAACCAAAAATATACATATAGGAATTAGCAAAAAGAATAAAAGTACAATAACAAAAAAAGAGACTAATAAACAATATTTCTACTTCGGAACAAATTAGCTAAACGTCCACCCAATTTGGGCACTTACCATAACACCACTACTATTACTACAACTATTGATTATAATAACTACACAACAACAATAATAGAAGGAAAAATTTTACAATGGATTTAGATTTGTTCTCCAACCTTTTGAGCCCTTCATAATAGTTCTTGGGTTGTTTGTTTGTTTGTTTGCCTTCCCACCTTCATTGTCTTCAGTTTCCAAAGGGGAAATCACATTTCCCATATTCTGAAAGGGGCAAGAAGGAATAATTAAACTTTCAATTCTTGAATCAAGTTATAATCATACCAATGAAAGTTTATAGCAAATAAATGAAAGAGCATGTTTATTTCGAGCCCTTGAAATAGTTTACCGTATGCGTCCATGTAATCTAATATTGTATTTGGATTGATTGATTTTGACGGTGGGATTTCATGTTTCTACTACTAGATTCTTTGCATTTTTGTTCGGGGTAGTTTCATGTTAGAACGGATTTTAAAATACTTTGATTCTCAATTTGAACTATTCTTTTGTGGAATTTTAGTGGATTTCTAATTCTTTTGATATCAGAATCATTTTCTTAAATCCTGCTTTCAAATCTAAATCTTTTCATCCAAATGTAGGACTAGTAAGATCTCGAAACCATCTAAGAATAACTCAATTCATTACACGCATACATGTAGTTCTATGTTGTACTCTATACTGACCTAGTGGAGTAGTGAAATCATTAAATGATCTCAAAACTAAAACAATCCAAGATGATTATGCAACCATGTACTGTAAACCAATGCTTTTCAACAATCCACAACCTTATAACCATGCAAGCTGCATTCCTACAGGGTATAAAACCAATCTTGACGAGATCTATAAACTCAATCTCGAGACATTATAACCATTTATCATGCAGAACCCCAAAAGAAATCTCACATGTAAACTACCGTAATTTCTCAACTCATAGGGGGCGAAGCTCAGCAAAAATCACTTATTATGCATCTACGTGAATGTGCCTTATATAGGCCATGCCCAAAAAATCAAGATTTTAAACCACTAAGTAAATAATAGTATAATTATAGCGAAGATCCCAAGACATTAGTTGAGGATCAATCCAGAACTAATCTCATAGCATTGTTTATTGGTTCCCATATTTCATTCATCCTCAACCAATTCATCAAGGACAATAATGCAGTACTGAACATTCGGTTATCAACTCTTATCTAAAACTTCACATCCAACTAAACAATACTACAGTTCTGACACTCTTGTTGAGACCTAAAGCTCATTATGAAGATGATAATAATCTGAAACTCGCAAAGTAGACCTAACAGAATCAACTCTTATCTAAATCGAACTAAACAAATACTACAATTCTGAATAGAAAGAGTATTAGGTAATTCTTGTTGAGAACTAAAGCTCTCGAGTCTCGAGACATCACAACCATTCATAATACAAGATTCAATTATGGATGATAATAATGTCTCGAAACTCGCAGAACCCTAGACCCAGCATGAAGTGAGTAATTAAGTCATTCTTGTTTGAGAAGATATATCCAATCTCAAAACATCACAACCATCTAAATGTGTGGTTCTTTCTTGATTGATATAATATCCAAAAACTCTAGAAACCTAGGACCCAACAAGAGCTCACCGGCTTATTTATTTAAGTAATTCAAAAAAAAAAAAAAAAAAAAAATAATACAATTGTAAAATAGTTAACACATTTCATGCAAATCATTGATGGCATCGACAACTTGCAAAAAAATATCTTTTAACTTTTTATGTAAAGGTCGTGGATAACTTTATTTTAGTTTTTTTAGTTTTGAAACTTTATTTATGTACTATTATAATTATAAATTCAAATATTTAACTAATTATAATCATTAATAAGTTTAAAAATTTTACATACCAAAAAAGTACAATCAGCTATTACAAATATTATTTTAACCTCTAGGACCCTGCACTGACACATTAGGTTGCATCAAAGTGCTTTGCTTTGCTGAGATTGTTGTCGGTTCTGAATTTGTTTTCTTTCACATATAATTGTTCAGAACCGACAACAATCTCAACAAAGTGAAGTTACTTCAATATAAAATAATGTGTCAAATTGAATTTTTCTTTGTATGTAAAAAAATAATTATCTTGTAATTGTGCAAGACTACCCAAAAGTGGGGGCTTATTTATTAAATATCACAAAATAGATAATTAAATGCAAGCCTACCACAAAATGGTGTAGGTGTAGACTTGCCTTTCTAACGGTTGTGAATCCGATTGAGGACTCACATACTTTTCCTTTTCTTTTTAAAATAAAAAATAAAAATAAAAATTGGAGGAGTCGTCAATTCAACCAAACTAAACACTTGTTGGGCTGCCTAGCATTATTAAAATTTATAATTTTTTTTATTCTTTTTCTATTTTTTTTGTACATAATATAATATTACATCTCATATATAATTATTAAAAAAATAACAATATTCACTTATTAAAAGTAATTAATTTATTATTAGATCATAATAAAAATCATAATTTACAAATTTATGTATTGACTGTTATTACTTAAATTAACAAGTAACAAAAATAAAAAAGAATTCACGACTCTGCTGAAATGCAAGTTTACCCATTTTTTTGTAATTTTTTTTTTAATTTTATTTTTATAATACTTTAAAAATAAGTCCAAAAAATGGGAATAGTGTTGCAGATTTTTTTTTAATTATAATAAAAAATAAAAAATAGAAATAAGCAGTGGTGGGGTGGGGCTGAGGTATCATGAAATCCAAGACATGTCAGAAAAGAGGTGTCCGTCAATCACGTGCTACGCAATTACCAATTTTCAAGGTCTTACTACTGGGCCCCTCCCTCTCCCCTCATTCACCCTTCCCCGCACATGTTAGCCACTCCCCACCCTATACATCTCTTAAAATGCGCCACTAAACTAATTGTATCTTATTTTTTGTTTACTTATTTTTTTATTATAAAAATAATAATAATATAATATAACAAAAAATACATATAATAAAAAAATAATAATAATAATTTTTCTTAAGAAGTCGCGGACACTATCTCGACTCGGAGTCACGGATGGCGACCGCAGCTCGGAGTCGGAAGCTTCTTTACAAAAAAATTGCATATGTTAATAGTAAAGGTTGAAGTCGTGGACGGCGACCACGACTGCAAACTCGAGTTGCAAAAAAAGTCCATGACTCCTTAAGAAAAATTTAAAAGAAAAATGTGAAGTCGAGTTGCAATATTTTTATTATATGTTTTTTTTTTTGTTATATTTTTATTATTATCTTTTTTTCTGTAATAAAAAAAATAACTAGACCTATTATTTTTGCAGTATTCATAAATATCACATCATATAACCCCAAAACCTCAAACATTTCTACTCTATACAACCAAAGCTCTTATCCCCTACCTAAAGCCACTAGGTAACAACATTAAACAACCAAAGCTCTTATCCCCTTCAAGGATAAGAAGGTAAATTTACATTTCACAATTTTTTTTCTTCTAAACAAATAACTTTTAATTACTAAATTGATTATCTATTTACACTTCAAAATGAAAAAGAAAAAGAAAAAGAATATAGCACCCAATCATCATTTTTTATAAGTACAATGGGGCAAGCACCAACGACCAGCATTGCAATCCTCCTGCTCTATGGCCAATTACTTAATGTGCTTGTTGGTTACTTTTTTTTTATTTTTGAAAATGTTAGTTTCTTTTTCTACATTTTATGTTAATTACATGACAAAATCAATATATTTTATTAGCCTCAACTATCACATTTGATTCCGAAAAATTTTAGTCCAGACCCAATTCACTCGAATCAGAAACCAATCATACGACGAGTGCAACACAATTGATGTGTGATTGGTATACAGTTCAGAGAGAATGATCAATCACATAGCAAATGAGATAAATTTTTTGATTCGACCATAACTCTTCATTTGGCACGGGTTTTCGATGTGAGTACCAAATATGTATGTAACTTAATTATCCAAGTAATTTTTAAGTACAAATTCTAAAATTATGAACTGTCTAATAAATATTCCCTACAACGTGTTGTCGTGAGAGGGTATTTTTTACGCAACAATTAATTTTAGAGACAACTATTTTTAATTTTTCAAACAATGAGAGAATATTTATAATTATGACATACGTTCAACAAAGTCCCGTTGTAATTCTACCCTAATTTGTAAGATATTGTATTTATTCATTATATTGATATGATATATTATATATATTTGGGGGAATATCTTCTATTACATAATATAATTAATCATTTGAGAAGATTCAAGCAACCATGACATATTATAAATGAGCAAATATATAAAAAAAATAGTAATTTACATCCACGTATTTTTTAAAATACAATAATTTACCTCCCTATACTGTAAATTGCTTCATTCTAAAAAGCAAGGGGTAAATTTTTTTTTTTTTTCCTGTGTTTAATATTATGATATCATAGTATTATAATTTTGCAAATTATAACTACACATTATAGCATAAATGTTATTATCATATGTAAATCATTATATTATAATATTTTTAATTATGTCTATAAAAGTAAGTAATGATATTAGAATTTTAAATTTTAAATTTTTTTTGGTTAATTGCATTAAAAATAACCTAAAATTTACTATATATTAACAACAAAAAATAAATAAATTCAGTGAGAGAAAAGGTTAGGGTACTCACTGGGCTGTTGGGTGACAATGTAAGCGGCCCCACCAAAGTAGCACGTGCCAATAGCGCGTCCCTTCTTCTGATAGTAACTGTTGAAAGCGAACGAAGCGTGCGCCTCCACCGTGTTGGGATCGAAACACGTGGATCCTGGCTGGATCGGATGGCAATCAGCCCCTCCTTCTCCACAGGCATAGTCTAGACCCGCCTGCAGCTTATCTTTCCCGGCCTCCTCCTTGGCTACGCACCATGTCTGTCCGTTAGCCGTCGATACTCTCTGCTCGCCGCCGGTAACCGGAGACTGGATATCGCGGTAGCTCTTCAATCCTTCCGCCGTCAATGGAATGTCGTACACCTTCTTCTCGTTGGGGTAGAATAATCCGAAGTTCCTCTCCGACGTCGGCCCCGGCTTTTTGTTCTCGTTGAAGAGGGCGAAGAGGAAGGCAGTCAGATTCGCGTGAGGCCGGAGGGGAGTCCCGCCGCCGGCGAGCACACGGCGGACTAGATTCCCGTTGTAAGCTGCGGCGTTTTCCACGCTGGCGCCTACCTCATTCGAGTCACCCTTGGACGGCCACCCGGTTTCGCTGACGATGATCGGCACTTCGTCGTATTTCAAAGCCGACATTGCCGCAAAAACGGCGTCGATTTGAGCGTCGAATAAGGAGAAGTACCTCAACCCGTTGCCGGCGTCTACGACGCCGGGATTCTCCCGGAAAAGCGCGTAGTCTAGGGAGATGACGTCAGCGTTGGACTCGTATGCGAAAAACGGGTACACATTTATCATGAGGGAGGATCCGGTTTGGCGGAGGAACTCCAGCATGGGCTTGAAAACGGTTTCGACCAAATCGGGGCGGAACGACCCGGCGGAAGACGGGTACGAGTTCTGCAACGCACTGAGAGCAATGGGTGACGACACCTTAATGACTTTCTCCAGATTGTACTTCACCAAAGCTTTTTGCACGTTGTACATTGCCGGAATGAGGTAGCGGGTGGTGTTGTGGGTGTCGACAAAGACCTCATTCCCGACGGCGATAGCCTCGACAACGGTGGAAGGGTGGTAGGCGACGACATTCTTCATTACCCAGGAGTAGGCGAAGGAGGGGCGGCGGGCGGCGGAGGAGAGCAGTTCATTGGGGAGATTGACAGTGACCTTAATCCCAGACCCGGATAAAGCCTTGAGAACGGCGGGGTCGGTGTCGTAGACCTTGACTCGATCCACACCCTGAGATTTGAGGAGGTCCACCACTTTGGTTGCTGATGGGAGGTTGTTGGCTACTCGCCCATAGTTGACGCCGACGGAGCCACCATCTACAGCAACAGAACAACATTCATCGTCAGAATCTGAAAAAACTCTCAACATTATATTATATTATATTATCAGAGCGTATGAATGTGAACGTTACCTGCAATGGAGAGAGCACAAAAGAGTAATAAAAGCATTGAAGAAATGTTGGGAACCTCCATTGTTGCACAGAACTTAGAACTCACTCCTCCGCTTCTAGAGAGAGAAAATGAAAATGGAGGGTTTGTGTTTGAGAGAGTGAGTGAGTGAGTGGGGAGGCAGTGAGTGAGGATGAAGAAGAAGTGAGAGAGTGTTGAGTGAATCGAGGATGTTGGGGGCTGGGACCCGCCAGGGTGTGCGGCCCATCTGCGCCCTTTTGCTATACTCTACAGCACACCACGTGGTCCCTCGATTGGTTGGGACCCACACCACCACTCGACCTTTCACTAAGTGATTAACGAGTGGATTTTCCTTTTTTTTTTTTTTTTGGGGGGTAGAAGTACGAACGGTGGTGATGGAGTGAGGGGGTGCTCGTGATTTAATTTGTCGGAGTATCTTTCGTATTTGTGGTTGAGGAGTGTCGTCTTGGAAAACTCTCTTCTCTTTCAACCCTACTGTACGAACTTCGGCCATTGCAACCAAATTCAATGCGGTCAATATTATCTCTATTTTTTAATTATTTTTAATTTATTAATCTTAAAATTTTTTAAATATATAAATTTATTTTTCACTAATTTGTCAAAGAAGTAAAACTAAAATAGAATAAGTCCAAATACTTCAAAAATATAAAAATAAAAGAGTTTGATTAACAATTAAAATTAAAATCAGACAAAACTTTGATAAATGATGATTTTGGTATTTTAAATATCCTTTTTTTTTTTCATAGAGCAATTTTTATAAGGGTAAATTGGACTTTTAAATTTAAAAATTAAGGTCGAGTTTTTTTCTTAAGAGTTTAATACTATAGAGGTGTAATTAATGTGGGATGGATACTTCAGTGATGGCGACTGTATTTAGCCCATTTTTATATTCAAATTTTGTTTTATTTCAATTTCTCGATTAACATTTTGGTAAAAAGAATTATTAAAATATATTTTTCTGACCTGCATATACTATGTTTTAATGGGTAAATATGTCATTTTTTATATAAAAAAAATATATATGCTCAAACATCATTCCCATGTTAACAAAATTAATTTTCATTTATAAATTAAATAAAAGTATTTTTTTGTGTAAAAAATTCAACTATATTATTTCTTGAATTTAAAAAGTGCAAATTAAATATTTTATTGTCATCAAATATTTGATTCGATAAGTATTTAAATTTGATATAGATGAAAATTTGTGACCTACTGAGTTCCATCAGTATTTTATTTTATAACATTATTATCTGTATGATTGGTTGAAATTTGTTCGTACAGTAATACATTGATGGCTATGTAATTCTTTCTGTAAATTAATTAAAAATATATTGTTAATTTATTTTAATAGTAAGCTGACGTTTTTATATTCTTGAATTTAACAAAAGATTTCTTGGTGTTTTTTTTTTCAAAAAAATTATAAGTTTTTTTTAATTTTTTTTTCAATAATTACTTGCAATTTAATTACCCTGTTATTAGCCGTTGGAGGTATTGATTAGACAGGAGCCAGAAAAAAGGTATTCAACGGATATTTTTTCTTTAATCCCCAAATTACATTTTAAGCCTGATTTAAAGGTGTATTGCTCTGTCCGTGTGCGTGTGGTTTTTTTTTTTTTTTTTTTTTTTTGGGGGGGGGGGGGGGGGGGGGTATTTTCATAAAAATGAACTAGGGTAAATAACATTCTGCCATTCGGATTATGTTTATTTTTACATTTTGTCATAGAATTTTTTTTTTGTATCAATTTATTATCTCAATTTTACGAAATGTGCACTCTGTCATATATGACCGCTTTTTTATTGATTTGTCTGCAGGAAAAACATCACATGTTGTGCATACGTGAAAAATACCACATTACATAACCTTTAAACATCGCATATGCACTTCATGTGATTTTTTTTATTTACAAAAAACTTGGTTGAAAAAAAATTATAAATGGCAAAGTGCAAACTTTTGTAAAGTGGAGATGGTAAATTGACAAAAAAAAAAAAAAAAGTAGATGCCAAAGTACAAAAAACGGTCATAATTCGGATGACAAAATATAATTAATCCAAAAAATTATATGAAAATCTTTCGGAGGCTTTGTTTGGATTACTTTTATTATTTTTATTGTTATTATTATAATATTTGTTTTGAAATTTAATATAGAAAATGATGATTTGGAGTTGAAAGAAATTTGATTTAGATGTTTGATTTTTTGAAAATGGCTTAATGCCTTTGAATTGTTGTTTAATATAAGAAGTGGTATCAATGGTCATGTATTTATAAATATTAGCATTTCATCACTACTAAGTACATTTTTTGCTACATTCGCTATTTTTACAAGCTCAAATGATTTCACGTGTGACTTTGATGGATTAAGTATCATATGGTTAGAAACGGTGTATTTTTTGTATTTTCTCGTGTGTTCCTTTCTTGTAAATCTCGTGAACAAATCTAAAAACTTACCTATCATTTAAGATCTTTTTGTTTTTTTATCTGAAGCGACGAACTATTATTTATTGAAATAACTCGATCACAATCGTTCCTGTCAAATGTCAATACACAACAAAGACAATTGCAACAATCATACGCTGATCAACAATATCAGATAAATAGAATCTAAACAACATATATTATTACGGTAGAACAACATCCCACACATATAGGATTTGAACTCCTAATATATAAGATTATAGGGCTTCAGCTTTGCCAACAGAGTTAGGCCTCATTGACTAAACATTTAAGATCTTCTATAATACAGATTTAACACCTTAAAAGTTAAAACTTCACCAAATTCGGATACACAACAGGTTAAAAATAGGTAAAGATTGATTAAATTAATAAAAAGGGCAACCAATGCAATAAAGTCATGTCAAAAATTTTATATCATGGATTCAAATTCCATTAATGTGTGGGCGTTGTTCTATTTTAATAGTAGTTGTCGGCTAATTTCATAATGCTTTTTAAACTAGTTGCAAGTATTCGATGTTGACCATTTATATATTAATTATTATAATCATTAATAATTAAAGATCATAATGTAATTATAAAGCAATTCATTAAAAAATTGAATTTTATATATGTATAAAAAAATGTATTTTTTTAATGCTTCATATATAGAATTGCATGTGGAGTTGAGGAGATTGAATATACTTTGAGTTGCCTTTTACTTATCCAAAACTAAAAAGAGATCTCAAGAAAGTGAAAAATGATACCAACTTTTTTCCTTTAATATTCTTTGGAAAATCTATTTTAGAGCATTAAAAAGAGTATCTTATGTGCAAAAATATTCCCCTTGGGAATTCATACCTCACTTTTCTTGTGGACCAAAAGATGGAAAGGAAAAAGAACAAAATTAAATAAAAAATAGGGTAAATTACATCTACCTCCCCTGAGGTTTGGCATAATTACGAATACCCCATCGTTGTTTGAATAATAACAAATACCCCCCTAATTTTAAAAACCATCTAACAATTACCCCAATCTATTCATTTTTATAGTGAACTGATCAAAATACCCTTATGAATTAAAATTTATAATTTTATTTATTTTTTTATAAAAATATTTTTTTTATCAACTAAGGGGATAATTTTTTTTTATAATTTTTAAAATTTTTTCATCCATCCCATTCAATATTTTTATAAGATTTTATTTTTTTTAAAAAAATAAAAAAATACAGTAAGGACAAAGTTGACATTTCTATATCTCCATCCAAGGATTACATAATTTTATCAAATATTAGGGGGTATTTGTAATTATGCCAAACCTCAGGGGAGGTGGTTGTAATTTACCCTAAAAAATAACACTTTACCCTAAAAAATAACACTTTACCCAAAATTTAATTTTACTTTTTTTTTTTTTTTGACTGATTTAGGAAGAACTAAATACTTTTCATTAGAAAAATGTTTTCTCATATTTGTTCAAATATTGTTCATTTTAATCACTGTAACCCTATCAATATATTGAAAATTACTTACTGTGTAAATTAAAATGAACTCTTATGAGATTTGATATAATTATAAATATTTTCTCGTTATCTGATGAATGATCAATATCTCTGATGTTTGATAAAATTTAATAATTCTTGGATGGAGGTCTGAAATTGTTAACTTTCCCTTGCCGTAATTTTTTTATAACAAAATTGAAGAATTGTAAGCCAATAGAACTAGGTGGGTGGAAAACTTGAAAAAAAAAATTAAAAATTATTAATTTAGTCCATAAAAATATTTAAAAATTTTAAAATAAGTAAAATTATAATTTATAGTTCATAAAGATATTTTGATAAGATTACCACAAAACATAGACAGAGATGTGATGGAAATTAATGGATCGGGCTAGTTATTGGACGAGTTTTAAAATTATGAGGTATTAATAATTTTTCAAACAATAAGAGAGTAATTATAATTATATCTTATTTCAAGAAAACTCCTCGTAATTTACTCTTAATGTATTAAACCTCAGTTACTATTAAATCTGGTATTATAAGTTGGGTATTGACAACAAAGTTAATCCACGTAAAATGACAATAATAATAATCATCATCGTTTTTGTAAATATTTTTATGATGAGCTAACCAAAATACTTTATAAACTATAAATTATTATTTTATCTATTTTTAAAATATTTTGAACATTTTTATTGATTAAGCCGACAGTTTTTTGCAATTGTTCAAAATTTTCCATATATCTTGTTCTTTTTTTTATAATTTTATTTTTTAAATACAACAAATGCAAAATTAATAATTCTAAATCTCATTTTAGCATTATATAATTTCATCAAAATATTAAAATAGTATTAATAACTTTTGAATCGATAAAATATTCATTATTATATCAAATTTCATAAGCAGTCTTTGGTTATTTAATTCAATTGCAGAAGAAAACATATTCAAACACTACCATTTGCTTTTTTTGGGATGTTATGAGACTTTTCGAGAAAGGCTCAAAAGCTGGACCAAACATAGCAAGGAGCTCGAATTTTAAGGGGAGTGCATGTAATTATCAAAGAGTTGGATTGGTCAACTCAATAGTTTCATTCAATTTCTATGGTGATGATGTCAACAAATCCAATTAATACCATTATCGATCCATTCTGCTTGTTAGACAACCTTAAATGCCATGAGTATTAGATATAATTTTTTAAATATGAGGATTTTTTTTTTTAAATTTCATGCACGCATCCACTCACACAGATTGTTAATGGGTTTTAAATCCAACATCTCCACAATGAAATGTTGAGTCCCAAATTATCGAGGTGTTTCCTAATAAATAAATAAAATAAATATGAGGAAAATGGTCAAACACACAGTAAATGCTAAATACAATACTACTTATTTTGCGATTAGTTTAGTGTGAATAAATCTGATTCGAATAATATATATAATATATATATATATATATATATATATATTTATATATATATTGATGGGGGAGAAATAAAATCCCTTATAAAAGGGAAGATCTCTCCAAAAAGTAAAGAAAGACATCGCCATAAAAGGAAAGTTCAAAGTCAAACCTGCCGAATTATCACAAGACATCGAATGACAAAAAAACCTTCAGCAAATTATTCTTAGCCTTGTAACGAGGGTAGGTGAAGGACAAAAGAGTATTTTACTTCCACCTACCCTAAATAACG
Organism: Sesamum angolense; assembly: GCA_034509725.1. Taxonomy (NCBI): domain Eukaryota; kingdom Viridiplantae; phylum Streptophyta; class Magnoliopsida; order Lamiales; family Pedaliaceae; genus Sesamum; species Sesamum angolense. The sequence goes on from JACGWL010000015.1 coordinate 4,673,858, forward strand.
TAAATTTTAGCTAGTATAAATACCCCCTCATTTGATAGAGGGAGAGGATTTTTTCGAATTGAATTCTTGTAAGGTTCCTAGTGCAAGCGTGTTGAATTATATCCCTATAATAAAAGTTTAGTTGACTTCGCTTTTTTTGGCGACATCAACTTGGCGCCGTCTGTGGAAAAAGTGATTCAGCATTTGAAGATGAACACTAGGTCGCGAGCACGGAATGGGAACGCCGGCATCGGAGATCTCGGAGGGATCTCTGAACACGCCCCCCAGGATGAAGTTCAACAATCTTTCGGCCCCAGGAGGGACGAAATCCAAGGAAGGCTCGGAGGCCTCAGCATGAGCGACATCAAAGGCTATTGCACAATATGTCACACAACACGCAATACCACCGCAACCTCCCCGTCACCTTTATAGAGGTCACGGAGTAGACTTAGCCCCAGGACAAGCAGGACAGCAAGCAGATGACCGATTAGAGGAGGAAGTGGAGAGCAGGCCTTCCCTACCGGAAGATGAATTGCCTCCACCATCTCCTGAGGAAGCACCCCCGAGAGAGCGCGGGCCTCGAAGGAAAGCCCAAGCTGTAACTAAGCAAGCCAGCGTAGAAGAGACGGAAAATATACAGGCTTTCCCCCTGGCCGTGGCCCCCCCCAGACGGAGTCATTTCGCAACTCATATCCTAGCAGAGGCAATTCAATCTGGGATTAAGATTCCTAAACATCAGCGAATATGATGGGACGAAAGACCCCCAAGATCATTTAGATCGATTTCTAGCAAAGGCAGACCTAATAGATATTAGTCGACGCGCATTGCAATCTTTCGCAACATTGGCAGGGAGCATGACCTGGTTTAATCAACTACCCATTGGGAAATGGACAATGTACTGGCTATTTACACTCCACGTCTTCCTGCACTACTTCGCAAGGTGGATCAGATAGACAACTTTGAGGACACACCCGATAGCTTCTAATATACCTCAATGTTTCCTCATGCCAGCACCACCTGGGTTCAGGCAATAGTATTTCAATCTATACGACCCCTAGCCACTAAAGAGGTTTTGCTAACCTCAGGGCTATGAGAAGTCAAGAGATAAGAGCGAGATCAACAGACTAAAGAGACAGAGTAGTCGTGCCTGGGGCCACCCGGAACTTAACTACTCAAAGTTACGATTTCTTCTCCAGAAGTGAGAAGGAGATATCACGATCAAAACGAACGAGCGAGACATAGATGACAAACCTCCGGAAAAGAGAAAGTGAAATTAGTCAGGGAAGAGATACCCTGCAGCACGCCCTGTAACTGAGGGGATGAATTTCGAGCTGTGAGTTGAATATATGTTATCAAGAATGCTAACGCAGGGATGCTGAAGAACAAGTCATTTCCACCTATTTACTATATCCTTAGATATATATATCGGACATATATACTCTTTCTTGTTTACTTTCTACAATCATTAGTGCTAGACGCAATCCCTCCTCTCCTAAGGTACCAACTTCCTTATGATATTACTTGGATATAACTATCTTGGTTCGAATTTTTGCTAAAAAAAAAAAAAAAAAATATAAGAGAGAAGTCATTAATTATGCGACTAACTACAAAAAATTGGATTTAGAAAGATAGGAACGAGAAAAGGCAAAGCAGTCTTATTACACCAAAAAGCTAAGATCAGAATAGGGATATAGAATACCGTGTCTCGGATCGACGCATGAAGATTTTTCACAACAGAGACGATGAAAAGGTTATTACAAGAAAGCAAAATTTACTCCATAAATACCAAGTTTATTGATGTACTATTTATTATCATTTATAATATTATATATTATCATTGGGATATGATGCCATAGTTAACTTGTCACAACCATACATAAGAATTCTTACTTAAAGCAGGAGAAGCCCTTAAAGAAATTTTAGAATCCATATTATTCCCTTATTTATTCTAAAAATTATCTCTAGAGATACATTACTTCATAGAGGATATAAGTTAATATTTTTTTTTTATAAAAAAACTTTGATTAGTTGAGGGGAATTAAATAAGAATTAGTCTTATAATGAAATTTAAAAAAGAAAACTTCTCTTGCCATGATTTTTTTCAATAAAAAAAATACAACATAAATAAGGATAAAAATTATTCGAAGTCAATCCGAATAAAACAAGATAAAAAAATAAATTAAGTTGCACTTTCACCCTTTTTCTTTGATATTGATTAGACATCTTATCCCATTCCAAACATTTTGACACACTATTAGTAGCATTCTAAGTAATTTGAAGAAAATTGGGCCATGGAAAACAAAAAATTCATTATGCCAAGATGTTAGTACTTGAAAAACATTGACAGAAATGAGATTTTATTTTTTTCTAAAGTTTGATTTACAGCGTCTTTCATCTATTTAAAATTTAATTGAAAAATAAAATATATAATGTATATGGATAAAGTTGATTTTATTAAATATAAGAGAATTAATAATTAACTACTTGATCAACTATTTCACTTTCCATTTATTTGCAAAGTTACACTCATAATAAAAATTTGATATACATTTGAATATATTCTGTTAGCTTATGAGGTACAGTATTTATTTATGTTATGTAATTTGTCACTCCATTTTATTTTAGCTGCTATTAGGAAAATTAAATGATACTTAAAATTTTGATGTACATGCCTTTCATGGTGAAAATCAGAATAATTTTCGAGAGGGTTATAGTGTAATTTCAAATTTTTTAAAAAAAGATGATATAAATTTTAACAGAGAGTGTTTGTAATTAACCTAAATTATAAAAGGGCATTTGAGCAGTTCACAATGAAATTTAGATAAAAATCTAAAGGAATGAGCTGATCATAAACAAGCAGAGGCGGGAGGTTATTTATTAAAACAATAAAAAGATATTTAAAATTATAAAAAACTTTAAGGGAAGTGGTTGCCACTTTTTCTAATATTTATTATCATCCTACAAATAATCATAACATTTTACAACACTATCAGCATCATTATTTTAGAAAAACAATAAATTTTTAATTAATTGTTAGTCTAAACTTGTGATTTTTTTAAAAGTTTGTTTGGATTAAAACTTATTTGAAATTTATTATATATATATATATATATATATATATATATATATATATATATATATCTTAAAAATTGGTTTGTAACTTGTGATTCAATATTTCGATCACATCTCATAAAATTTATAAGTATATTCTACATTATTACACTCAACATTAATTTATGTTCTAATTTGATATCCATTTATCTTGCTTTTGGAAAATTAAATTACTGAGTCTGCCTACATCAATACAATACAATAATCATCAGAAACAATTGGTCGAATCAACTTTTAGAAATTTCTTACAATTGACAATAAAACATATTATATTAACGTTTAAATTTGAATATAATATTTGCACTTAATTTTGAATTCGGATATTTAATTTTGTTCATGTTTAAAATAAATACTTAATCTATTCTTATTATTTCATTTTAATAAAGACCAAAATATATGGGTCTAGTTATAAAATAAATTTTCTTGAAGAGGGCAACTGTAATGTGACAAAGCATAGGGTATATACATGTAATTTGAATAAACCTCAAGGAGGTATGTGCAATTTACAACAAAGTGTAAAAGAGTGATTTTATAAGAACATTAGGGATCTTTTAACGACTGTTAGTATCAGGAGAGGTAGATGCGAGGAGATTTAAGTGTAGTTTGACAAAATCTCAAAGGAGGGCGACGTAATTATCCCTAAACTAATTTCAATCTGTACGGTTGGATTAGATGCAGCTGAACCCTATTCAGGCTAGGATTTCCCAATCCAAGAGAGACACTTCATTCTTCATTTCTTCTCATGCCTACTGCCAAATTAGGAACTCAATGCCATGTTTGCATACTACAGAGGCCCCATCTTCATTTGGTAGAGTAAGAAATCTGAGATTTCTACATGAATTTTCAAAACAGCTGATCTGCTAAAAGAAATATAAATCAAAATAATTACAGGGAAGAAGAGTGAAAGCTGGATACAGAAACTGACTTACAAATTTTAATGTGACTTTACATCAAAATATTAGTGCATCTGCTCTGCAGAAATTTAGGAGCTGCAGAGTTCTTAAAAGACTTATGAGGTTCTAATTTATCTACATCTGCGACCGTCATCTTGAACTCCTCAAGCATGTCTAGCAGTGCCGTGTAACTGCGCCGGTCTCACATTATGCTCGTCCTGGAATCAGTGTGAAAACGTGTGTTATTTGACACTGAAAGTTCATAAAGTAATTACCGACTTCAAACATAATGTTCCTAAAACTGACCCCCATGCTGTAAGTGAAAGCTGGTTGTCTGAAGTCGAGATGCCCCTGTGTGTAAACAGATGAAAAAGGCAAATGATCGTCTAACTTGCGTTACATAATCACATTACAAGATCGTGTCATAATAAACTACGATACCAGTCCGGGCATGCTTTGTTGAGCCCCATAAAAACCATCATGGCTAGACGCAATTGAGTTCAACTGTCCCTACAATACAAACACATACCATATATATTCCATCAACTTCATGAGTAAAAGAGACAACGAAGCCTAAGAAGGCATCAGATGTATAGGGCACTATCTCAAACAGAAATCAATATCATACCAGCCCCTGCATCGTCTGTTGACTGACATAGTAAGCATCATGTGGCGGCTCCATCAGATTTAACTGGATCATTAACAAAAGGTGTAACAATTCATCATGCCTTGAGATAAAATTTGACGCTCCATGGAATCATATATTCAGCAAGTATGATACTTGGTCACCAAAATTTTTCATTATCATATCGGCGAGGGTTGCAGAAAACCATACCAGTCCATGGACGTGCTGTTGGGATCCATAGTATCCATTCAGGGTAATTCCTTCCGAGCTTAGGTTTTCCTATGACAAAAAATTTAATGTCAATAACTTCTAGTTCTTTGTGTCAAGCATAAAAGACTTTGCGCTTAGTCCTTTAATTTCAGAAACTCCAAACTCAAGGTTACTTTGGTAACATTGTGGCTGGTTATATGACATGTAAACTCACAGTACCCAATACAAACTTTATGATTCTAATGGTATAGCTCACCATTTGTTGCAAACTGTCGGGAGCCTCAATAACAACTGCTTCTGGCTCTGGTTGTAACTGAGATAGAAACATTGCTTCACATAAATTCCTTACAGTCACAAAGACATAGATTGAAAGCAAGAAACACGGATACAACCTTTCTCTTCTTGTTTGTATTCTTCTTCCTATTTGCTTTGGTCACATGGAGCAACTGGTTCTCTTCTTCAGCACAACGAAGTCCCACAGAGTTATTACTACATTCTACAGCAGTTCTGTTATTCACATTCACACAGTTCTTCAGAGCTTCGACTAAAGCACGACAAGCAATGTTGTAATTCTCCTCAGACAAAGAACCTTCTTCTCCTAGTTCAATAGCCCGCTTACAAAGATCATTGTATCTTTGCACCCTAGTTTGGATTCTTTCATTTCCATCTACCACAGCCTGTCTGCTCTTGGCATCTTTGTCCACCTCTTAAGGATATATCGAGATGGGATACTAGAAGACCACATATCTGGAGGACAATCATTGAATGTCTGCAGAGAAAACCTTTATATTCAAACATTAGACATGAACAAGAAACTTCTGACTTTGCCTCATTCCATGTAACCACAAAATTCTCAGTTTTTTCACAATCATCAACTCTAAAAATAACATTGGCTCCCATTTCCTTCTCTTTCTTGGGATGGCATCCCACCACACCCAAAACCTCAACTTGGAATTTTCTAAATATTGCATGCGTAAGAATTGTTGACATTTGTTTTTCCCAAGGAGAAGGTGACCTGAGCGCTGGTTGTTTGTGCAAAGTATCAAAGTCTGCCATGTCTCCTCTTCATACCTATTTTGAAGTATTGCCCCATATTGTCTCACAAACTCTTTCAGATTGATCTTTTTGTGAATGTATTTGTCATAGAAAGAGTTCACACTTTCAGAACGCTGATATGTGGACAACCCAGCCAAAAATATGTCTCTCATGAAAGTGGGAACCCATTTTTTACGTCCACATACATTGAATGAACCCATTCATTTTCTTGTAGTTCAAATCTGCCGACCATCTTCCACCACCTCATGTCAAACTCTTCATCTGTCAATGACTTGAATATGCACTTGTTGAATTTTTTCATAAAATTTTCATGCTGTTTGAGTACATGAGCCAGAGTTTCATGTATTCTTTCCAATATATGCCAAAGAGCATAGCAATGACGTGAATATGGGAAAACTTCTTCGACAGCTGATTTCAATTGTTTATCTGGATCAGTAATGATAACCGTTGGAGCTTGCCCCCCATTGCTCTGAGCCATGTCTTCATTAACCAAACAAATGTTGGTTTAGTTTCATCAGCTAATAGAGCACATCCAAACAACATAGGCTGAAAATGATGGTTTACCCCGAGGAACAGAGCAATAGGCATCTTCTCACTGATTTTAATGTAACTAGTGTCGAAGAAAACAGCATCATTGAAGCTGATATAGTCTTTCCTGGTTTTGGCATCAACCCAAAACAAGTTCCTTAGACGCTGATCTTCATTCAAGTCAATTGCATAAAAGAAACCAGGATTCTCTTCTGGATTTGTACAAAATACTCAAGCATCACTTGAGCATCCCCTCTTCTAATGCCAAGTACCGACCTCTGTCAAACTGGTGATCAAACTCATTCTTACTGAGGCAAGAATTAAAACTCCCACCAGATTGTCTAGACATCTCAACATACATCTTCCTTGTACGCTCACTAACCGCATGCAGAATATCTATATTATTCTTTTCAGCTAATTTTACATTCCTATGTATACGAAAATGATAAGCTAATGCAGGTAAAAGCTCATGATTGTGCTCCTTCACAAATTCGTGAATATACCATTTCCCATCTCGTTTTCTCTTTACATGCATACTGGCCTTACAATCCGTCTTTTTTACACTTGGCCTTCTACTACTACCACTCTCAGATTCTGGTGTGACCCCATATCTCGAACATGCAAATTTAGCATCAATAAATTCCTTGGTTTTCTTCGAACGACGGCTGTTTTTAATTGAGGTGGTGAATCCCATAGACTTTGCATACTCCTGATAAAAAGAATAGGCCGCTTCATGGGATTCAAATTCAATCCCATCATGTGGCTCAAAGTTGTCGCTTTCAATCCCCAAAATCTCTCCCTTATGAGAACTGCTTACCTGACTATCCCTATTTTCTCCAGCATCTACAACATCAACCATATTCAGACCGATCCCTTCTTCACCACCTTCCACATTGTCCTCATAATCCACCATAGCATCTAAAGCATTTAGAAGCAGGCACTTCCAAGGTTGATTACACTATGACAACAAGAAACTCAATTTTCTCCTGTAAATTATGCAAGCCTCTAGTAAGGTACAGAACCATAAGAACAGTGAAAGCTAGAAACTGGGCTTTTCGCCCTGCCTACCATAAATCTATACAAATTCAATCTACCCTTGAAAATGAAACCATCACAAACAAAAACCAAAGGAGAGAGGGGGGGAAGGGACAAAAACCAAATTAGTTGCCTTCTATATTTCTGCTTGCTTTCAACTAAGAAATTACCACAAAACTAAACCAGGGTTTCCAATTCGATCCAATCAGTAAAACCTATAGAAAAGTAATTGAATCCAATAGAACAAGAGCTTACCAATTCAACGGCAACAAATTCACAGAAATTGAGTTCACAAAATTCCTATTCTTATAGAACCTTCGCCAACACATATCATACTAATTTCTCAAGGGTTTTTCAGTGTGGAAATTCAAATTCACAAAAAAATGTGGGGTAATATGAAGAGAGGAAGTTCTACAAAATTGTGAATCTTACCTGCAATGGAGAGACCATAGTTCACGCCGATGGAGCCGCCATCTACAGCAAATACACAAAAGCAGAAGAACATTCATCAGAATCTGAATATACTCTCAACATTATATTATTAGAGCATATGAATGTGAATCTTACCTGCAATGGAGAGAACACAAAGGAGGAAGAAAAGCATTGAAGAAATGTTCGGATCCTCCATTGTTGCACAGAACTCAGAACTCACTCCACCGTACACCCCAATTGTCTCCCCTGCACATATCAAATCAGTTCATATCCATTTTCATTTCTTGAAGCACCAAACCAACACAGAAAATTTAAATTGGTGTATAAGAATAATATTCTAGCATTCAAGAATTACATATATCTCCAATAACAATATTTAACAATGATAAACTTTAAATATATGTTCAAAACCCAAACAAAAAAAAATAAAAAATGCTGATTGTAGATTTTATTTCTATTCTTGCGAACACCCAAAAGGGTCTTTCCAGAATAGCTTGAAATGCAATTAGAGATTTTTGGAGAATTCAATAATATAAATTAGTGCTGATTGTAAAACAAAAATATTAACAAGTATAAAAATAACTAGAACAACAACACAAAAATTAAAGAACCATTTTCTCCTCATAGGCGCCGCCGGCCCACACACACACACAAGCCGACGGTGAGACCAAGACTATGGGATGTAATAGCAAACCTGTTCGAGCTTCTTGCTTGGCCGACACAACAAGCAATCGCCTTCCTCGTTGCCGCTGGTAGATGGATTGGTGCTTGCAATCGTTGGTTTGGGGAAAACCCTTTCAGAATTTAGATTTGGAAATTGGGAGAAAGAAAATAAGGAGTGGGAAGAAACGAGAAAGAAATGAGAACAGTGAGAAAGAAATTGGGGTTTAGAATTTAGAGTGGTGAGGAAGAAAGAGAACGAGACAAAGTGTTCTTTTTTAAATAGAATTGTTGGTGGATTTAAAATTGTTAGGTTGTATTTTTTTAATTAAATTATATTGTTAAAAAATAGTATTAAATATTATTATATTAATTATAAAAAATATTAAATTTATGATATAATATTTTAATTTATTGTTATAAATATAAATTATTAACTAGTTTAATAGTAACATAATTAGTTAAAGTATTAAAATATTTGTATATAATTTTGTATAGTTATTAATATTAATAAAAGATAAATATAAGTTAACTTTTCAAAATTGTTGATCTTATTATATAAAAAAAATGAGATGAATATTTAAATATCAAAGTACAAAATAGCATTGATCTCATTATATATGTATATATATAATAAAATAATAATTAAAATTATTCAATCATCATCATCATTATTATTATTATTGTTGTTGTCGTTATTATTATGATCTTCAGATTAATTCATGGGATTCAACAAATTTTGATATAAATTTGCAAGTAATAAAATAGATTGCATACTATGTATTTTGATATAAATATAAAACTTACAAAAATATATAAAAATTATAGGTTAATTGTTAGAACTTGTCAATTTGAAAGGGTATAAGAAATTATAAATATATACTATTATAAAAGAAAACCTTTGATCGTACTAATTTTTTATTGCTCTAATTTATCCTTTAGTTTATTCTTTTTTTCCAAAAAAATTTCATAATAGTAATTCTGACATTTTTTTAATCACTTTATAGTTGCAATTTTTATCTCTCTCGACGACTACTTCATATTTATCCCTCACGTCTTCTCGCGACGTTTTTTTTCTCACAAACTTCCTTCTTCTCACTTTTCAATAGAATACCACTTGTTGCTTCATCGATTTCTGATTTTGATATTAGGGTGAATAATAATTTACCCTCATGAGATATTACAAATTAATCCCCTATGAAAATAAAATAACAATTTACACCCCTGAATTTTTTAAAATGAAACAATTTACCTCCCTGTCTAAGGAGGTAAATTGATTCATGTTAAATATAGGGAGATAAATTGTTGAATTTTAAAAAATATAGGAAGATAAATTATTATTTTTTTTTTTCATTGAGGCGGGGGGTTTAATTTGCTCACTTGCAGTATCACGAGAAAGTTGCTTGCATTTTTCCCTTTGATTTCTATTAGAGAGGATGCATAATTGCACATGATCGATCATTGATTTTAATTGCCAATGAACGGACGCAAGCATAAAAAATTTATCCCTTTATTGTCGTATTATTACCTACTGAAATTCATACAATATTGTGTTTTGAACAAGAATCGATTTTATTGTTTGCTTTCCTTCATAATTATTCCTTATATTTATCGTCTATCGCCATCATGAATATTTTTGTTATTTAATTTTAAGATGTGCTCGATAGTGATTGAGACTATAATGTGTTAAGTAACAAGTTTTATGCACGATTTCTAAATAAATTTGGCTACAATAGCACTTGTATGAGTTTTCGGGTAAACTTCAACGGTTTCCGTCATTGAGGATTCTTTTCGGTTGTTTCATAACTCTTTACTTGAACTTTTTTTGTTCATTGTTCTATTTTTGCCTTATTTTGGTTGAGGGTGGATTAATAATTAAAATAATGTTAAAAAAAAATATAAAAATGTGTTGTTTAAAAAGTTTTATATAATTAGGCAAAATCACGAAAATTTTTTGCAGATATATGATAAAAAAAAATAATAAATTACAATACTGCTGAGACATTCAACGATACTCCTGTACTAGGGACAAACAAGTGGCATATCTTGTTTGCCCCTTTATTTATAATAAATTAATAATAATTTTATTATTTAGTAATAAATTTAATATTTTTTTATAATACTCTAGATAAAAAATTAATATCAATCATATTTTATTATTTTATTCGAAGTAATTACACTGTCCAATTAATAAAGATTCACAAAAAAAAAATATTGCATTTTTATTAAATTCATGTACAAAAAATTGACAAAAATCATATTGTCTGATTTATTTGAAGTGACGACACGAAGCAATTGTTTTTTTTAAAATATTTATAAAAAAATAATTTAAATTTAATCTTTTTAGTAATATTGTGTGTAAAAAAATTAACAAAATGTATGTTTATTAATATTGGGCACAAAAATTAACAATAATCATACTGCATGACTTTACTCAAAATAACTACGCTAGCTAATTACTTTTTTTAAAAAATAATTATTATTAAATTTATTTTTTAAAAATAAATTTTAGTTTAATAAAAATTAATATTTTAATAATAAATTAATATTTTTATTAATATTTCATAAAAAAATGATATCTCATACTAATATTTGTACAAAAAATTGACAATAATCGTATAGTGTGACTTTACTCGAAATAACAACACCAATAATTTTTTTAAAATAATTATTATTAAAATGTTTTTTAATTAAAATTTAATAAATTTAATATTTTAGTTATACTTTATATTCGGAGTGATAAATTTAATAGATAATTGAAGTAATAAAATTTTGAATTAAATATGTAGTACTGGTATATTTCCTCAATTTACAAAACTGCCAAAGCATTTCATTAAGGTAAATTTTGTTTACGTATTTTTACTCACTGGGATTGATATTAAATATTTTTAATCATTAGTTTCATAAGTTAATAATTATTTTTTTATATATAATTATTAATTAAATTTAACATATATTATATATTATATAATATAAAAAATATATAATACAAATAATTTATAAAAAAAAACAAAGAAATGATGAATAAAATGAGTACCCTAAAATCTATATTGGGCTATATGGCCCTACAATAAATAAATAAATACAAAATTATATTTTGCACCCAGTCGAGGTGTGAAAATTTTAAACCAAACATATACCTGGTATTGGTGATCTCGAAAATAGGCCAAAAACTAAATCCAAACATTTTTTGTTTGTCCTTCCCATTACTTTCCCTTTTTTTTTTTTTTTTCCGGAAAAAATCCAAGGACCCCTCCTCTGTGATTTTAGAAATGTTCAAAAAAAAAATTTGAGAAAAATAAAATATCAAGTATACCTATGTGATATGAAAAAAAAAAAAGTTTAGAAAACCCTTGAGGTAAGAGAATGTAGTATACTCCCGTTGACTGAGAGTGTGGGTATGGAATTTTATTTTTTTGATAATTTTGCCCTTACATCTCCATAATATAATATTTATATGATATATATTATATATAATTTAATAAATCTTAAAATAATATATAATACTTTATTAATAATAAAATATACTTTATATGTAAATATATAATTAAATTAATATAATTTTAATATAATATTTTTAATTATATAATTAATTTTTTTATAAAAAAAAAAGGCAGTAGCATCAGCAAAGCTGCCACCGCTGTGGAGGAGGGCATGGCGATCGCTCAATGTGGTTGCCCTCGCTTCTTGGCGTTGCCGGTCGCCCAGACCAAACAAGTTTGGGCGATCGGCGTGGACCAGACGGGGGCACCGCCTTTGCGAGGGCGGACGTAAGGGGAAGCTGATAGGGTGCGAGAGCGGACGGAAGGAAAGGTGGGGTGGGGGGTGGTCTGGTCAAAAATTAAAATTTCGACTACTGAAAAATTAAATTTCATCAATTTTAAAATTTAATAAATTTATAAAATATCGAGTTAAAATTATATTGAGCATGTTTAAAGGACTAAGAAAAATATTTTTTCTATATAAAATTTAATATAAATTTTTTGTAGGTATATTTTAATAGATATTTTTTAGATAATTTTTCTATATTATAGGTATATTTAATATGCCTAGATTGACCAAATTAACTAGGAGGGACAATTTAGTCATTGCTCCTGTAAAATTAGGCTCTATATGATGGGGGGAGGTGTGATCTATAATTGTTATTTAATTTTTAACAAAAAGTTTTTTGATCTTTTTGTATAATACAGGGACAAAATTAATTTAACTCGTTTTCTTTCACTTGAATCAAAACAAGTCTAATTATTTTTTTGCAACCCAAAATATCCTCATAATCAACCATGCAAGCATATTACGTATTTGTTCTTTAGTTTTGCCTAAAATGATCAAAATATTTAGAGATATAATTTTATGTTTCTAACAATAATTTGATCAATTGCCAGATTTTTCCTTGCCTTCTTTGTTTTTTTTAATCAATGTTGAGCCAATCTTCCTCCATTGTTGAAGACGCCAAGGTGCTGAAGTGAGTCCCGGTCCATTTTCTCCTCAAGCCAAGTTATTCGCATGGAAATTTTGGGATTGACGATGGCGACAATGAGAGGCACGGAAGCAGCGTGGCATGACGAAAGGTGGTGGCGGGCAGATGAGGTGCGTAGTTCAAACTGATCGGTTGGTATCATTATATACGTATCCAGATCGACCGGTGCCGATTCGATAAAAAAGTTCAATACCTATATTATCAGAGATTACCTATATCACTTATAATATTTGATGTGATCATCGATACAATGATATTATCGCCTCTATCATATAATATCGCCAATGATATCCATTGTTATCGATGATATTCAAGTTAGAGAGGTGAACCATCTGTGTAGTGTGTTGCCTTTAACCATCATTATGTATAAGTTATGGTGGACTCCACTCCATTTTGGAAGCAAGATGGAGTCTCAAGGAATCAAAGGCTATTCTTACAACTTTTCATGGAAACATAGTTGGTGTCGATACCATAAAAAATAAATTCCTATCAATACTTTTGTAGAAACGGCGAGTAGGGTCGATTCCTCAGAGATTGAGCTTAAGTTTATTTTTTTAAAAAAAAATAGGGGGAGTTTGATTATGATTAGTGAAGAAGATTAAATTAAAGAAAGAACAAAATTAAAAGGGATAAACAAATATGAGAGAAGACTTTTTCGGTTAAAGTTAGGCTCATGTTTGATTTCATTAGTCTATCAATGATGCAAATATAACAGTCGTTAAAACAAATAGATTAGTTATGGTCATTGGTACGACCTAATGACCTTACATTTCCTTACCCTTTCATCAACCAAGGAATGCCCGTTGGCTAATTCACTAATCAATGAACAACCTTGGAAACATCTATAAGATTTAATCTATTAACAACATTAAGAATTAGAAAGGCATGATCCTAGCCAACAAATTCCATGATGATTCATTTAGATTAGATCATGCATTCTCCATAACATAACTAACTACTTTCACACAATTAATCATGCTATGTTGCTATTAATTATCAAACTAAATAAATAATTACGGATTTGTAAAGTTTAATTAGCTAAGCAAACCTTCTTGATAATGAACAATTGGCCACATCATTCATAAATCAGATGTTTTTTATAAGAGTACAAAGAATAACATGAATGCCTATTTTAACGAAAGTATTAAGCACAAGTTAGATCTCACAACAATTTAAAAATCAAGCAATCACCATAACTTTAATCGAAAAATAAGAAAATTAGCCTAGCATGCTAATGGAAGAACATACTACGAAAGTGGAATTTCATTAGCAATTTGACAATAAAACACAAAGTAAAAAGAAGTAGAATGAGAGATAGAACAATAGATAGAATAAAATATAAATAAAGACAGTTCAAGAGGTGTGAGGTGTCGCCTATTTATACTATTAGCACCTAATCAATCTAGACATAAAAGAGAATATGTTCAAGATTGTTCCTAAAAAGTTAACATATCAACTAATCCCTTGCATTAAGCAAGTCTTCCAATCAAAAATCCTATCATAATCAATCAGTAAACATCCCTTTTTTCTAGCAAAATCCGCATCTCTCCATTTTTAGCAGGGTTGACCGCAGCATTAAGTGTGGGCATGCTTAGTCGTATCTCCAAATCTGTCACAATTTATCCTCATTCCTTTAAATATCTTTAAATACCATTTTTAGTTTCAATTTGCCTTCCCCATCACGCCTTTCATACTGAAAATGCAATAAAGTCATATAATTAGGAGTATTTTAACTCTAAAATAAGGCATTATTACCATAAAAATAAAATAAATTGTACACTTACCACAACACAAGAAAATCATCAAAATCAAGAACTAAACCAGCTATAATGCTCTCATAGATTTACTAGATCATGATATATTTAGGTTTCAGCCTCACCGATATTCCTGAATGAAGCTATATGATAACTTCTAACTTACTTGTAATTGACTATTACACTGAAGAGAATAATGGACAACAAACACAAACTACACATTGTGTCCCAAGAATCAATAGATTTTGGACCTTATTGGCGAAAAACTAAAAATCTTTTCTCACTAGATTGAGAGTCTAGGCCTGTTCAATTCGGTAAATCGAACCGAATTCGGATCGCCGTTTTCAAGAATCGAAACCGAACCGGACATCCTCGGTTCAATTTGGTTATAATTGAACTCTTTTATTTTAATTTATTTATATAAATAATTTTAGTATTTCTTTTTTAATTTTGTCCGAAAATACTTGTACAAGAATATCAAAATCTAAAAAAATAAAATATACAATGAATAAATACGAATGCAATTCAAAATTTCAAATCAAAAGAACACAATAACAATCCATTCATCTAATCCAAAATAAAAATAAAAATTAAATTTAAATTTAATAGTACAATATTCAACATCCAATTAAATAATAGATATAGCGAATAACATCGATCTATAACTAAAATTCATATGCATTATATTATTTATTTACAAAATAATATGAAAATGTATTAAATTATTGGTTAAGCTTATTTTTAGATAATATAAACTAAAATACAATATTTTAATATCATCTAAACTAAAATATGAGATATTGATTAACAACTCTAATATATAGTGAATAAATGCATTTTGTCGTAATTGATGGAAATTGTTATGATAAAATTCATATGCATTATATTATTTACAAAAAAACTATCAAAATATACTAAATTATTGATTAAGCTTGTTATTAGATAATATAAACTAAAATACCATATTTTAAAATTTTGAAGAATGAAGAATTGAAGATTGAAGAACGAGTTAGGAGAGAGGAGAAAGAGTAAAATTAAAAGTAAAATATATAATTTAACATATATTATATAATTAAAATATATAAAAAATTGATTTTCGATTCAGCTCGATCACCAAATGACAAAAAAAAAAAAAAAAAACCTGACAGATTATAACCGAATTATTTATTTTCTATAAAACTGAAACCGAACAAGCCTACTAGATTCCAAATAACTTTGAGCTCCATGAGCATTCCCTTTTCTTTTGATTATGTATGTATATCTTAAGTATTTCTGTAATTAATTTTATCAAAGTAATTATATTATAAAAATTTTGGTTTGTAATATTATATAGTAATTTGTTTATAATTTATTTTATTCTTCTACTAATTTTTTTTGGGAATTTTTTAATTACTGTATAATACATTCACTTCATATCACCCGATAATATCCCAATACCCACAATCAATGTGAAACCATACCTATTAATATTATCGCTAATACCGCTACTTTAAACCATGATGTGGTGGTGGAGAGACAGAAATAGAGAGAGGCTTCGGTGGTGGCAAGAGTTGTAGCGTGACAGGAGAGTTGCAACTGCTTACTGCCGTGATGCTGAGGAAGACTTTTTGTGTTATTCCCCTTAAGTATTTATTTGGTTGGGGCGAGAAATGGGTATATAAGACAAGAAAAAGTTTGGTATTTGATGATGTCTTGGATCTGAAGTAGAATTGGATGTATATAAAATTTCTTCGAAATTCGATTTCAATTTTGGATGAGAAAATGAATGTATAAGGCCAAAAAGATAAAAAACTTACATATTTTATTTCTATTTATTATACTACCTGTACATATAATTTGTCTCTATTTTTTTTCCTTCCCGTTGATAATACCAACACATAATTTTTGAGAAAAATAATCAAATCACTGAAAAAGCTACTACTATATCGTCGTTGGTAGTAATTTTTATTTTATTTAAACTGGACGATTAAGAATAATGCACAATACTAATAATGGTAAATATTTTTATTAATAAAAATTATTTTGTTCTTGTTTGATGAATATTTTAACTAATAAGGTTTTCACATTTTTATATACTAAAAATTATTTGAGTATAAGCTTGCTAAAAAATTATTTTAATATAATATAACTTATTTATTTTCTAATATAAAATAAAGAAAAAAAAGGGTAATTAGTAAAATTGCAAAAATTAATCTTTTCTTCTCAATCTATTTTTCTCGTATGAAACAAAGAGAAGTACTTGAGATTTACCCCCTCCCAGTCATACCAAACAAACTCCAAAAAAACTATTACTCTTTTTTTCTCCCACTTGCATTTTCACTCCCCCTCCCCCTTTCATTTTTTTTTTTTTCTCTCTTATTTGAACCAAACAAACCCTAAGTACTTGAACCAAAAAACCATTCTTCAGAGGAACTTCCTACATTTAATTGAGCCAAGCTTATTTGAAGCCCGATTTTTTGACCTACTAATATGTGAGTCGAGCCTCATTGAATATAAGCGTATTTGAGTTTAAGCGCTCAAATCAAACTAATTAAACTAAATATAAAAAAATTATGAAAATTTAAATCAAACAGTCAACTTCAGTCAAGAAAATATGTATCCAAATGGGCTATTAGTATTTGAATTATACATGGTGACGTCATCATACGTGGATTCAACGGTTTAAATCCCACAACATCAAGTTTTTCCATACACATAAATAAAAAAATTCCAAATCGAAAAGCAGACGACTGCGAATATTTGTTAGAAATGCACATAAAAATTTCCAATTGAATGTGAATTTAATTATGAAGAAGCTTAGGTTTAAAATTATTGAGTGTAGGCTTAATAAACCTTGATTATGAGTAAATTTACGGCTTAGACATTGAATTATTAGGGGAAATAAGGACAAAAGTTGACTATTATTGGATGAGTAATATCTAAATTAAAATGAGGAATTTAACTACTTATGAATGAATATATATATATATATAGCCCAGTGATTAAGGCTACGGCTAAGGTCTTATGAACAAGTTTGAAGTCATGGATCTGAGTCTCATCGAATGTGTAGGTATTTATCTCATTTTATATAAATGTTTATTTCACTTTATGTGAGTTATTAAGTTCTTGTAATTTGTTAATGTTCTTAGTCATATTGATCTATTGATTAATACGATGTACTTATTGCTATTTTTGTCATATTGATGTATTGATCGAATAAATATATTACTAATAATAATAATAATAATAATAATAATAATAATAATAAATGCTGGAGTGGTTTTAGATTGATATGGGATCCACAAAATGGGTATAATATCCAATGTTATATTTAAATAGAAGAATTTGAATTTTAAATGACTATGTATCAAAATGATTTGAAATCCATCAACGTTCCTTAATTATAATTCAAATTGAAAATTGAAAATTTTGAAATATTTTTAATATTAAAATTATCCGAACAAGCAAAATATTTCATATATTTATATTTCAGATAACAATTCTGTAGTCATGTATTTAATTTAGAACCAAACTTATAAATTTAATACGAGATTGCATTAAATCGATATATAATCAAGATCAAATATATTTGAATTCAAATTTAAAAAATTCCTATCAGATCCACAAAAACAAGCCCCCCCCCCCCCCCCCCCCCTTTTTTTTTAAAAAAAGAAACAGAGACAAAAAAAAATATAAAAGAATAATATATTATCCCATATCAATAAATTCCATCATCCATATGCTTATTAAAAGAAATAATTAATTCAATTCCTATAACCTAATTCTTGTTATTTAAATATTTTTTAGAATTAGCTAGCTTTCGTGCGTGCATTTATAAATAATATTTTTTATTTTAAATTATATAATAAATATAATACACACACATATATATAAATCAATACATTATATTATATATTAAAAAAAAAGAAAGCAACAAAGGAAAAAATAAAATTTGGTATAATTTAGTGTAGTGATAAAATTAGTGTTGTTGTGTCATAATTACTGTTTGTGAGAGAAAAATATTTTTTCTTTTTATTTAGTACAAATTTTATTTACACCTGCAATTTATAGTTTATTGGCAAAGATCATCCTTATTTTTTTTAATAATTACAGAAAAAATCAATGACTAAAAAAAAGCAGTAGTATTTTTTTTTATCCACACATGCTTACACTCCCAGTGGATGAAACCAATATCTCGATAATGAAATATTGAGCTCCAAACTATTAGATTGTCCCCTAAGAAATCAATAGCAATTTATTTTTAAAAAAAGAGCAATGTATATAAATAAGGTCTATGTTTATAATGAGTGTTTGGATAATTTATTTAAAAATAAAAATAATTTATATAAAAAATTATGGATCAATGGGTGTTAATATAATTATGTCGATATTTTATATGAAATATTTGTGTAAAGTTTATATAAATGATCATAAAATAAAAAAGTAAAGGGGAGAGAAGGAAATAATAAATAAATGTGGGGCCAAACCAACTAGACCACATTAAAGCCACCTTTTCTTTTCTTTACATCAGAATGTATGTATGTGTGTATGTAATAAAGCTGAGTTACACCAAAAACACACACACACCGCACACCTCCCCCACACCCCCCTTCTAAGTTTCAACCCCTCCCCGCCGTCTGCTTTGTCTGCTTGCGTTTTGTACTTTGTTTTCGCTGCGTCCCACCTCAGTGAAACGGACAAAGTGTTGACCTCCGGTATTTTTGTAGCTTTTGTCTTGGACTCTTGTGTGATTTTCAGTAGAATATTCTGATTCTTGGCAAGAAAAAGAAAAAGGGTTTATCTTTGGAATTTATTTCTTTCTTCCTATTTTTTTTTGGTTCTTGGGTTCTTTAGCGAAGACCCATTTGACTAAAGATGATTTTCAGGGTTTGGAGAGGAGAAAAGAAGAGAAATCGACACGCGGAAAGCAGTGGAGTAGTGTGTGTTGAGGGAAAGGGCAGCAGAGGAGGGGATAAGTGTTTGTGGTGAAGCAAGAAAGTGATGGTGAGAAAGCATGGCTGGCAGCTGCCTGCACACACCTTTCAGGTTTAATTCTTGTAGCTCAGAGTTCACCTTTTTTCAGCTATTATTAATGTGTAAAAGTTCAGTTTTTGTTTGGTTTTGGTAAATTGTTAGTGGATTTGCTTGATGAGGTTTATGAACTGACACTTGTTGAGGAGTGGGGTAGGTGGGTGGGGAGGATTGCCATCCCTGTATTCACAATTTCTGACGTCGTGATATTAGTTTATTTCTGTGTATCTGGTTTTAGCTTTCACAGCCCTGCTCTACTAAATTATATTGTTTGGGAGATGTGTACTTCATAGATAGATCGATAATTTGTACGAGGACTTTGGTCTGTTTGAGGTTTAGGAGAACTCTTTCTGGGATTTATGTTGAAGTGAGTCAAGTATTGTCTTTCTTCCCTTTTGATGCTCCACCTTTTTGTTATGCGTGCATTTTTTTATTAGAACATAAAATTTGTTAAGAGCATTTTGTTTGCCAAGAAGATCATTATAATTTTTTTTTAAAGAATATGTTCTTTCCTTTGTGAACTACTAACAGAAAGATGTCCAGTCCCTTAGATACCAACGTGAGTAGGAGAGGTTAGGGGTTCTCTGAAAATTCAGTTTCCAACTCAAGAAAAATCATCTTTCCCTTGGATCGTTTCGGGGAAACTTGTTGAAATTCCACGAGCTTGGAATGGCTAGCTGTATTTAGAACTTTGAAATTGTACTAAGGGACTACACTATGAGGCAACAACTGCATTAATGCTTGCCTGAGAGAAAGTCTGTTATTGCTTTAGGTGGTATCTGCTTTGAGCACAAGAAGTTAAGGAATTAAAGAAAAACAATTAAATCGTGCAAGCTTTTGCATTCATTGAACTTCCGAAATCCAAATGCGTGATGTCTTATGCCGAGCAATGTGGAGGTGAAGGAAGGCAATGCCAATGGTTCAGAATGAAGTTCTTGATTTGTGGGTTTCTGATGTTGACGCTATCTTCTAGAAACTTAACAAACAAACATTTTGTTGCAGCATGATTTCCGAATCTAGGATTCCTGTTTAAGCCTTTTTGAATAAAAGCTTGTTGATGGCTGTTGATGGTTGAATTAATTATAGTTTTCCATGGTGGCATGTGGAGAATATGTGATGTCTTTTTTTCCTTTTCTATTCCTTCAACCGCCTGAAATATTTTGGTCAGGAAGAGTCCCAATCATGCTGGAGAGCGATTCAGATAATGGAATCATAACTAGGATGAAGAAAAATGGAATCATAATAAAAGGGGAATCTAACAGAATTATTAGGAAATGCTAAAAAGGACTAATAAAGTTCAGTAATATTTTCTTTGTCCATTGTCATATATCCTACTTTCCTTGTTGAAAACATATCTATTTGAATGCTCTATCCTAAATACAAAATATCTTAATGTATTTGATTTTAAATCGTTGACTTCCCAAAAAGGTAAAGGTGCTTAATATTTCCAACCCTTAGTCCTCATGTTAAAGTCCTTGTCAACAAATATAGGGAGATTTAAGTGTGGGCAGAGGGTTGTGGGTTGCCTGGTTTCTACTTTAAGCTTGTAAAGGTAATTGTTTTCTGTAAAATGACTATGACATGGCGTAGTTTAAGTTATTGTTTGATTTGATTGAGGATTTTCTTTTTCATACTTTTTTCAATGCAAGTTCATTGACCAAACCTTGAATTTTGTCTTTTGCAGGTTGTTGCTATTACAGTGTTTTGCTTGTTGGTGGTAGCATTTTATGCATTCTTTGCTCCTTTCATGGGTGGCGAATATGGGAATATGCTCTCATTGGCGTATATTCCCCTGTGGTACGTGAATTTATCTGCACATATGCTTATTGATGTCAATCTTTACCTTCTTTGGACGCATGTTAGAATAGACAATTCAGTTGATGAAAACGCTTATGGGCACAACGTTGGCCTTGAATATTAAAAACCAAATACCTAGGAAATAAGAAGAAATGAAGAATGAAGTAGCACAGTTAAGCTAGCTTTAAGTTACCTGATGGCTTAATAATAGTTAGGTCAATAGTCAATACAATCAAGAAAGTTTTTAGCATTTAGTAGCCTCGTTGCCTATAGTTATCTAGATGGCCTCAATATTTGTTGTGACAAGAGTTTGAGTTGAAATTTCCTTCTTTGGGGGCTAGAAGGCAAATATATTCTAAAATTGTCTTCAGGTATTTGAGCATTCATTTGATATATCCATTGGCTTCATCACTTTGCAATTTTTTACATTTCATTTGAGAATTTTTATCAAGACTCTGTACATAACTGAAATTTCTGCTTAACGCAAGCTAAAGGATTTCTTTATGCAGGCACTATTGGTTTTCATTCTGTATGTTCGCTGCACTGCAATTAACCCTGCAGATCCTGGTATCATGTCCAAATTTGATCCTGAGTTAAGAAACGAAGCAAGGGAAAAGCATGAATCAATTGCCCACGGCCTGAACAGAAAATTTGATGAAGTAAGCAACGGAAGTCATTCATGCCCATCTTCAGCTTCCCGAAGCTCCTATGCAGGAGCTAATTCCAGCAAGAAAGGTTCAGTTGAATCTGTAAAATCCAATGCTCAAGTTAACTTCCCAAGAAGGCGCTCCTTTTGCTATTATTTCGTAGGAATTTTCTGTGGAGTCTTCATCCATGAAGATTGTCAGAAACAAGATGAGGCAGCTGAGCAGGAAGGTACAGGGGAAGATGCATTGTATTGCACGCTGTGCAATGCTGAGGTAGTTACCATTATCATTTCATTTGTAAATTAATTGCTCAAATGCTATCAATTGCTTTTAACAACATCTAAATAATAATAACCTGAATATTGTTGCTGTTTACTTGCCTGCCATGCCCCATAGATAAAGCTTGGAGTTTTCAAATTTTATGTTCTCATTTCTGTTTTAATTAGGGTATTCAATGCTTCTCCAATACCTTGAGTTAATCATTGGGAAACAGTTATAATAATCTAATTTGTGATGCACTTGATGATGCCTTTGGACATTTTATTATGTTTAAAAGCCCTGTTACTGTCGCATTTTCTCATTCTTAGAGGCCTTCTAAGGCAAATTTTTCTAACTTGTTTAATACAATGAGACACTCGCATGTACCTACTGGTGTTGATTATGACGTCTCTTATCTTTCTTTTATGTTCTTCCTCTGTCTTGTAGCTCTTGTGTTGATTACCATATTTACTTATTCATAGGTTCGCAAGTTCAGCAAACATTGTCGAAGTTGTGACAAGTGTGTTGATGGATTTGATCACCATTGTCGGGTACATCTTTTGACATCCATAGATTCTGCCAATGCGTCTTTCCTTCCTGAAATCAATGTGAATAAATTTTTACCCATCAAAAAGCTAACTTGGTTGTGTTCATTCTTTGTAGTGGCTTAATAACTGCGTGGGCCGGAAAAACTATGTAACATTTATCTCACTTATGGCTATCAGTTTAGTGTGGGTAAGTTTTGAAGGCAACTATGCTCTTAGTAACCAAAACATTTTACATGACTGATCTCTTTCCCCTCTCTTTCCCAGCTCGTTGTCGAAGCTGGAGTGGGCATTGGTGTTCTAGTTCGTTGCTTTGTTCATAAGAGCCATATGGAGGCTGAAATAGTTGATAGGCTAGGAAATGGTTTCTCTCGTGCCCCGTTCGCGACTGTTGTGGTAATGCCGTCTGGATATACCATATGAATACCGAGTTTACAAACTAAAAGCATGTTTATCGCCTAACACCCATTTCATTTTTGCAGGCTATATGTACAGCAGTGTCTTTGCTGGCCTGTGTACCGTTGGGGGAACTTTTCTTTTTCCACATGATACTAATTAGAAAGGTCTGTCCTGAAAGTCCCATTTTCTTTTTATTTTTATTTTGATAAGTATGTTTACTACTAATTAATCTCTTCTTCTTCTGTATTTCTCCCTTTGATAAGTAAAAGAAGCGCTTTGTCACAAAGTTACTACTATTATTTGCTCTCCGGATGTACCAGGATAAGACACTATTTCCTAACGTGAAATATTATTTCCATAAGTGCCCTCGTATTTAGGGGTGTTTGCAATAAGCTTTAGCTTGCAAAAAGTTGATTAGCCCTTAAGTTGAGCTATTGCAAAATAGAGTAATATTTTGAAGTTGCTTTTACTAATCCTCAATCACTACCTTTTGGTTAAATAGTAAAATTAACAAAACTTTCACTTTTCTCATCTCATCTATGCCTAGTCAAAGAGAAGCTTTCATTTTGAGACTGACAGAGCATTGATCAACATAAGAGTACCTTACCAAGTCACATGAGTCTGTCTGAGTTGGACTATGACCTTTGACCTATAATGAAATTTCTTGAACATTTGAACTCAACAGATTTCTCCAAAAGACAAACTTGATTTTCTGATTTTGCATGTGCACGGAAGATGCTTTGAGTTGTCTGAATTTTCGCTTTCCTATTTGTTGCCTTCTTATGACAGGGCATTACAACGTATGAGTATGTTGTAGCAATGAGGACCATGAGCGAAGCACCAGCAGGAGCATCTGTAGACGAGGAATTGCCGAACATTCTATATTCTCCGTCTGGATCAGCAACAACCGGTTTCAGCGGTGGAAGCTCGTTAGGACTCCAATATAAAGGAGCATGGTGCACCCCTCCAAGGGTGTTTTGTAGATTACCAGGTATATACAGCTATGTTATTTCCTTTAAATTATGTATGCGTCTGCCCATTCGTAACCTTCAGGGATTATGTCCGAAAAACAATTGCCTGGTTTATTCATGTCTACTGTCCAATCACCTTTCTGGATTTCCTTTATAATAAAACAAACAGAAGCTGGCTCCGCACTTAGATTCATGTCCTGTCGTCCTGATATTACGATGTAGATGTGTCCGTTGAATTCTTACTGATCTATAGCCTCTTCCCCATGTAAAATGCAGTTATCAATTCATTACCTATGCCTTAGCTTTTTGCATAGCCCTATTCCATTGGACAGGGATTTCCCTGATGCTGAAGTTCTCTGAAGCTGCAGTTATTTCCGACATTTTATATGCTTCTGCTAAGTTGTTTACTCTGCTTTTGAAACTCTGGATATCAGGAAGAAGTTGCACCACAGTTAGGACCTGGAATGGTCCCGTCTACGGTCGATCCAGATGCTGCCGTATTAGGTGACAAGGGGAACAAGGGACCGAAAAAGGGAGTTCGCATCAGTGCATGGAAGCTTGCTAAACTAGATTCGAATGAGGCAATGAAAGCTGCTGCAAAAGCAAGGGCGTCGTCTTCTGTGTTACGTCCCGTTGATAATCGCCGTTTGCCTGATTCTGAATTAAGTTCCAGCGAGAATGCAAGTGTTAGAAGCAGTATGAGCACCGACACAGGAGGAAACAAAGATGTGAGGAATGAGTTTAGGCTCTCGCCTCTGAGGAACTCTTTTGCTCCCAGTCAAGGTAGCCGGGACGAATATGAAACAGGCACTCAAAGTGTTAGCAGTTTCAGCAGCCCTAGCCATGTTCATGAGTCTGTCACACTGAGCCCTCTTCCTCAAGCTCGTGGTTTCAACCCTCTTGCTGCTGCTAGTTCAGTACCCGCTCTCGTCCCAGAGCAACCCCTAACCTCTAGAGTCGCTGTCCTAAGTAAAAACAACCCTGTTTTCCCCAGCTTGTCAGGATTTGATGAAAAGATCATGCAAAGACACAGCAGCACAGACCCGTTACTGCTCTCTGCTCCTGCTGCTCAGGCGACCTCCTTGATTAGAGACGTTAAAAGGACGTCTGTGGTTTGGGATCAAGAAGCTGGAAGGTACGTTTCTGTTCCTGTGTCTGCTTCAGAGGCCCGTAAACGGCCATCCTTACCACCTCCAGCAGCTGTAACAAATCCTCATTCTGCAACGGGCACCCAAGATAAAAGACCTGCTGTTCCGCCTCAGGAGTCATTGCGGCCCTTAGCAAAGCCTGAAGCCCGGCAGTCTGAGAAGCTAACTTACACCGGGCAATCCATCTTCTTTGGCGGCCCACTTCTAAGCGCTCCCATTAGAGATGGTCTGAAACGGGAGGGGGCCTCAAGTTCAAGTGACGCACAGGATAAACTAGCCATAACTTTGCCACGAGAATCAAGATTTAAGAGGGACGCTGTCTCAAACCAGCTTCCTATCTTCGTTCCAGGGGATTCAGATTCAAATCCTTCACCATTATCAGGTCCGAAGTAAGCCCCGAGCTGATTCTTTCTAACCTTCTAGCAATACGGAGCTGAGCTTGGAGAAGCTGCAAACTAGAAGAAACCTCTTCAAGGGGAGCTGATCTTGGAACCCCAGAGGAACCTCTCCTTCAAGGGCAAGCTTCTTAGGGCAATTGAGTGGGGAGGTTCCAGCGGTTTCTTCGGACTCGAGACTATTTTCTGGCAAGAAAGTTTTACTCTCAAAATCTCTGGAATTTAGCCATTTTGTTTCCCACATGTATGTATTTGTAACTGAGATCAATCCATGGCTATTTCCATTCGGCGGCTCGTTCTGCTCCCACCGTCTTTGAGATTTACACTCATTCTTAGCTATATTTCGGGAGGAATTAATGCTCTAGATTTATGTATATTATTTGATCATCGAAAATCGAGTTTGAACAAGCTTAAACGTACTGCATACTGAATTAATTACGCACGTTATGTGTGGATGGGGATATAGGGCGATCAATGGATAGAACTTGTAATGTGGTTGGCTCTCTAAGGGTCAGTCTAGCGGATTGCGCTCACGATCTGTCAAGAGGTCTTGGGTTCAAACTTGGGCGGGCGCTCGACTGCGTCGAGTGCATGTGTGTGAAAAGAAGGAAAAGAAAATGAAAACTTGCAATGGGATTGGCTAAGTTTCAATCAAACCATCGGCTTGTGGTATCAAGAGTTGAATCAATTTAAGCTGCATGAGCAGATTATAATTTACAAGTTGTGGAGGTTAGGATTTTGGGGTGGTTTGGCTATGTTTATTGTAAAAGGGATAAATATATTTATATTCTCTAATATATGGTTTATCTATTTATGTTATTCATGTTTTTGGATAATTATACATATGCTTACTAAAAATGTTAATACCATTGCATAAATCATTCATATACTTTAATCTTTACATATACGCCTTTCAAAAATATCAGTGTCATTACACATTTACTGCCGCTGTGTTTTGGTTGTTAGGGGTGGTTTGTGTAATTATGCAAAATTTAGAGGTGGTTTGTGTAATTATGCAAACGGTAGAGATGATTTGTATAAACAGGCCATAGGTCATTAAGTGTAAATGTAATTATCCCATTACAAAATCTTATAAGTTCATATGATTCATAAAATGGCCTTTTAAGTTAATAAGATGTAACACTTTAGATTTTAAAAAAGTTAATGAAGTATTTGGATGAAATAAGATTATGAATTTTATAATATGTTACTAATAAGGAATTTATAAATTATGATTTTTCTGAAGAAAATTAAACTAGTTGTTAGATTCTGAAAGTAAGTTGGGAGCTTTTTACTTTCTTTCTTTCTTTTTTTTTTTAAAAAAAAAAAATTATAAATTCTTAACATTTTATTTTTGAATTTTATATTATTTTTCTAGAAAAATTAAAAAAAAAATTACAACCTCTTATAAATTCTAAAATATCTTACAAGATGTTTTAAAAAATTCATAAACTCACCAATCAACACCCTCTTAAATTTAAGGGAAGAATTTTCCTAGATAATATAAAGTGTTTGTCATGCCCGTTTATGATATTGTGGTGGCCCTAGGGCGAGTAAAAAAAAAAGGCCTCCTAACGAAGCATATATAAAATAATTGATCCATGACTGTAACTTTCTTTATTATATTTTAACTGATCAATACCTTAACAAATAATATGACATATACCCCCCCCCCCCCAAAAAAAAAAAAAAAGAAGAAACACAAGAAATAGCTATATGATAGCTACTAAATAATATTAGTAGCTCGATTTATAAAGTTTGATGTAAGAAGCAACATGCAGCCTTAAGTCAAGTAGAAATAGCATCATTCAACAAACTAGGGCAAAAAGAAGCTCCAAAATCCAACAAATTAAGACAAGAAATGCGATGAGGATTTTTATTTTTTTATAGTATACTACTTTACACTGGAGGTCCCCCTGAGGATTGGGCCCTAAGCTGTCGCCCTAAGTTGCCTACCCTAAAAAACGGCCCTGGTGTTTTTAGCAATATTTGAAGTAGTATAGTTTAATTATACACCAAACCCTATTGTCTTCTTCTTCCATCAACTCCACTTATGATGATATAATTAATTTTGCTTTTTGCCAAGTGATGAAATGCTTCAAGTTGTGAAACAAAAAACAAAATAATAATCCATATTGATTGATATATATATATATATATATATATATATATATATTATAAATTAAGTCTTTTTCACTTACAAATAACGGTTTGTGATACAAAGATATAATTTTTTTAGCTTAGTGATTAAACCCTTAAGTTTTCGTTTCTGATTTCTTTGAATATATATTTTTTAATTTCTTTTTGACCAATTCTTAGTGGTCCATTTGAAATATAAGTTGGAGTTGAGTGAAAAATTGGAGTTGATGTTTAATTTACTTTATTTTTGAATTAATTGGAAATGAATAACAAATACACTTGGCGGCTGGGGAGCTAGGGCGACTCATTGAAGTATATATAATAATATTTTAATACTTTTATAACCAATTCTTCTAATTAAATTTTAATTATTATAGGATCCATATAATGGGGAGTCTCATGAACGTTACTTATATATTGGTATTTAATCTACACGGTCTCTTGACTTTTATTAACCATTTGTCGTAATTCTAATTTTATCTGAAGCACAACATCACTTCTTTCATTGTTGTATAAAATGACTTTTTTTTAGTTGTTATAATGTCTCTATTATATTCATCATATTATAGGGGGTCTTACCTAAAATTAGTTGCTATCTATGTCACGCCCCCAAGTACACAACTTAATAAATATATCTTATTGCAGGAGATATTTCTTCTGATTTGTATTTGTATATTTTGTAACTTATATTTTTGGAAGTGAGTCTAATTTTATAATATATATATATATAAGAGAGTATAATATTTATCTAATATATTGAAAGATAAGAAACTAATATCTAGAAGAGATATGAAGTGATTTTGTATAAAGATAAATTAATTTATATTTTTTTATTAATATTTTATATGTCAATAAAAAATAATAAACATTAATTAGATAGAAGAGAATTCTATATAAGACAAACGTACTCAACTATTTGGGCAGTCTATCATTTATTATTTCCCAAGCGTGTTTAGGGGGGTAGTTTAGTAAAGCCTAGCTTCATATATTTAAAATACCAATATATGTAAAATTTATATCTCTCTCTCTCATAATACATACGACACTAATTTTATACGAGATTATCTCTGAAATATAGGGCTGGTAAAATTTTGTTTTCAATTAATAAATAATATTTACTAAGTACGTAGATAAAAAGTCATAGTGTTTTCGGAAAATATACAATGAAACACACAGGAATTTGAAATTTGATTAGTGTTTCTTGTGTTTCGACTGATATTTGCTTATTTTTTATCAGAGTATTTTAACATATAAGAGAACACTATATGTTCATGAAACTTATATATTTCCGGTTTGTAGAGAAACAAATTTTATGTGTGGTATGTGTCTATTTTATATTTTCAGATTTTTTTTTATTTTTATGTATTTAATTTAATAATTATTTACTCACGAGTATATAATCTGTAGCTAATAAAAGATGGGGTAGGTGCGGACAATACCTAAAAATAATTTTCTTAATTCTTTGTTGTGTCAGGTACAAGTGAATGCAATTAAAAAAATGCAAGAACACGAACTCCAAGTCTCTAAAAAATATTTTTTAAACCTTAAAATAATTTATATATTCGCTTCTTCTCGTTCATTTCCTTTCACGTTAATTATATACTTCACTTGACCCTTCCGAATGAAATAAATTTTCATAGCAAATGTCTTATAAATAAGACGGAACGAGAGAGAGTTGGATGTTTGACGTATTCGTCCTCAACTTTAAGTATTACCAGTTTTTATATTATCTTTTTATTTAGTTTTGTATCAGTGAGCACTTCGACTTTTCGCCATCTATATTTCTCATTATGACTTTAGGTGATCGATGGTGCGTGGAGAGGTTGGGATGTTCGTGCCTAGAATCGTTGCAGTATATTCCATCTCTCTATTTTTGCCGTCACTACTCTTTTCTAAAACATACCAAAAAAACACATTAGTTGAAAGATTTATATCTTATACCCCTCTCTCTTTGTAAATATTTATTGGGGAGTAGTGAAATAATTATTAGCAGTACACGCTCTCAACCCCTTCACCCACTTCAAATAATAATGTTATTTTTAGTCATGATCAACAAATACAACGAACCAGAAACGTATGAGACAAAATTATAAAAATATATAATAAATAGCAATCTATATTAATAATAAACAAACCAAAGATAAACAAAAATAAAAAATTAATAATTAAAACCAATACCTAAAATAAAATAAAACATAAATGATGACATCAATGGCATATAAATACTAAAAATATAAAAGAGAGAACTCAAAGTTGATAAAAAACTTTAGGCCTTATTTTGTCTGTGTGATTGTGCCTAGGTGAAAACCTCTTATCCGTTCCATTTCATTTTTTATTCTTTTAAAGAAAAATTGACCATGTTTATATAGTAACTTAATATTATTTTTTAATTATTCTTTAATGTATTATATATATAATTTTTTAAGTTCTCTCCACAACCTACTACCCATTTTTCTCTCTCACTTCTCATCCATCTTCCCTCTACAATATCTTTCCATAATTTTATATTAACCTTTATTACATTTAATTTTTTTTCTACTCTTGCAATGTACTTCTCCTATATTTTTTTTATTCTTACAAGGTCTCGTTTAATATTTTTTAGTGTTTATATTAAACTTCAAATTTTTATAATTTATTTCTTTCTTACTTTTTTACCCCACTGTGTTTTTTCTCCTACATTCTTACTATCTCTCTTATGCGATAGCCACCCCTCACTACGTTGTGTCTTCATAGATTAGGTTTTCTTCCATTTCTCATTATTTTAGATCTTCTTATCAAATGCTTTTTCATGAGTAGATGACATGTGCAAACGAAACAAATTGATGAATTAGAAAATAATAAGCTGGTCACACGCCACAACCTTCTCAAAATGAAGATTGATAAGAAAAGAAATTAAAAATGTGTATATATAAAGGTTTATTGACGTAAAATTCTGTGGGGTAAATATTTTAAAAAATGATATGAGAAAAAATAATATAATAGAGGAAAAAGGGCAGGAAAAAAAAGTTATAATTGGCGTAAAACTGGGAGAGTAAAAAAAAATCTATATCCTGCTGTGTGTTTTTTTTCCCCTCTCCCCCTCTCTCTCTCCTCAAATATCAAAAATCAACTTTATCCTTCCTAAACTTTTAAAACGAATAATGCTCATATTTCATAAATCTGGGCCTTTAAGGAGTAATGATTCGCTTCATTTTAAGAGAAATTGTTAGGTGAAGAGTTAAAATTTTTACTTATATTTTTCTTTCATATGCAAAACAATAATAATTTGCTCAATAACTAATATATTAACTTCCCCTACCAGTTAGTAAACTTCGCAAATTAAGTCCCTTAATTAATACTTTTTAATTTAATAAAAATCACTTAGTATATTCCAATTTTTCACGAACATCTCTAATATTAATTATCTATATTCTTTCCCGATATTCTAATAAAAATATTAAAACACCTCCTAATAATTTTAAGAATCACTTAATTATAATTTTTTCTCTCTATTAATCACTTCTTGTGGCTCGTTAGATTCATCCTCATCTCCAAAGCTAAACTCCATTTATTTAATCACAGACGGACTCAATTAGTTAGTAATTATATAGGACATACAAAAATATAATAATATAATAATATTTATCACCCTTGAGATTTGTGAAACGATTTATGCTCAATCCATCTCCTTTCCGTTATTCTTTGTTAGAGGGCTATAGAGTGAAGATTAATATTGTCTTCTCAATTTAAAATACGTCCCTTTGATGTTCATTATTTACAATATTTCATCCTTTTTTTTCTTTTCTCACTAATGTGCATAAATTTCTTTTATTGCGCCACAATGACAAAGAAAAGGTAATTGCTTATTAAAGCGATTACTCTATGGAGCACACATTTATTTATTTAAAAATTATTGCAAAATATCTTCCAAAAATAAAAATACAACTATATATTTATTTATAGATATATATCTTCTCAACTGCCTAAAAAATAATAAATGTGACGAGCTTATTAGGAATTTGTGGGACCACCTCTGTAGAAATATCCGTCTCTAAAGTTAGAATTAACAACATTCGTAAAATATCATTAACGCGCGACAAAAAGAAGAAATAGAAATTATGAGAGGAGATTGGCACCAAAAAAGAGAAAGAGTTGTATACGTGTCCGTCTCTATTCAAAGCCAAGAGAGGACGGTTTGGGCGGTCGCCAATGGCCGTCGCCACCTATGCCATATACACCTTTCAAAATTCCCATTGACCAAAACTACCCACTAACTCATTTTTCTATTAGTTATTAGTTATTACTAGCATATATAACCCGTGCTATGTATGATTATGTATTTTATTTTTAATATTTTTAAATTAAATAATTTTTTAATAATATATGGTGCTATAAATGAATTTTTTAGACAAAATAAAATTTATTATTGCAATGGGTATAAGCATGATAGTTTTGAATAGATAAATCAGCTTTACATATATTTAACCTTATATAAAAATAAAAAAAAAATTAGTTAAATATATTTTTTTGTTTATATAATTCATTTTCGTCAAAAATTATATTAAAGTACATAATCTAATTAATATTAAATATAAATACGTTCATTTTTTGTAGAAAAAAATAACAAAATAGGAGAAAGACCAATAAATTAAACTATCAAAAATATTGATCCTCTGATTCGATATATCTATAGGTATTTAATAGAAAAAAGTTAGTGTTATTAATGATACTCATAAATATTAAAAATCTATTAAAACGAGAATAATATACTAAAAATGAATAAGTTAAATTTAAGACCAAATAAACGGATTTATATTATATATGTAATATATTATTATAATTCACCCTATTATTAATCTATTTCTTTTGCATCAACAATTAAATCAAGCACACGATTCATTTCATAACTATTTTTGTACTATATTAACTAAAAAAATGCTTTCTTTATAATGGATAGAAGGAGGAGAGTGAGTGAAAATACGCAAAACTAACTAGTTGTTCTTTTTCTAATTATATATAAATATATAGAAAATCATATAGTGGATTAAGGGGGTGATGCTGTCATAGTAGTTTCCACGAGCATCTAGAAAAAAAATATCAATGAAAATAAAATAGCAATAAATAGAATTAGCAAGCATATAGAATAAAAATAAAAAAAAAATAAGCATAATACAGAAGATGTACGTAATATTATATATATAATAATGAAAGAGAGAGAAATAGAAAAAATATGACAGAAATAGAATGTTTTCAAAACAATGAAAGAGATCACATAAAAAAAATTTCATTCTATTTAAAATAAACAATATGGAATAAAAGAGACCAAATAACAATTAAGAGTATTATTAGATAATTCAAAATAAAATACTATGGTTTTAAGAATAAATTAAATAATATAATTTAAAATATAATAAGATTAACTAACACATAATAAAATCAAAACAATTCAATTTATAATCTTGAAATAGATTATTCAATGAAATAAAATTACTACCAAATAAAAAAATATATAATATACCGCCCCCCCCGTTAAATCTTCTGAAATAGAAAATTGACAGAATTGAATGTTTCAAAAACATGAAGAGATCCATAATAAATTTCGTTCTATTTAAATAAAAATATGATAGAGACCAATGAACATTAAGTAATTATTTAAGATAAATTCAAATTAAATTACTATCGGGTTTTAGATAAATAATTAATATATTTAAAATATATGATGTTTCTAACCTTAATAATCAAACAATTCAATTATAATCTTGAAAATAAGATTTTCAATGTATACAAAATAATATATAAATATATTAAAAATATATCATGTTTCAAGAGACCATGATCATTAGGTAAGATAAATATAAGGGTAAATACTATATTTGGTCCCTTAAATTTTTGTTTGAAATCACTTTAGTCCCTCAAGTTTATTTATTGACTTTAGCATACCTAATTGTGTTTAAAAAGCATAGTCTACAATTTTAATTGTGTTTGAAAACCTAAATATTTAATAAATATTGTTAAGGTTTAACTTTTTAGACTAGTCTTTAACTCTTAAACAAAATATTACTGACTTAAATTTTTTTATAACATTTCCATATTAGATAAATTTTAAAAAATTAGTGATAATTTTGGTGTTGTTTAACTACTAAAAAAAGACTATTTATTTTAAGTTAAATAATATATTATTATTATATTCACAAGAGTTCAGAGTCTTCATTGTTCACATAAGATAATTACAACATATCAGCATAAAAAAATTATTTTTTTCATGTAAAAAATGACTAATTGATAATTTTATAAACTTAAGGGACTAAAGTGATAAAATCAAACTTATTTGCCATTTTATCCTCCAAAGGTTCAAAATCCGGCCACATTTTGTCCAAAAATGGTAAGAGGGACCAAATAGAAACAAAAATTAAAGTTTAAGGATGCTAAAGTCAAGAAATGAACTTGAAGGACTAAAGTGATTCTAATCGAAAACTTAGGTACCAAATATAGTATTTACCCTAAATATAAATTAAATTAGTTATTATGTTGGTATAAGATTTTGGATGTATACAAAGTAAATATTTAATATATTAAATATATTATTAGGTAATTATTTAAGATAAATACAAATCAAATTAGTTATAATATTGGAGATAAAGTTTTAGATAAATATAAAATAAATATTTAATATATTTAAAATAGATGATATTTCTAACCAATAATTTTTTTGATAATTAAATAATTTAATTATAATATTAGAGATAAGATTTCAGATAAATATAAAATAGATTTTGAATATATTCAAAATAGATGATGTTTCTAACTAATAAAAATTTTTCGTGATAATTATAATATTGTGTAGATGATTTTATAGATAAATACAAATTAAATTATTAATTTAAAATAAATGAGATTCTAATCAATGAATTTTTTTTGATAATTAAAAAATACCATAAAAAAGTATTCAGTCAAAATTAAATCATTTGGTCAATTTTCATTCTATATATAGATTAGTACTTATTTTTTGGGGTCAAACATTTTCTAATATTCTTGTTACTATTTTTATTTCCAAAAAAAGAAATATTTATTCTATTTGTTTAAGAAATTTAAATGAGTGTTAAAAAAAATAATTTTTTATATATTCTTTTAAAGTTCAATATTGCTGTGAATATAATGTGATTTGTGTTGAAATTATAAAAAGATAATTAAATGTCAATAGAATCAATTATCACAATGTACACATTAATGAGACAAATTAAAGGGTAAATTACAACGGGCTCCGTTAATATTTGTTATAATTAGATATATTCAAATTCGTTGTTTGAAAAATTACAAATATCCTCCAAAAATTAGTTGTTTCTAATAAGTACCTCATCATGATAGCCATTATAGGGAATATTTATTAAAAAACGGACATTAATTATAAATAGATATTTGTAATTTTTCAAACAACAAGAGGATTTATAATTATAAAAATATCAAAAGGAATCCATAGTAATTTACCTTAAATTAAATAAAACTTGAAAAAAAAAATTAAAAAGTTGCATCGATTTTGAATCACAGCTAATACTTGTTATCGGTCTAAAATCAGAATTACCTCCCTACGTGTAAGTATTAATAACTGACCATTATTTTAAAATACTAGTTCACAACATCGTCTCATCATAATTAAAGAAATTTAACTATCGAAGATATTCTTCTTTTATTAAAATTCATTGAAACATTACCGAATTTAATTACTATGGTTCTCTTTAAAATAACCATTTACTAGCTTATTGTTGAAAATAAACTACAAATAATATTTTTATTTTGTAATTTATACTTTCGAACTACTTAAATTAAATTAATTTAAATAAAAAATAAAATATTAAATATTTTTCTAAAAACTTCGACTTCAACTTTCCTTTTTAATATTAACTTTTTATTTTTAAATATTCTTGACTTTCACTGCAATTAAACTTACAATTTTTACTGGAGATTTTCACTTCCACCAAAAAGGTAAAACCATTAACACCCCTTCAAATTCCAAGTCCAAACTTAATGTTCTACAATAAATTAAAACTCAAAAATTAAAATCGTAAAAAGAATTTGATTCGACTCATTTACGATCCTTATTTTTCTGTATTGAGCGTAATAAAATAGAAAAAAAATGCAATTTACTCTCTCGATAACGTAAAAAATAAGTAAAAAAACTCAATATAAAAAATAAAATAGCAATTATCTTAATATATTTTAAAAAATAAAATCCTTTATCTAAATTATTGATAAAAGAATAATTTATTATTTATATTTTTATAAATAGGTATTTGCTCATTTTACGTGTTGAATAAAATAGGTGGAGGAGAGGGGAGGGGAGGGAGAATGAAGGGCAAAAGTGGGAATATGGTAAAGAAAGGAAGCTACATATATACATTATACAAAGACAGACATCATCATACTGCACTTTATTTGACCTCAAAAACCAGTAGAAGAAGACTCAAAGGCCAAAGGGAGGGGCGGGGCCTCCACTCCACACTCCACACCTTTCTTCCTTCCTCCCTCCACCCCCAACCCCACATTATACCTCACCATCAATTCCAAAATCACAACTACATATCTCCTCTCCATTCCCCAGACCTATCTCTCTCTCTCTCTGCAAAAATCAATCATTACTTCTCCACCAAGAGAAAACCAGAAAGGAAATTCCGTCCATCGTCGCTTCCTTCTCTCAGGCAAGATTATAAATATGTATATATATGTACGTGCGTGTATTTGTGTATTAATTCATTTGAGTTTGTGTGTGTGTATCTATCTCTGTGTTTATTTCTGTTGAAGGTTCTGCTGTTTGTATGTGATCTTTGTTCTTATCGCCTTTTGGTTTTGATTTGCGCTAATTTTCCTCTGTATATCTTTTGCTGTTTTTGCTAATGATAATGATCAGAAAATGAAAATGAAGGTGGAGTGATCGTCATCGTCGTCGTGATTGTGATTTTTTCTCTTCTCAATCTCCATTTTCGTTTTTACTCAGTACTCATATGATTTTTTTTTAATTATTATTATTATTATTATATTATATATAATCATACTTTTTCTTTCCTGCCAGAAATATATATTTATGTGAATTATTTTGTGAAATGCATGTGGGCGGAACGGCGGTTTTGGAATCGTTTTCCCCTTTTACTGAGCGTTCCCGAAATGAGCGCACATTGTTTTTGTCAGCTGCCATGTCAGGTTTTTTTGTCTGTGATAGGGTTTTTTCTTTGTCACACTGGAAAACAGGAAAAAGATGAGAATATTTTACCTAACGCTTTATGGGCTCCACCAACTTTTATTTCAATTTTGCATTTTTCTAACATCACTTTATTATAGGGGAAAATGAGATTTATCTCATTTGATATTATAAATATAAAAATTATTTTACGAAAAAAAAATTATAATTAATAATTTATTTTTATTTTTTAAAATATAATAATTTATCTTTTCTATATTTTTTAAAATAAAACGATTTATTTTCCTAAACAAAAAGGTAAATTGTTTCATTTTAAAAAATACAAAGAGTAATTGCTATATTTTTTTATAAAAAATAATTTACTCATTTATAATATTATCGAAATAAATTGCATGAACTCCTTATTATACTAATAAAAAACCAATACAACATTAGTATCGAAACAATAGCTAACGACATCTAATCTTTTTATTTAAAAAATCCTTTCTTATACAATAATTGTTCATCATAGCTACGAAATAATTTATTTCCGACGGTTTAATCTATTTCTGATGAGGTAAAAGATAATTAAAAAAAAAAACTGAAAGTTCTTGAATTCTGTACCTGCGTTTCCAGAACTCATCATTTTGTTGATAAGACAGATCTCCTTGTCTAGTGGCCCACTACAACCCTTTTATTTTAATATCATCCCAATAAACCAAACATTTCTTTAAGATTAAATTACTTAGCAAAGAGAAGTTGTATGGATTGGGGCCGTTGTCAATTTAAATATTATGTTTAGGAATAATTATTTAATTCTTAATATCGTATGATTATGATGCAAAGAGAGGACATTTTTATTTTTTATTATTTCAAATTATATATTAGATTTCGAGGGTTAGGGTGTGTGGGCCCCTTCCCAAGAGATAAGGATAGTGACAAGAAATAGAAAATAATGGAATCATGTCTGTGCATTCTTTCTTAACTTTGGGTCCAATCCCAATTTTTGTTGGGCTCCCATTCTTTTAAGCCCATATGGGACCCCCTACACTCCGCGCGTGGCATGCGTGCGTGCATGCACACACATACACACATCTATGTGTATTGTACTAATAAAAAGCATTTTATTGCCGTACCAATTTTTAAATATTTAAATTTATCATTTGCTTCATTCATTCAATTCATTAAAATAAGATTATAATAGTAATTTCAGCATTTTTTAAATAAATTTATTAAAATACCCCAAGTTTCATGGACATTTAGAATTTTTATGTTTTTGAACCCATCGGTTCATGATTGATAACCAATTTATCAATAAAACTATGGGTGGACCCCCTTTAAAAATTTATTGTTTATACCTAACCCCTTATGTTACAATTTATTACTATTTTTTCACAACTTTTTTTGGTCAAAAAATCATCAAATGCAGTGCGCTTGTGATATTTAAAAGTTATCTAATGTGATACTTTTACATATTGTGATATTTTTCCAGTAACAAAATCAGCAAAAAAATGGTCATATATGGTAAAGTGAATTTTTCGCATAATTAATTGTAAGTTGACACAAAAAAAGAGTTGTCAAAGTATAAAAACATGTATAACTCGAATGACAAAATATAATTTACCCTTATATTTATTTAGTCAAGTGGGAAGAGAAGGAAGATGGAAAAAAAAAATGAAAATATAGTTGAAGAGAATTCTTTCATGAAAGAAATAAGTACATTTTAAGGTACTTCAACCAATGAATATTATGACAATCAAACTCTTTGCTCGAAGGTTCATCCTCAACTAGGAATCTAGTATGAACATGGAACATTAGACATAGTAAACAATGTGTAAATATTTTACATTATTAGCGTTACGGTGCTTACTAATTGCATCCGGTCTCTGAATCCAGTTAAGGACGACCCATTCCCTCATGGCAGAGGAGACGCTTGCTGTTCATGAGATACCAGTGGCGAAAGAGGCCGACGACGTTGATAGCACCACGACTTCCGTTAAGGTAAGGATCAAAAGTTTTCTTTTTCGAGCATGGTTGCTAAATATAGGAATCATGAGCATTGAACATCGTTTGGTTCTCATCTCAGACGACGGACGAAAAAATTAAGCAAATGGAGGTTGAAGGACAGAAAGAAGAAGAGGAAACCTCCCTCGACGGTGAGTTCATAAAAGTTGAGAAGGAATTGGTCGATGCAAAGGACTATTCCGGTACTGCTGAGACGAATGCTGCGGCCGATCAGAATCCATTAGTGGATGAGCGTACTACGAGAGGTCGAGATTCGAGCAGGGAGCTTCTGGAATCACAAGAAAAAGTTAGAGAACTCGAAAAGGAGTTGCAGAGAGTTAGTGATGTGTTGAAGGAGTGTGAATCAGAGAACATGCATTTGAAGGACGAAATCTTGGTGACCAAAGAGAAGCATCAAGAAGCAGGAAAGAAACACGAAGAGCTTGAGCTTAATCACAAGAAGCTGCTTGAGAAGATAACAGAAACGGAGGAGAGATACGGTATGCAGCTCAAAACTCTACAAGAAGCATTACAAACTCAAGAAGGAAAACACAAAGAGTTTGTCAATGTGAAGGAAGCGTTTGACGGGCTCAGTCTTGAGCTAGAGACGTCGAGAAAGAAGATGGAAGAGCTTGAGCTCGAGTTGCAGAATTCCAGTGGTGAAGCCAGGAAGTTTGAGGAGTTGCACAGACAAAGCGGTTTGCATGCAGAGTTGGAGACAAAGAAAGCCCTGGAATTTGAGAAGTTACTTGAGCTGGCAAAATCAAGTGCGAAAGACATGGAAGGCCGGATGGCTTTGTTGCAAGAGGAGCTGAAAAGTCTGTACGAAAAGATTGCTGAAAATGAGAAAGTAGAAGAGGCACTAAAGAACACCACTGCTGAGCTTTCTTCTGGTCAGGGGGAGTTGGAGCTTTCGAAATCACAGGTGCAAGAAGTGGAGCAGAGGCTAGCTGCAAAAGAAGCTCTTATCGGTGAATTGAGCCAAGAACTGGAACTGAGAAGGGCTTCTGAATCTAAGACGAAAGAAGATATTGCGTTTCTTGAGAATTTGCTAGCGTCAACAAATGAAAATCTTCAAGAAAAGGTGTCCCAATTTGAAGCTTTAAATTTGAAGCTCAAAGAGGAGGTCAGTGCAAAGGAAGGTGAAAGAACATTTGACCAACCAAGAAACAAAGGTGAAAATCATGGAGGAAGAACTAGAAAAAGTGACTAAAGAAAAAGAGGCTCTGGAACATGCTGTGAGTGAACTAACCAATACTACGGCCCAGATGAAGGAGTTCTGCAATGAGCTCGAGGGTAAGTTGCAGCAGTCGGATGAGAACTTTTGTAAAACCGATTCCCTTTTATCCCAAGCAGTGGCAAACAGTAAAGAACTTGAACAGAAATTGAGAGCCCTCGAAGAGCTTCACGTCGAGTCTGGAAATGCCATCAGCACTACTAACGAAAGGAATCGAGAGCTAGAGGACGTGGTACAAGCCTTGAATGCGGCAGCAGAGGAAGCAAAATCTCGGCTGAGAGAGTCTGAAACCCAGTGTATTGCTGCAGAACAGAGGACTATTGAGCTAGAGCAACAGCTGAATTTGGAAGAACTAAAAAGCCATGATTATCAAAGGGAATTGAAAGAGTTATCTGATAAAATATCTGAACTCAAGGCTGTTCTCGAGAAGGAGGTGGAAGAGAAGAAAGAATTAGATGCCCGATTGCAGGAATCCCAGGTAACACTAACTCAAATGGAGTCTGACTTTGGCATGTCAATGGCATGTAATTCTGAGCTTGAGATAGAACTGAAGAACGCGATGGACAAATGTACAGAGCACGAGGACGAGCAATACCATTCATCAGAGAAGCCTCGAGCTTCAGGATTTAATTCAGGCATCTGATTCAAAAGCAGTGGATGCTGACAAGAAAGTGAGTGAGTTGGAGCTACTTCTTGAAACGGAGAAATACCGGATTAAGGAGCTTGAAGAGCAAATAGCCTCATTAGAAACGAAATGCGAGAATTCAGAAGCAGAAGCCTTGAAAAGCAGTAAACATGTATCTGAACTTGAAACACATATTCAGATGTCCAATCAAAAGCATCAACCCTGGAGGTTGAACTGCAGGCTTTCGCCGAGAAGGAGCAAGAATTGACTGAATTCTTGAATATAACAACAGAAGAAAATAGAAACTTAAAAGATGCGTCAAAAACCTCAAACGAAAAGCTGTCTGAGGCAGAAAGCTTGCTTGACATCTTGCGCAATGAGCTTGATATTCCCAAAGAGATTGGAGAGCATTGAAAATGACCTCAAGTCTGCTGGGATGAAGGAAAGTGAGGTTATTGAGAAGCTTAAGTTAGCTGAGGAACAACTAGAGCATCAAAGCAAAGTCTTGGAGAAAGCAATCGCAAGAAATGCAGAACTTGAATCATCGCATGAGATCCTAACTAGGGATTCGGAAGTAAAACTCCAGGACGCGATTGCGAATTTCACAAACAGAGATTCTGAGGCAAAAGGTTTGCATGAGAAAGTAGAGGCTCTGGAAGATCAAGTGAACAGTTATCGAAAGCAGCTTGCAGAAGCAACTGAAAGATATGAAACAACAAAGAAAGAACTCAATGGGATTGTAGAGAAGCTAACTTCTTCAGAGGACACCAATGAAAATCTCAAAAGAAAGATCATGGAAACAGAAGGTAAAGCTGAGGAGTATGCCGCAGAGAATGTAATCTTATCAGAAACCAATGCCGCGCTTAGCGGCAAAGTCAAAGATCTTGAAGAGAAGCTAATCGCAGCAGCTTCTGAGATGGAAGTCTCTAATAGACAGCTCGATTCTCACACAAGCACAATAACTGACTTAACAGAGAGGCACTCGAAGGTCTCGGAACTTCAGTTGGCAGCAGAAGCCCGCATTTCGGAAGTGGAAGCACAGTTGGAAGGAGCTATACAGAAATTCAATTTAAGAGATTCAGAAGCCAAGGAACTATATGAGAAGCTAAAAGCTTTTGAAGCACAAGTGAAAAATATGAAGTACAGGTACAAGAAGCATCTACACTCGTTAAAAGTCGAGAACTAGAATTGGAACAAGCTCTCTTGAAATGTAAGGATCTGGAGAGAGAGTTGGAGAAGAACTCCAGTCAATTTGAAAATGAGACTCAGGCTCTAGTTGAGACAAACTTGAACCTTACTCAGGACCTGGCTTCATATGAATCTAAACTAAGTGATTTACAGACAAAGTTGTCTGTTGTTTCATCAGAGAAAC
Organism: Sesamum angolense; assembly: GCA_034509725.1. Lineage (NCBI taxonomy): Eukaryota > Viridiplantae > Streptophyta > Magnoliopsida > Lamiales > Pedaliaceae > Sesamum > Sesamum angolense. The sequence goes on from JACGWL010000015.1 coordinate 4,716,313, forward strand.
ATGACACAGTTGAAGAATTGAATAATGCCAGAACAGAAATAGAAGAGCTGATGCAGAGGCTGGCTTCTGAAGGCCAGAAGCTACAATCTCAGGTTATAACTCTATACCTGATGTCTTTTACAAATGTATCATCTCTTTTATCTTATGGCAATTTTATTTATTAAGTATCCATCAAACAGATATCTTCAGTTATGGAAGAGAATAATTTGCTTAATGAAACATTTCAAAGTTCCAAGAAGGATCTCGAAGCAATGATGGTGCATCTTGAAGAACAGTTGAAAGAACAAAAATCGAGTGAAGATGCCCTGAAAACCAAGTTGGAAACCCTCAACTCTGAAGTTGGCCAGAAAGCTGAGTTGCAAAATCGTCTTGAGGATCTTGAAGAACAGTTAGCAACAGCAGAAACTAAGCTGAAAGAAGAGGTAATACATAGGGTTAAGCAATCAGTTAAATTTCATTATAAAGCGTCATTGAGATAATATCTTATAGATTCTGTGGAGAAGTACTGTACTGAATTGATCATTTATTTTTGGGCTTTCATTTCTTGGGAACAGAAAGCCTCAGGCTCTGACAAGGATCTGGAAAGAGAAGCTGGTTGGAAGCATTTGTCTGAAGAACTTGAAGCCAAGAAAAATGAAATCCTCCTTTTGGAAAATAAAGTGAAAGAGCTTGAGAACAGATTGCAGCAAACTGATGCTAAATTGAAAGAAAGGTAAGCATTCTTCCTATTATTGACATGCATGCACTTCTTCGTCTTTGAATATCTCCGGAAACATAGAGGTAGAAGAGATGAACGGATTCTTCTTGCATTCAACTCGGGTTTTTATAGCCAACCCAGACATCAACGTTTGACTCAATCTTAATTCCTCGAAATATATGCTATTTCCCATGCAAATTTATTTTCTGGCACAAAATTCCAAATTTCAAGAGTCAGCTTATGTGTCCTTTGGACATATTATCAAACTATGTTTTGCTAGTTATTCCTGCAGATAAAAATACATCATAATTGAGCATCATCCAGCATGGTTTTGCTGATAATACCTTTATAATATGAAAAATTAATATTTAGAAGGATAGTAAAGGCCATGTCTCACCAAGGCTATTAAAGAAAAAAACATAAGTAAAATTTCTAATTGTTGTCTCTGTTATACGATAAGAATAAACTAAGAAAATCTTGAGCTCTCAATAAAAATAAAAAGCATTGAAACCTCTTATATATGAACTATGATGCAGGATATTGGAGGCCCTACGATCAAACCGAAGGATGAGTTAATAAAATCTCGAGAAATTGAATCTTTCACATCCACTCCTTCTAAAAGGAAGCATAAGAAGAAGACAGAGCCTACTTCAGCCGAAGCATTGTCCTCAGACACAACACATGTTCAGACCACCGAGGCGTCTTCGATTGTCAACCTTAAAATCATTGTGGGAGTGGCTCTGGTTTCAATTATTTTCGGCATTATTCTTGGAAAAAGATACTAAATGTGGTGTTCGGTTTGGATTTTGACTCTATATTGCTTCTTGCTCGTAACTTTTTCCTCTTTTTACTTCATTTTCCCTTTCATTATCTGTACAAAGGTTGGAGGAAACTCTATTTGTATGTCAGGAAATTGGTTTTAATTTGAAACCTGACCTGTAATTATAGCAGGGAAGAACAAACAAGGAAGAAATCATGATTCTTGCTGTAATCAAGGTTGTATTTAGCCATTTGTTTTCTGGATCTTTATCAAATGTAGCAAATTGTATGCATGAGTTTATATACTCCATAAATGGGAGATGTGATGAAAGTAAATATTTGATTCAACTATAAATAGGATTATTTCTAATGGTGTATAGCTCTTCAGACTCAATATACGAGCACAGTTTGAGCTGAATACATTATTGTCCATATAAGTTTAGATTACGCTTGAATTAATTTGATTGTTAATTAAAAATAGTTGAATGAATATCGTGCATGAGTAATTTAATCGAGGATGCTATGGCTAATTGAGTCGAGATTCAAGCTTATTAAACAAGAACTTATATTTAAATATGATTCGTGCCTGCAATAAAATTTATGTTTAAGTTTGACTTGTTTTTCAGCTATGCTCGCATTTTCAGTTTCTTGTTGCTATTCAAACTTTGTAAACTCCCCCACACTCAAGACATGTTTGGGATTGCAAGTGTCTATTGATGAAGCAGCAGAACTGGCAGCAGCTCTGCCTGTTCTTCTCTTTACGACTTCCCTTACACATTGGAACTAGGTTGTTCAAATTGACATCAAACATCACTGTATTCAAATTTTATTTGGATTTCTGTACCTGTCTCAATTGTTCTCATCCAATAGTTACATTGTCATATTCAAGAATCCAGATGGAAAAAGATATAACTGGAAAACACCATTGAAACCAATGTTTACCAGTTTATGAATTGGTGCAACCTTTTCCATTTTTGCCGTGAAAGAATAACATGTATCAGGATGAACAAATGCAATGCATCATCCTCATAACAAGTAGAAATTCAAAGCGAACAAGAGAATTCACCTTGCGAATGTGATTCGTTAATCTCCCATTATTGAATCAAAACTAAGAACATTGATTCTTCTCACATTGTATGAGACCTTCCTAGATCCTCAACTCTCTCTATAACCCATCAGCAGCAGCAGTTGATCAATTCTTGACAATGCGCCAACTCCCTATCTACTTTCTCACATCACAAAAACAAACTTCGTTGCCGGAAAATCAAGCTGAGCTCCTAACTTATTTCTGAATTCTATTAGCTCATTTCCTGAAAGATCCACCGAACATTACAAAAGTCTTATAAGCTCTTCAATATCTTATAAAATATTTTATAGAGCTTATAAACTCATTGAAACACCTTGTAACTCTCTAGAACCCCCATTATAATCAGCATTCGATCAATTCTTGTCAATATGCCAAGTTTGAATTATCATTCTCACATCACAACGACAAATGGAATTGTCGGGCAACCATGCTAATCCGAGGGCTGCCATGCCGAGGCCGTGAGCAACGATAAATCCTTCCACCCAAGCTTCAAGCACCCATTTTCCTCCACCAATGTATACCCCTGCCAAGGGAACATTCCAAGCAACAGGGTTGCCTGGGCAGCGGGATTACCCGCTAGCGAAACAGGCTGGAACCCCACCTTAACTAACTCATCCCCCCATTTCTCCACCTTCACCTCGCCTGTCCGTTTCGGACCGCCCACAGCCACAATGTTCCTAATCTCACACCCAAATAGCTGCTGCTCCACCGTGTGCCTCTCCTCGCTCTCCGCTGCTAATCCTTCCCCCAAAGCATCAAACAATGCCGAATAGTAATGCAACGCCTCCACAAACCGCCCCAAGAAACTTCCCCCATGGCTCAAATCCTGCCCCACAATGGTTATCAACTTGGGCCTGATCAAAGACAGGATTCTTAAAGCTCCTAAATCGCTCCCCGTCACGTCGTACAAGCAATGATGCATCCAATGCACCACCACAACTTCTCCCAATTTGATGTTCAATTGATTGATGTCTTTTATGTTACCGATTTTTCCTTCCAGAGGATGGAATTGGAACGGAATGCTAAGCGCACTTGCGAATTCAGCTAAGCGCTGGCCGGTGGAGCTCAGCAGCTCTGCCGAGGATCCGAGCCCGGTGATTCTGAACGACTTGATCTTCCGCGTTTTCGAAGCGAGGATATGGAACAATCCTGGCCACTGGAGGCCCTGCATGATGTCGAGGTCGATGACGTGAACGTGATCGGCGCCGTCGACGGCCTGCTGGATGGCCTGATTAGCCGTGAAATGGGAGAATTTGATCAAAGGGGCGACGGAATTGTAGATTTGGACGGCGCTGAGGCGTTTTTGGACGTGGATTTTGGAGAAAGGAGAGAGGGCGAGTAGGTGCCGAGGTACGAGCTGATGATCCGCGAAGACAGAGCATCAGCGAAGTACGCGCCGACACGTTGGGCGGAGGACCCGAACGGAGAGGACAGCTCGGCTATCTCGGGGAGAAGCCGCCCGGCGTCATCTAGATTGTCAATGGCCACGCATTCCGCGCACTGTAAAAGCAGCCCGAGCAGGCGGAGCCCGGTGGAGTTGCCATCATCCTCACAGGCGGCGGGGTGGAGCTGCGCCACCTCCTCCTCTTCCTCAGCTTGTAGGTCTTCCTCAACGGAAAGATGGGATCTCCGGCGCTTGATGGGTTCCTCATCGGAGGTGCTCGACAGGTCAACGGCGCGCTTCCCGGCGGCGGACATGGATGAATTATTGGCGGGGTGGTGGTGGTGGTGTGGTGGTGCTGGAGAGGGGTTAACAGAGTGTGGAGCATGATCGGGGAAAAGCAGAAAGGAATGATTGTTGGGAGTGAAAACTTTTTGGGAATTAGAGATTGTTGGAAGAGGTTGAAGAATGATGATGGATCAATAATGGCGGGTGGGGGTTTTGGAGGTATCGACAGAGGAGGAGACAGTGTAGGGAAGGTTTTGTTTTTAGTGTTGAGTCTATATTCAAATTACAAACTATTCTGCTGCAACTTTGTTTAGGCTTTGTTTGGTTTGGATTGGTTTTCTTATTATGCATATAAAAATTGTTTTATTAATTTTATTTAAAAAGAATTTATGCACATAATATGTAGAGTAAATTATATTTTTTTATTCAATCTATATCTGTTTTTATATTTTGTCATTAAAACTTTTTTTTGTATTAATTTACTATCTCAACTTTATGAAATTTGTATTTTTCCGTATATGACATTTCTTTTTTAATTTTTCTGCCAGAAAAAAAATTTACATGTTTTGTATATGTAAAGAATATCACATCACATAACCTCAAATATCACAAAAAAACTTGGTTGAGAAATAATTATAAATGGTAAAGTACAAAATTTCGTAAAGTTGAATGGTTAGTTGACAAAAAAAAATAAAAAATTAGATGTTTAAGTATAAAAATGATCATAGTTTGAAAGACAAAATATAACTAACCCTAATATATATGTGTTAAATAAAATAAAAAATATAATATGAATTGCAATAAAAAATTCAATCCCCTGTTCCATGATGAGAAAACGTTGAAGATCATTTTATATGGGGATAATTGCATTTGAACTCTTTACAAAAAAAATAATAAATGAAAATTTTTCCTTAATAAAATAAATAAATAAATAATAAAATTCTTTTTTTTTTTTTTTTATTAGAAACGAAATCTGATTAACTCCTACATCAAAGGATTGCATTGTCATTCTTTAAGAAAATCAAGAGATCAAGACGAAGATTTTAAAATATATTTTAATTCAAATAAATCTTTTTTGAGTTTTTTGAATTATCAATATTATTTCTAATATTTATTTACTATAGAGTACCAAAAATAGAAGATAACTCAATAATAATTGGCACTTTTACAATATAAATTTTATCAGTTTAGTTTCAAAATGTTATTAAAAAAATCTATGTATATCTACAAGCAAGCAAGAAAGAAAGAACCCTCTAAACTAATTAAAAATAGTTTCTCTTATTCTTTTACAATATTAATTAACTTTATTGTCCAGCCAAACACGCCCTAAGTGAAAGTACATAAATTGGATGATCACATGTGGTTAGCATTCATCATTGTTCATGTTGTCTGGTGGGGTTTGGGTTTGGGTTTGGATTTGGATTTGGTGGTTTATAATTTTGGGCATATTAGTTTAATATTTAAAGGTTTGTCTGCACATAATGTCCATTTTGGTTTATTTAAGTAATAGATACTTCTACTTTTTAATTCTATTGGTTTTCAATGATATTTGATGTGGAGCCATCCAATAGTAAGAAATTTATATAAAGGTTTCTCAGCATTTTCAGTAATATCACAGGTGGTCAAAATCGTGTTTTTTTTTATTCGAAAAGTACAAATTTTGTCCCAATTTATGCTTGAATTCAAGTATGTGCGAACTCGTGATAATCTTTTAACATTCTTGAATTAATAGTTCACGTAAAATTCTGCAGTTTTGGATCTATATAAATACTAGTCATTTGTGCCATCAAAATACAACTTTTGACACATTGAATGTTCTTATGATCTTCATATTTTCTTTTCACGTCTTTACAAACTTAAGCATTGGAGGGCTGTAATCGGGGTCTTGTCTCGGTGTCTTTCATGTGCTCTTTTGCAGGACACACAACCAAATTCCTAAGGTAATATTTGGATTTTTTTTGGCCCATCTTGAAAAATCAAATTCATGTTTGGATTTTAATTTTTCACACCTTACGTAGGTGTTCCTCCCCTTTTTTATTGGGTTTTGAGCCCATTTTGACAAAATTCCTCCACATATATATGTATTATAATATATATATATTATATTATAATAAATACTAATAGATTATATTATATATATTATTATAATATTAATATAGTATTATAATATATATATATATATAATATAATATTAATTTTGATGTTGCATCCTTCCACAAGTGTTAGACTTGAGTTTTTTTTTTAAATTATTTGTATTAAATATGTTATATAATATTTCATATATAATATATGTTAAATCTAATCAAATATTATAAATCAAAGAATAATTATGAACTTATGAAACCATTTATATTAAAGATATTTAAATATCAATGCTACTGAGAAAAAATATTTAAAAAATTTCTACCTCATTGAAATACTTTTGCAGTTTTGTAGATTGAGGACAATATACTAGTAATATATACCTAATTCGTATTTATTATTAATTTAATTATCTATTTAAATTTATCACTTCGAATATAAAATCTAACAAATGTATTTTCAACACATTACTATAGTGCATTTAACTATTAATTATAGTATTTTCAACTTACACTTTATATATTATATTAATTAATATATATATTATATAATATTATATATATATAATATAATAATATAAAAAAACATGATTTGACATTGAACAGTAGCTTTTGTTTCCCAAATCCAACATCAAACATACACCACTTATTTCAAAATATTTATATTATCTCAAAACACAAATCCAAACATACCATCTATCTCAAACACACACCATCTATCTCGATTTATAAGTCCTAAAGTCTCTTCTTATTTAAGAATTATTTTTTAATGATAAAATTGTGCAATTAATTACAAACAGAATGAGCAATATGACATACAGAGACTCAAATCGCAATATACAGGTATATTACAATATTATAGTATAGGTCTAATTAACTCGATTATTGAGAATTGCATCCAAAAAGGTCAATTACAAACCATACACCCAACATATACATATACATTAAGGAAAAAAAAAAATTAAAACAAAACAGTCTTTATTCAGATTTATGAATTCTCCTCATCAGAAACAAGCATCCAATAGACAGCAGCAACATAAACCAGCACAACTGCACCCAAAATATACAAATATATAAATTAAAAGTACTTCATTTACAAAATAATTAAATACATACACAATTCAAATCCTTACACTATTATTTAAAATTATGTTATCTAAAATATCGATAAATTTTAACTTTTTTATATGTACGTAGTTATTTGATATTATAATTTAAATTTATTGATCCAAATATAATATTACGGAAGAGGACGAAATTTCATATTTTCAGTATGTCAACATAATCACATGTATTATTATATCTTCAATTACATGTTTATTGCCGTAATGCCTAGTTCAGTTGGCGAAATTAAGGCCTCATAACTTTAGAGATTGTGGTTTTGAGTCTCGCTATATAAGTTATGTCATCGAGTCTACCATGCACCCACTAGGGATGGCAATTAACTTGATTTTTTGGGGGGCCAACCCGACCCGCCTTAGGTGGGGCGGTTTGATACTCATATTATCGGGTTCGAGTCCTAAAATATTGGACTAGGTCGAGTCTGGGGTGGATTACGGATTTTGTACAAATCCACCCCGAATCCGCTCTGGTCTATTTTTTTAATCATTTTTATTTATTTCTTCACTTATAATACATCATTAATAAAAAATTATAATATTATAAGTAAAATTTTAAATAATTTTGTGTATATCCAACTCTATATATAAAATACCAATAAAAAATAGTTAAATATATTATTTGTATTATTTAATTTATTTTAAATAAAATTATGTAAATTTAAATAGATATTACATATTGAAAAATTTAAAAATTAGATGAAATATTTTGTATATATTATATAATTCATTGAATATTAAAAACTATGTTCAAATACCTAAAACTAAAATGATATTAATTATTAAAATAAAGTAAAAATGCTTGATTGTATTCTTTGTAATATATGATTCATTTTAAACCAAAATCTATATTAAATTACTAAATTTAAAATAATTTACTTAATAAAAAATAAAAAATTAGTTGCATGTATACCTTGTCCTATACAATTAATTTTAAATTAAAAACTATGTTAAAATATTTAAATCTAAACTAATATTACTTATTAAAAAAACAAAACATTAGTTGAATATATTTTTTATATTATACAATTCATTTTAGATAAAAAAAATTTGTGTTAAATTACAAAACTTAAATTGATATTATTTAATTAACAAAATAAAATTTTATATCAAACGGGGGGGGGGGGGGGGTACGGGGTACGCGGTCGAGTTTCACAAAGTGGGGTGGATCTCGGGTCTGCCCAAAATTGTCCCATTGCCATCAGTTTCAGGGTAAGACGGCAAAATTTTCAGTTCCAAATAACATATTGGCAGGTAATGCAAAAATGATAATTGTATCATTATATATAAATTTTGATAAATTAATCAATATATCAATAATTTTTTCCGTAACAATCAAAATATAAAGGTAATAAAGGAAAACATACAATTTTTTAGTCATGTAACTTAAATAGGATTATATTTTTTTGTCTTCCGTGAGTTGATTTTGATAATTTAATCATGTAATTTTAAAATTTTGGCAATTTAATCATTTTTCGATCGAAAAATATATATGTGACTTGAACATGACCTAATTCAATTGTAATTTTAGTCCTGTAAATCAATTCATGCAAGATAAAAAATGACAATCATTCATAAGTTACAAGACTAAAATAGTAATATAATTAGGTCATGTTCAAGTTACATATACAATTTTTCGATCTAGTTGGTCTGCGAGGACTGAAATTATCAAAATTTTACAATTACAGAACTAAATTAGAAAAACTTAATTCGTGCTGGATGAAGAAAGCTAATTAATCCCTTAAATTACAAGACCAAAATTAATATAATGTATTTAATGATAAAATATTAAATTAAACAAACTCATCTTAAAAAAAAATAAATATATTCTCAGGTACGTCAGTTAAGACTCAAACCTATGATAATAAGTCATTTTAAAATTCGAAACTAATTAAAAGGTAAATGAAGGGATAATTACGACTAAAAATCAAAATTTATTTATATTATATATGTGTATAAAAATAAAGTCATTTATTTAATAAAGAAAAAAATTATACACCACAGATCTCATCAGTGAAAGAAGAATAGGAAAAAAGAGAGAGAGAGAGAGAGAGAGAGCATGGTGAGTAGGTAGGAGGAGAAAGAGTGAAGTTACCATCCTCTCCAGAACCCACCACCTCTAGACTCAGTGTTTCCCGGTGGGGTATCATCTTTCACTGGATGACCAGGCGGCGCCGGAACCATGTAACCACCCTGTCCCTGTACCTGTGCCTCCGCCTTCTCCGCTGCCGGATAAGCTGCTACAAAGTGAAATACATACGTACACACCAATCTTCATACACACCACCAAAAACAGAGAAAACACGGATCTGCACACAGAAGAGAGAGAGAGAGAGACATACCTTGAGGCTGCAGGTTGTCGTTGCTCATAGTGAAACGCAGAGAACACGGCAGCTAGCAAGTATTAATTAATTTCAGAGGATCGGAGATGTTGAACTACGTACTGATTCAGGAGATGGAGTGATGTATACCACCGCTGCATGTGTAAGTATATATACGGGGGGGGGGGGGGGAGTGGTGGGGGAAGTGGAGTAGTTGGGGAACATTACTTCCTGCCCAAGGAACCCTGGGTGGCGACACCGCCTGAGCTGGCTGATCAGTTACACAAAACCACCCGCGCCACCCAAATGGGCCGGGTTTTTATTTTTATTTTTATTTTTTTATAATAAAGCAATCACATATATATAATTGTAAATCCCATTCGAATATAAAAATGCAACAATTATTATATAATTAATTTAAATTAGAACAAATTTTTATGTATGCAATAGCTTTTATTTTTGTGATCATTTGAATATTTCATAAAGAAAGAAATTCTAACTTAAATTGAGTTTGATCATATCTGAAACAATTATATGATAAGTGCAATACACTCGTCATGTGATTGGTAATTTAGAAAAAATGACCAATCATTTGACAAGTGTATCACATTTACTATGTACTATTGGTTTGATTCAACTGAACCTGATTTGGATAAAAATCTTCCATTTAGTTATATTAAAAGTTGAAAGTGTTTGAAAAATAAAAAGTGAAAAATAGTCAATTTTATATGTTTATTGCTTTTTATTATTATTATGAAATTATTAATATACCGGATAAAGTTTTGAACAATATCTAGAAATAATGTAATATAATATATAGTTATATATATACATAATGAAGAAAAAAGAAGAAAGAACGGAGGGATTAGTCGTGCGACTAAACTTCATTATCTGTAATTAATATGAGACGTATGCCTACACTAAATTAATTTGAAATTTTTTTTTGTTAATGCTTTTGTTACACCAAATTTGTTTGACCTTTTCTAAAATTTGGACATTTGTGATACTAATTTTCTTCTTGTCATTTACTTGCTTTTTGACTAATACATTCTAGTTTATTTATTTCATGAGTTCAATCATGCTAACTGTACTGTACGCGTGCATTGGCAAATTATAATTCGTTATAATTTTTTTTAGAAAAAAATTAAGATTGTTGTTGTTATTATTATTATTATTATGTATACTTGGATTCAAATTAGAGCAGGGTCGATCAGTACGACAATAATAAAGGGAATGTAAATTTTGATTTGTTACAAAATTAATGAAGAAAAATGAGAACATATCTATGTAAATTTCTAATTGACGTAGACAAGCGTCCTACATCGTTGCGGACGAGGAGTTTGAGTGGCTTATAAGCCCCAAGACCTCCTCTCCCTAACGAGGCGCCTTTTCAGGACATACCCTGGACTTATACGAAACCAAAACAAAACAACACCTCGCGTAGTGCGACACCGATCAAGTCGCATGTCGCATAACTAATATACCCTTAATTAGATAAATCCACATTGCCATTGTCATCGTGGTCGTCGACATTTGAATTGTGATGAGGGTTTAAATGAGTATATATTAACATGAAATCAATAGTGTCCGAACGAGTAGTTAATATGACATTCTATTTTTATAGAAATTAATAATTACTACTACATATGGAACATTTAAATATGTGTATAATTAATTTTAAATAAAATTTAATTATTATCTTCACAAAATATATATATATATATATATATAAAGTTAATTGGATAAATAAAATTGTCAGGCAATTCAGATCCTTTATATACATTTAATTATCAACTTATTGTTTTATATTTTATGTTATATATATATAAGTTTATAAGTTATTTTTTTGGATTAATATTAATATTAACTTAAGTCAAGTATGGTTTTATTTTATTTTATTTTAGAAGATAAAATACGGAAAATACTATAAATTTGCCTTGAAGAAGACTGCATGAAATATTAAAATACTTAATAAAAATTTAAAAAGTTAAGCTCAAAATGAGATGATGCAAAATTAAATTAAAAAAAAAAAACTTACATGGAACATCTTTCGTCCCTTTATTTTTATGTTGAACACATATATATCAGTCATTGGAGCACTCCTGATATATGTGCATTATTTAAATTTTTATTACTTTAATTTAATTATATGAAACAAAAGAAAAATAAGATAAATACAATTTTTAGTAATTTTAAATGAACCTGATTAAAATATTTTTTTATATTAAAATTTTAAAGAAAGGGCCATTTTATGTAAAAGTAAATATACATCAGGATATTTTGGTTAGTATACATAGTGCAACGATTATTAACCCATGTGATGCTATTAGATTTTAATCGCACCATAAGAGTTGAATGATTTTTAAGAGAAATCCTCAAATCAGCAAGGATTAGCACTGCAAAATAAATGTTAGCACTTTGATGTTTAAGTTACGGTTTATGTTGAAGGAGGATTGCGGGATCTTAGGTCCTGATAGTCAATCGGAACTTCTTCCGTCCAACCGCTTATGTTTCTTCGTCCCCCAATTCCAAGTAGGCCTTTTCGCCTTTTTATGCCGATGGTTCTTATATCTTTACCGTTCCCTCTAACCAACTTGCCCCAATTCAATATGTCTTCTTGCTGGTTTTGTTGTGGTGTTTGGTTATCATGGCGTTCCGCCCACAGGTAGGGATTTCTACTATGCTGCAAATCGTGAATCTCTAGTATATCAGTTACGGTAGGAGTGAAACCTTAGAATTTTTTAAAATAAAGTAAGGGAATCAAAGATGATTGCTTCACTAGTGATAGAACATACTAGATTGACGATTCTAGCACATTATACACCAACTATTTTCAAGTGAATCTGAAAAATTATATGGGTGACGAGCCGAGATCTCAGCTCCATTTTTGTACACTACATTAATTTCACTGCAATTTACCTTATAACAATAAATTTATTTTTTATTTTATGTTTTGAAGTCAATATCCCATGATTGATAATCAATCCAATAATAAAAACATAATTATTTATAATTTTTAAATATTTTACACAGATCGATTGTGCTGCGTACGGCTAGTTGTTCAAATACTAACTTCATAATTCCTACACACCAAATAGTTGTTAACAGTGTTATGAGAATAATTTTCTCCACCTAATTTTGTAATAATTGTCTTGCCTAATTGTTTCTGGAGGGAGCCAAACACGCCCTAACGAATAGATATTCTCTAACTTCTCTCCCATGTGATATAAAAAAATATAAATATCACTTTTGGACCCTCAGTTATGCCACATATTTAAATTTGGCCCTCACATATTTTTTTCCCTAAAATTTATATTCCATCCATTTTGCATTTGTAAAAATTAAGAAAAAAAGAAACATTTTTCGTTGCAAAAAGAATTCAAAAATAAAAAGATATGTTAAAAAATTTCTCAAAAACCTTATATGAAGTAATAGGTAGTCTCGTTAATTTTAAAATAAAAAAGTATGTTAAAAATATCTCAAAATCCTGCTGAAAAATTTCAAAATCAACCAATATCAGTGTCATTCTATATATCGTGATAATAAAAAAATTAAATTATAACCAACTAAAATAATACAAACACCAAATAATGTCATAAATCACAACACATTGTTTGGTATTTGTGTTATTTTTGTTGGTTATAATTTAATTTTTTATTATCACAATATATAGGATAACAATGATCGATATTGGTTGATTTTGAGATGTTTTCCGACACGTATTTTATTTTATAGTTATTTATAAGTAATAATTTAGTAAATTAGTCAAGTAGTGTATCTGGTGGAGTCGTTAGACAACTCATTCCTCATAGAAAGTCGAGGTTCCAATCCTCTTGGCAGTGATTTTTTTTAATTTTTTTTTACAAATTCGTTAAAATTAAAGGGTAGATAAGTAAAGGGACTAAAATGATGAATGTATAAATTTAAAGGATTAAGTCTGATTAAAAAAAGAAATATGAGGGTCAAATATAAATAAGTGGCATTATTGAGGTTTTTTTAGTTTTTTATTTTACAAATTCGTTAAAATTGACACATAGATAACTAAATGGACCAAAATTGATGAATTTATAAATTTAAGGACTAAGTCTGATAAAGAGAAAATAAGAGGGGTTAAATATGAATAAGTGGTATAATTGAGGGACAAAAATGATATTTACTCTATAAAAATTATTATACACAGATTCTCTCTCTGTCTCTCTCTTCACGAACACAAACACAGACAAATATAGACGAGCCTAACCGCTCACTGTGTGTGTATCTCAGTGGGTGAGTCTTTCTTTGTCTGCTTCTAAACCCTAATTACCCCAAAATCTCAGGAGAAAAGGGGGGGGTGTGGAACAGGAGGGGTTTCATCTGTCTGTCTGTATCTTTGATTGGAGTTAGGTTTTGGTTAATTTCGTAATTATGGAGAGATCCGATGGTAAAGATTTCAATGACTTCACCGACCCGTCCAGCAGCTCAGCTTCTGGTTCGCAGCTCTCTACTCCCAGCTTAGTCTATTGATTTTGGAGTTTGTTTTTGGTTATATTTTTTATTGGATACGATCTGAGTTCAATTTTTGTGGGTACTTTTTTTTTTTTTTTCTTTCTTTTTTCGTCGTTTGTTAAAGATGGATTAGTTTTGCGTGGATGTGATTTCCTGCTGATTTTTATGGATTCCGTTTTGATCCTGTGATCAGGTAGTGCGCTGTTCGATGCATCCCAGTATGCATTTTTCGGAAAAGATATAGTGGATGAAGTGGAATTAGGGGGTCTGGGAGATGAAGAAGAGGGCCTTCCCGGTGGATTTGGTGGTGAAGAGGAGTTGAATGAGTATCATCTGTTCGAGAAAGATGAGGTTAAAATTTAAAAATGATATGGAATAATTCTCGTTTGTTTTATTAAGTTCAGATGTTTCACTGTGATATTGATCATTAATAGTTTAACTGGACTTAATGGAATTGTTGGTTTCCTGGGGTTTTCGACGTTTAGTCTAGGAAATAGTAGAAAATTGTTGTTGTTTCTTTCTTCCATTGCAGAAGTCGTTCTTTCATTGTTCAATTGGACTTAATGGAATTGTTGGTTTCTGGGGATTTCAGAATTTAGTCTTGGAAATAGTAGAAGATTCTTGTTGTTTCTTTCTTCCATTGCAGAAGTCATCGCCTATCAATAACCATCTACCCTATACTAATTTATTTGTGGAAGAATACCCAAGGGGATTTATGTTTTTGCGCATGCTACAGTAAGAGTGTGTGCCACTAAGCTTAAAGAAGATAATGCCATAAATTTTGGAGTTCTTCATATGTTTTTAGAGTTCATAAGATAGTAGGTCTCGTCTTAAAATGAGTTCTCCAGTTTATTTTGATGAAATGAACTCAGGGAGCTTGTAAGATTATTTTAGTCGATTAGCAAGATAATCCTGTCATTTTGATGGTGAAAATGATGAAGACCTTAAAAACTAATTTAGGTTCTAAATTGTATAAGCTCCTATTACCTTATTTTCGAAATAGTTCAGTTCCTAGTCTGGATTTTTCTTATTAGATGTTGCAAGCTTGTTAAACATCATATACACTCTTAAACCTATTTTAAGATTTTTTTTTGCTAAAAAACTAACAGCCATAATTTGATGTTAAGCTGTCTCATCCTCAATTAACTTTTGATTCTGGAAATGTGTGCATAATGGAAATTTGTTTTTTACGGATCCCTTCGAGATAACTCAAACCGCTGTTAAAATTTGAAGAAGTATCAACCGTTTTGTTGATCTTGTTGTACAAGTATTTTACAGTCAACATAAAGATGAGATCGGCCTTGAGTTTTGGTGTATTTCACAACCATGATGGGAATGGCTTGCATTCTCTATATAGTTCCATTTATGCATAGTTGTTCACTTGTTCTGCCGTGTGTGTTATTTCAACTTTCTTAACAAATCTTTTATAGTCTAATTTTAATGCTAATTTTCTTTTAGCATTCCTCTGATGCCTAATGATTTAGTATTCTTTTATATTTACCAGGGCTCAGGATTAGGATCGTTATCTGATATAGATGACCTGGCAACTACGTTGCAAAGGTGAGTTGCTTTGGATCTAAACTTCTAGCTTGTAGTTCTGTTTATGATCTGGTTTTGCATATTTCTTTTAGTCTGTTATTCCTGTTTTTGTGATACAAAAGGATTTTCCATTGAGCTGTTGGTTTTCAATTGAGGTATTAGGAGATCCTCCTATCATAAAGATATACTGGAGATAAGTAATTAGTGTCCCTGACATAATATATGTTTTTCTTGCTTGTAAAACATGTCTACTGCTTCACTCCAAAAAGGAAAGGAGGGGGTGGGTTCGGGGCGTAAAATTACAACCTTGACCACATGCTTTGTATGCGATGTCCCATGGTTTATCCTCTCACTTATTTGCTTGTATCATGATAGTACTGATATCATAAATGCAGTAAGCTAGCTTGCTTGCTTGCAGGTAAGGGTGGGCATTGGGTCGGGTATTGTTGATTTAGGTACCCAAATGCCGGGTAGCTAAAATAGCTACCCAATCCCGACCTGCAATTTGCGGGTACCTGATAGTTCGGACATTGTAGACATTCATTTGATTTTGGATGTGACCTGTTGTACTTTTTTACTACCATTTTCTTCTCAAACAAAGACAAACTGTTTTTACCATACATACCCTTATATTTCTATCTCTAAACACCCACTTTTCATCCCAACCAAGCGAGGTCTAAAGCAAAACCATGCAGGATCACCTGTGACATAGTAAATTTGTAGGACGAGTATGTATCCTAGACTAACTAATACTGCAGGATTATAATCAGGGATGCAACCAAAACAAAGAAAAACAAAATGGAGAACTGGATAATTGAGGAACTCTGACTACACATTTGGTCCTTTAATTGGACCTTACATTGCTGCAGACAAGTGTTCCAAATTGAAATGGAACACTGTAATAGTGTGTATAAAACCAAAAAAAGTGAGATTCTCATTAGTCTGTTCACTAAAAATATTCTTATAATTCTCTACTCTTTATCACTGTCACTTTATTACCTGGTCTATCCTTTCTCTTACTTTGCATAATTTTGTCTTTTTGCAGTTGAACAAAGTTGTTTCTGGACAAGACATCCTGGAGTTATTGGTGATCGAGGATCTGGTTCTTTCTCGAGGGAGAGTGAGTTCTTATTTGATTGATTTTAGATTTATCAATGTTTTTCCTTACTATTTTATAGTTGACCATTGCACTTACATGTAGATTACATTAAACAGTTGCAGTAGATGCACTGAAATAAACTTTTATGGTCTCTTGCAATGCACTGATAATATGAAAATGGTCCAACGTAGTATGAGACATGCTCAGACTAGGATAAGCATCACATAGTCTTGCATATGCCTTGAGATATTGGAGAGTTCAGAAACTAATAAAAACATAAAAAATGGATACCCTGGTTGGCATTAGTAAATTTAGGATAATTTGATATTCCGTTGTGTTTTTTCTTGTGAAGGCACAAAGGGCTGCCATCTCCTTGAACTTCTCTTCTTTTTTCTGTCCTTTTGATATAGATACATTTACTGTAATAAATTTAGTTTACAGTTGGTTGCGGAGGTATTCCTTTTGATATAGATACATGTACTGTAATAAATTTAGTTTACAGTTGGTTGCGGAGGTATGATTGCTATGATACATAAGATGTCCCTAAATTATTGAAGACTGGTTGGATCCTGTACCTAGGCCATGTCATGTTCGTGTTGTTAGGTTCACACACATCATTTTACATCTTTGCCAACTTGTTAATTATTTCAGAAAACAGCCAGATGCTTGAGTGTCCTTTTCAAATTTAATTGAGAGCTCTCTCTCTAGCAATTTGTTCATGTCCTAAAGTTTTTACTGCTTTCTGGACGTTAATTGTTGTTAGTTCGTGCATGCCAGGTATTCTCTTCTCTTGTTGATCTTGTTTGGACTTTTACCCTTCTTAACAGTATTAAGTTTTTTGCCTTTTTAAGTAACTTGGTTCCTCCACGATTTAGGGAACTTTTATATTTATGGGAGATTAGAAACTAGGTTTCGTGCTCATTCTTTATTTATGGTCTTTTCTTCACTAGACAGTGCTTGTTTTCAGTAGAGGCATGGAAGTAAGCTAGTTAATGTTTTTCTCTGGTATAAAGTTAGAAAAGACCCTGCTGAATTCTTTATCCAACTCTTTTAAACAAAAACCTGTAGGTTGGGCAGTGTAGATCTATATTAATTTAACATTAACAACAAAAACCTCTCGGGTACACTTTAAGATTTTATATATTGAAAAAGGCCAGTCAACCACCCAGACAATCAAAAGTTTAATTCTATATGCCACGTAACATATTTTCCATTTCAGATGAAATCCTTGTTATTTCTCCTTCATTATTTTGTTTTGGTTTATTTTCTGTTTCTCTCTGATTGTTAAAGATTACTTCAGGTTCATCAGCTACACAATGGACACGAGAGGCAGATTTTCCTGATTGGTTTGACCAGCATATATCTGACTCTGAATATTATGAAGAAAATAAGAGATGGCAATCACAGCCCCATCTCTCTTCAATGTATCTTCCAGAATCTAAACCATTATACAGAACATCATCGTACCCTCTGCAGCAGCAACAGCTGCCACACTTTTCTAGCGAGCCTATCTTAGTCCCAAAGTCATCTTTCACTTCCTTTCCTCCACCAGGTTCTCAGCAAGCTTCTCTGAGTAATTCTCATCATCTTAATTTGTCGTCTCTTTCTAGTGGACCTCAGTCACCATTCTCTCCACAGAACAACTCTCCATTATCTAACTTCAACCCTTCATTTGCCTGGTTTGCCTCGTGGATTTCGTTACAATGCAAACATGTCGCATCTAACCTCACCTAATCTCTCTCGTAACAATCAGCTACAAAACCACTGGATTAGCCATGCTGGTCTTCTTCATGGGGATCAGTCTGTCCTTTTAAACAATATCTTGCAGCATCAGTACCAAAATGGGCTATTACCTTCACAGCTAATATCTCCACAGCAGCAGAGACTGCACCTTTCATATCAACCGCCTTTAGCCCATTTTTCAGTATTACAGTCCCAATGTTTAATAGTTTCCCTCACCATCACATTTGAGTAAATATGGATTATCTGACAAGAGAGAGTCGAAACACAAATCATCGCAAAAAGGCAAACATTCTGTCCGGTTTTCTCATCAAGGATCTGATGCTATTAGCCACAGGAGTGACAGTAATTGCCACAATTCAGATCAAAGTACATGACTGCTGAAGAAATAGAGAGCATACTTAAAATGCAGCATGCTGCAACCCATGGCAATGATCCTTATGTAGATGATTACTACCACCAAGCTCGGCTTGCAAAGAAATCATCTGAAACAAGATCAAAATATCGTTTCTGCCCATCCCACCCAAGGGAACAATCTTCTCGTTCCCGTAATAGTGTTGAATCACAACCGCATCTCCATGTTGATGCTCTTGGAAGGGTATGCTTTTCTTCAGTGCGTAGGCCTCGTCCTCTTCTTGAAGTTGACCCTCCTCCCTCTGCTTGTGGAGATGGTAGTGCTGAGCAGAAAATATCTGAAAAGCCTCTGGAGCAGGAACCAATGCTTGCAGCAAGGGTAACAATTGAGGATGGGCTATGTCTTGTTCTGGATGTGGATGACATTGATCGTCTTTTACAGTTCACTCAACCCCAAGATGGTGGAACCCAGCTTAGGCGGAAGCGCCATATTCTTTGGAAGGTTTAGCTGCCTCTCTTCAGCTGGTTGACCCACTTAGGAAAAGTAGCAATTCGGTTGGGCTGTCTCCCAAAGATGATATTGTGTTTCTGATAATAGTTTCTATCTCCAAAGGTCGGAAACTCATTTCAAGGTTTCTTCAGCTTCTTTTACCTGGTAGTGAACTTGCTCGAATTGTTTGCATGGCCATCTTCCGCCACTTAAGGTTTCTGTTTGGGGGCCTGCCTTCTGATCCTGAAGCAGCAGAAACCATTAATTATCTGGCAAGAACAGTCTCATTGTGTGTTAGTGGTATGGATCTTAATGCACTTAGTGCATGCCTTGCTGCTGTTGTTTGTTCCTCTGAACAGCCACCTCTTCGTCCGGTTGGTAGCCCTGCTGGAGATGGTGCCTCAGTCATCTTGAAGTCTGTCTAGAAAGAGCAACTCACTTATTAAGAGATCCACAGTCCACCAGCAACTTCAGCATACCTAATCCTGCTCTTTGGCAGGCTTCATTTGATGCCTTCTTTGGTTTGCTGACAAAATACTGTGTTAGTAAATATGAGAGTATCGTGCAATCATTAATTATTCAAAACCCACAAAATGCAGAGGTAGTTGGTTCAGAGGCTGCAAGAGCTGTAAGCAGGGAGATGCCCGTGAGCTTTACGTAGTATCCCACATACCGATGAGAGTCAGAAGAAATTGTTACTGAATTTTGCTCAGCGGTCCATGCCTGTTACTGGTTTTAATTCTCATGGTGGAAATAGCGGACAAGCAAATCCTGAATCAGTGAGAGGTTAGCTCAGATGGTGACAACTTGGACACACGCTATGAATTGTAAATGCTTTCGTCCCCTGGGCTGCTTTGCTTTTAGGTGTTGCTGGTTTTATGTTTGTCACAGCACAAAGATGAAAGATGGGGCATGTGTATACTTTAGGCGGGATTTTAATGCCTAAGTATCTATACTTTTGGAGTCACTCAATGCCTATGGTGTCCTTTCTCTCTCCCTCCCTCCCTTCTGCCTTCCTCTCTATTCCCCCCCTTTGTTTCGGCATTTGGGAAAGGGTTTATTTTCTGCCTATTTTCATGAATATACCGTCTTACAAAACCGTGTATTATGTCGAAAGCTCTTTTAAATACTTTTTATTGTGGGAGCTTTATTTGACAGTCTTCTGTAAACTCTGGATTGAAGATTTAACTCTACGGGTGAAATGTACAGGTAAGACACTAAGATTGCTGACAATTGTGGTGTTTCCTCCCCCTCACTTGGCTCCATTAAAGTCTCCATTGGGGAGCAAAAAGTGAAAAATCTTGTTCATCTAGTGAATGCAGAAACTCTGGAGCTAGGCTTTCAAGAGGAAACTTGTAATAACAGCAAACATTGTTGGTTGTTAAATACTAGTCCTAGTTGCCCATTGTGCAATCTCTCTCTCTCTCTCTCTCTCTCTCTCTCTCTCTGTGTCTGTGTGTGTGCGTGCGTGTCTGCTTTTGCCTGCACATATGTTGCATCTGATTGTATTAGACATGCAGTGTCTTGTAGGTTTTCTGAAATGCACTTTAATCTTTCTATGAGCACATTCTGCGATGGAGGCTGGCTCTGTAATTAGTACTGTTTTAGCTGGAAGAGTATACACCGTCTAGCTCTTGTTTCGATTCTTGTTTGCCCTTTCTGTTTCATTTTCTCTTGTTGCTATTGGTATTATCGTTGGCCTAGCCAGATGAAGCAGTTCTTTGTATGAGTTGCTGTATGTTTTGACAAAGACAAAAAGCAGCTTCTGCACGAGTGACATGCAGAACTATGGATTTTCCTATTATTCTGATTAGATGTAATGCTCTTTTCTTTTTCAATGGTTATTTGAGGAGGGAGCAATATTCTTTGTTTCATTTATATATTTTGTTGCTTTGTTCATTTTAATTTATGGATTACTGATAGTTCTATTATATTATTTACTTGTTTGATGCTTTTATATCTTCTTTAGTTATTTGTTTTCTCTTGTATAAAATAAAAGAAATGCCTTATTTATTTGAGTTTACCTGCCAATAATTTTACGTTACTGTCTTTGCTTTAATAAACTATGAATTGCTCTTCTACGTAAAATGTATAGTAAAAACCTGGAAAGACTTGTCAATTCCATCCTTTTTTTTTTTAAATTTATTTTTTGGATTAAAACCATCATCATTCTAATAAGCTAAATTTTAATTTTGGTCCTTAATCTTTATAAATTGTTATGATTTTGACTTGTAAACTTTTCGCACCTAATTTATACAAACTATTATGGTTTATATCCATTCGGTACCCTCCTTGATATCTTTGTGATGGTTGGATCATAATCATTGCAATTTGTGCAGATTAGGTATCAAAATTTGTGTATTAAAAAGTTTAGGAATCAAAATTATTATTTTTTTTAATCTTTCCTGATACTTGTTTTCTGCCATAAATCACTAATAATGTTTTATTTAAATAATTCTTTCTCCTTATGTTTAGGTTAACCAGAAAATTTTTCTTTCTATTTTTTTTTTTGGGAAAGGAACCAATATGGTGTTCATTCTTTTTCTTTTTCATATAAATATATGCTACTTCTTCAAATGATTTTTTTTTCTAGGAACCCCAAAATCACTATACTTAATTATTCAGTAAACAAATACCACTGAAAATTAAAATATTAATCTTTCACATCCTATACAAAATAGTACAAAATTTGGACTTATATTTAGAAATTGTTGGCTAGACTTTTCAAATTAATGGTCTCAAAAGTCTCCAACCACTTTGATGTATGAACTTTATATAATATCTTTTTCCTACATAATAATGCAACCTAATCTCTCATTTATTTATTATTTCAATTACAATAAATAATCAAATCCCATGCCATTGACTCTACTCATTCATACACTCTCACTTCTAAAAAAAAAAAGGAAATATTAGGTTGAGATGAACCTGTTGCTATTATTACAAACTAGAAAAGTTTAGCAGCCACGGAAATTTCCCTAGTCAAAACTCGATTTGTTAGCCGTATCAATACAAATGACGAGCTCTATGTTTTTAGGGATATTTAAATTTGTGACATTCAAGTAAAGAATTGGACGTTTAATCATTGGACTGCCACTTATATTTTCATACTTCGTTATAGAAATTAATTGTTGAGTTGGCGAAATTAATGTTCCATGATTTTAGAGATCATGCGTTCAAATCCCATCAAGAGTTGGTCTATCATATATTGTACAACTATTTTATCACATCCTAAAATATTTGTAGAGATTAGTAACAATTTGAAAATGATAGGGCAATCCTATATCCATCTATATAGTGCAAGGATATCATCAAGATGTACTCATTGATTTGATTGATTTTATTTTATCTATTAGTAAAAATCTTGAGACATTAAAAACTTTTTTATTAGTATTTACAGTAAAGAAAGTTTGATAATTACACTTTTCTTCCATGATATTTGGTGTAATTACACTTAAACCTTTTGTAGTTTGAAAAATTACGTCCAATACCCCTAAAGTTTGCTTTCGTATGACAAATAGGTCCCTCCGTTGGTCCAATTTTAACTGATTTCTTTTATTTAATAAAAAAGTTGAAATGAAAATCGGTATTTACCATTGATTGATTCAGTTTAGGCCAAACAGATGTTTTGTGATTACCCTTACGGTGACATGTACCTCCTGACCATGTGGTTATGTATAAGGGTAATTTGGTTATAAAAAAATTTATTTAAATTAATTGTGGATAAATATGGTTTTTTTTTATCCGTTTCTTCATTTGGTTAATTAATTTCATCAATTTCGATGAATTTTAACAAAAGGAGGGACTTATTTATTAGACGGAAGCAAATCTTAAAAGTACTAAATATAATTTTTCAAATCACAAAGAATTCAAGTGTAATTACATTAGACCTCAGGGGAGGACAATATAATTATCCCTAATTTGAATTAAATATCTTCCTTAGTGTATAATTTACTTGAATTTATAAGCAATAAAGAAAATTCAACAATATCAAAGTCTAACATATAGCCCTAAGTTAAAAACATAGACCAAAGTTTTGTTTTTGTTTTTTTGGGAAGAAAAATCAATTCCAAGACAAGACTTGAAACTATGTCTCTCTCACACACATACACACACACAGACTAGATATGAATGCATGGTTCATTGGGTTATTCATGGCAATATTTGCGTGCAATTGTATGTTGTCTCCACATTTCATGGCTTTGTCCATCGTTTGTTATACTCATGAGAAAATGCTCCACTTTTCTTCCATCTCACTGTTCTGATTTGCTCACCTTCTTTCTCATTCACCCTTCTTCACACACACACACATAAATATTCTCACAGTTTCCGTTTCTTGCAGCCCTTTTGACGTTTAAACTTTTCACTATTGTTGGTGTCTCTTCATTCAAAATATATCAACTTCAGGTATTGATCACCGTTTATTCTTCATTCAATTTTCTTCTTCTTTCTGGTAAGGTATTAGCCATTCAGACACTTTTTTTTTTCTTTTCTGTTACTGCCCTTTTTCATGAAAATCTTGAAAGATGTTAGTTTTTCTTTCTTTTCTTTTTTTGTAATAAATGGTTGTTACTGTGTATCAGTTAATGTTTTTGTGTCGTCTGATTGCATGGTCATTTGGAGTTTCCTTTTGCTGGTGATCTGGGATTGGTTCCTGGGATTGAACAGAAATGTTAAAAGTTGAAACTTTCTGAGTATGGTGTTTGATTTTTGTACAAAAAAACGATTGTGATTTTGCTAATCTTTAGCTTTTTGGTATGATCCTCCGTTTTCGATAGATTTTTGTTGTGTGATACTTTCCTCCATTTCTCTGTAAAGGGTTCCTCAGTTTTAAAGGATTGTTTGCTAGCTTGACAAGTGTGTGATCATTTTAAGGTAAAAGATTTTCATGAAGTAGACCATGTGAGGATTTGATTTCTTAGGTTGCCAATGTGATACTTCTGTCATCACTGTGTGATCATTTGTGTTTTTATATTGTTGCTGGATTAGTATTTATAGATTTTGATGTTCCGAGGCTCTTAAGTAGAGAATTAGAGGACAGATTATTTGGCAGGATATTTTGGTAATTCAAGTGCTTTTCTGCTTGTGAGACGATAGGATAGCAAGATTGGAGATTCTTCTGCTTGATTTGTGAGTGTTAGTGCTGGCAAAGTGTGATGTTCCTTTTACGGTGACGAGGCAACTCATTGTATAGATAATAGGAAGAACTTGTGTGCTGCTGCCTTATTGATTTGAAGATTTTTAGTCTTATTTAAGGTACAAATTAGTTTTCTGGACTGTTGGAGTTCTGCAGCTCTAATCAAATGCATTGGAAAATTTGTTACTGGGAACACTGGGAATTCTCTATCAACTGATTGGTATAGGATAGACCTTTGACGGTGTTGTGTATAAGGAAAATGTTGGGAGCATGGTGGAAATAGCTTCATAGTACAACTTCCATGGAACAAATGGTACGAACTTTGACAAATCTTGATGAATTCAGAGATGAAGATTAATTGATTCAGATTCAGTTATCTGATGTTGGATTTCGGAGAGGTCTTGTTAAGTTAGCATTTCTTCCGTTGTGTTTCCGGTTGTGACTGAAGCTTAATGAAACAGAGATGATATATTCTATCTGATTTTTTTCTTCGTAATGGCTGCAAAAAGCCTCCGACTTCTCCCTACATGCCCTACATGATAAGAAGGAAAAAAACCAAAAAATGAAAATTCAAGCAAGAATTTCAGTATTTTAGGCATGTTTCTTTTGCCGAAACACTAGAGAAAAGACAAATCTATTCCACAAAAAATATAAAGAGAAGGGATGGTCAATGAAAATCAAAGCAGTGCAGTAACATCTACTGTATATCTGCAGTTCATGTTTTTATCACTCCTTGTGAGTACTCGGTGATCATCAAATTTTCACTTGCAGGGATGGATTTCATGGAGAACAAGCGAAAGAGCAACTTCACAAGGAAAATTATATTGGCTGCTAGCATCACTGCACTTTTCTTTTTCATGATTAAGCGGCCGGCTGCTATTAATGGCTCCACCAAGGTACTCTGTTAAATCACATGGCAAACCAAACATCTGCATTTAAATTTTTTCTTTTCTATGCTTCAAAGTAGATGCACCATGAGTTGCTCGTAGACTCTAAATTTGAATCATGACACAGTAGAGAAAAAGAATGCATACTGCATGAGAATGGCAGCCAACACTGATTGATTTGATATAGATAAGAATCATGTCAGAACCCAGAGTTGTTGTCTGTTTTAGTTCAAGTACTCCGAACCCTGACGAACGAAAATAAATGTTCTCTGAGAAAGGACAGATACTATTGCAATAAGAACTCTTTCCCCCTCACAGAGTGGTATATCCATTTTCAAGTGTTCTTTATCTTACTTGTACGCTAATGTTCTTCACCTGTGCATCTTCAGTTTTCTCAGCATGAGGCTGGCGTAACTCATGTCTTGGTGACTGGAGGGGCAGGCTATATTGGTTCTCATGCTGTTCTCCGACTTCTTAAAGACTCCTACCGCATAACTATCTTGGTATGTCCTTTTCCTAAATAATATGAATGCTGTAGACTTATGGTTGGATAAATTGGCATCATACATTTAGAGGATAGATACTGAAATGTGTGCAAAAATAACAAGGGCAATGAATCCCGAGATACAAAAATTTTATGTGGTTTGAAGAATGCTCTAATGTACTACTGCTCAAGTTCTTTTACTAAAATAGAATTTCTTACAATTATGGAAAACTTCCATCCATCAACTACTCATACTAGGATGCCTGTAAGATGTTATGAAGTCATGAATTATATCCCTCTTCATGCCAACAACAGTTGATTATGTATGAAATAATGGAAGTGAAACTTTTCTCCATATTCTTAGAAAATGCTTCTTTCCATTTTTTGACAGGACAACCTTTCGCGTGGGAACATGGGAGCAGTTAAAGTTCTCCAAGGACTTTATCCAGAACCTGGGAGACTCCAATTTATATACGCAGATCTAGGAGATGCAGAGGCTGTATCCTTCACAGTTTCTTTGTGCTTTGCTTTGCCAGCTCTCATTCCCTATTCTTCTCCTTGTGATCTAATTAGCGCTTTACCAATTGACAGTTGCTCTATGAAATTCTTCCTTAGCTTTTACATCAGGTGAACAAAATATTTGAGCGAAATGCTTTCGATGCTGTTATGCATTTTGCTGCGGTTGCTTATGTTGGTGAAAGTACAGCTGAACCACTAAGGTATTTAACTATCCTTGACACAAGTTATTCGTTTCTCGACTTATGAAATTATGACTCGTCCAGACATCAATAGAGTTTTATGTTCGTAATGAACATGTCTCGTTCTTTCTCTGCTTTGATACTTTACATGATGTAAGTGTGAGCTCGTTTGTTTATGATTGGAATAAATGCCTGATGTTACTAGTGACCTTACCTTCTGTAGTCGGCAAATTATTGCCCGAATCATCTGTGCACTATGTCCCTGCTCGATCATTGCCTTATAATTGGATTGTCGGTCCTCTGCAGGTATTACCATAATATTACATCAAATACTTTGTTGCTTGTGAAGGCAATGGCCACACATGGAGTAAAAACATTGATCTATTCAAGTACTTGTGCAACATATGGTGAGCCAGAAAAGATGCCAATTACAGAAACCACCCCTCAAGTGAGTGACTATAAACGATTAATCCTTTTCACATTTTAACCTATTTCCAATAGCAACTAGTTTTGCTACTGTTGCCACAATGTTACATGGACCAAAGTGCTAAGATGAGTAAAATATAAGATCAGATATTGATTTTAAATTTTAATTTGGAAAACAGTATAAAATTTGAAGTTGGTTTGAATAGATATCAGCTCATCATGTCAATTATTGTCAAAGTTCAGGTCCCCATTAATCCATATGGCAAAGCCAAGAAAATGGCAGAAGATATAATACTGGACTTCTCAAAGACATCAAACATGGCTGTCATGATCTTAAGGTTCGTACTTTTCTCTCTTCACTGCTGCATAGAATTAGACTATTAGCAAAAGAGGGTTTCTTCGAAAGAATCAACAAACATGGTATTTGCATATGGTTTGCAAAAAATCATGATAACAACACAGATTTCTGACACAAACAATGGTAATTAGTGTAACATCTGATGTATGATCTTGTGACCAGGTACTTCAATGTGATTGGCTCGGATCCAGAGGGACGGCTGGGAGAAGCTCCACGACCAGAACTGCGAGAACAAGGAAGAATCTCGGGTGCTTGTTTTGATGCTGCTAGAGGAATAATCCCAGGACTCAAGGTACATAGTTTTTGTGATTAATCATGATGTTTGTGAGATGTCCTTCACATCATTAATGCCATCTTCAAGTGTGGATAATGGGTAAAATATGGCATGTTCTTTCATGGCACTAATACCTCATGTGTAGAACCCATACAGGAAAAAGATTAGCATCCATGAAAGTTCTTATATGCACAGAATGTAAAAACACTAGTAATATAGATCACTACAAGTAGATCCTACAGATGATCTGACTTAATCCACAATTTCACACCATGTGGTGTTCATATAGCCAGGGTATATAGGTGTTCTTGTACGATATTATTATTTAGGGATAAATGCTTGTTTGTTACATTTCTTGCCTATTTTTCCCCATTCTTTAGGTTTGCAGTACCTTTCCCGCCTTTCACAACCGGACCCCTCCCTCTCTCGTAGCACAAGTACCCCATGTACAACTCATAGAGGAAATAGTTGGCAACCAAGATAATAAAGAAAACTTATAGTGCAGGGTGTGAAAACTCCAAAAGATGGTGTAGGTACACCACATTAACATTAGGTAGAGGCAACTGTATGTAGCTTCATTCTCATGGCTATATATAGACAAACTTCAAGGTCGTTGCTTGTTTGCCTTAATTTCTTAACTATATTTCCTCATTCTTTAGGATTACAGCTCTGCTGAAAGTATCGACCTGTTATCATTTGTGTGATAGGACTGAATATTGTTAAGAATTTCTAGACATAAACTCGAAAATTTCGTTGCTTAAGCTTGGAAGAGAGTTTAAGGAAATAAGGTCCTTCCTGGTTATTACTGCTGCAGATAAGAGGAACTGACTACAAGACTCCAGATGGAACTTGTGTAAGAGACTACATTGATGTAACTGATCTGATAGATGCACATGTGAAAGCTTTAGCCCATGCTAAGCCTGGAAAAGTTGGCATCTACAACGTCGGAACAGGAAAAGGTTCGACATCCATTTCCAACTCTGTATGCTGACGAGATTGACTTGAATGCTCCTGTTGTACTTGCATGGGGTTTACATTTTTGTGAATAATATGAACACAGGTAGTTCAGTAAAGGAATTTGTGGCAGCTTGTAAGACGGCCACTGGTGTGGACATTAAGGTGGATTTCCTTAGCCGAAGACCAGGGGATTATGCTGAAGTTTACAGTGATCCTTCCAAGATTAACAATGAACTCAACTGGACAGCCAGATTTACAAACATTGAAGAAAGTTTATCTATAGCATGGAGATGGCAGAAGGAACACGTAAATGGTTACGATAATTAAACAATTGTTTAGCTTATCAGAGTCCATGAGATATTTCTGAATGGAAAAAGGAGAGTTATTTCTCAAGGAATTAGTTGTTTTGCAACATTTTGTAGCTTCACTCAGCAAGGATCTATTTGGTTTATTTTCTGGTTAGATTAGTTTAAGTGACACGTATTTGTACAGAACTCGTTATGGTTCGATCTGAAGGAAAATTGGCTGAAAAAGATACTTTTCTTGTTGATATTCGTTAATATGACTGGCTAAATATTACTTGAAGAATGCGTCTAAAGTGTTATTTTCTTGATACGAGAGACGATCACAGTGACTAAAGGTTACTTACCTGCTGGAGAAATGAGTGTTGTGTCTTTAAATCTTGAAAGATGTGGTAAAATGGTTACTTTCCATGTATAATGTTCCTTAGCTACATAATGCATGAGTGATGGAATTGCAGTATAACTCTTGCTGATGTGAGTTTTGTTCTTCCTTGAAATGCCTGTTAATGCCCTCTTTCTCACTACTACACTTTCATGGATTTAGCATGCAATGAAATCTACTCAAATTATGTCCAAATACATTGATCTTGACTCCCTTTATCCAATGAATCCATAGGCTGCAACCAGTACAAAATCACTGTAGCTTAACAAGATATGAAGCAACGTAAAATAAAACAAATTTGATATCTGAATATTCGGTCTGATAACCTGCTACTAATTCTTCTTCTGCTTTTGGTAAATCAAAGGGTAATAATATCTCACACTCGGCTAGAGAAGAAATTAGAAAAACCATATGTACTGCGCTTCAACTATATCAACTGTACTTGAACTGTTGGATAATCATAGTCCATGATAACATCGCAACATCGCTGTTCCGTCTATTATAGAACCATACATGAGACTACGGGCTTCTGAGACATGTATATGCTTCAGCAAGATGTATGGTTGTTGTCAGAGGGACTGAGATTTGTTGCGTGGGCACTGAAAAAGGAAAGGTTCATTTGGGTCATCTGCCATGCAACATTTCAGACAGGCTTCAACTTTTTAAATGATTTTCAGATATTGGTGAAGCATAAAATTCATCGTCGATTGGAAAAGCAAATTAACAGTTCGGGAACAAAGCTAGTCCCCTAACTTTGGGGTGGTTGCAGAAAACAAGCTTAGTTCCATCAAATAAGTTTAGTCCTGTACCTGTTGTCCAAACATGCTCACATTTCACTCTTCTAAGTTTAAATATGAGATTTTCAGTTAAGTACGTTTAGAACACCCACAAACTTGGTCCCAAACCAAGAAGATATACAATCGATTCCATGGTATCAGTACTAACAGATGAGTTTCATGCATTTCTTCTTCCGAGCATCATAAAACAAAGAGAGGACTCGTTGCATCAAAGCATCCAACACACCAGAAACAGCATTGGAAACACAATCACCAGAAATCAAAAGTCGATTCAAGTTAGTGTTACCTGAAATTTCGTTGAAGATCTCCAATGGTCTGCATGATTCTCAGTACACCATACTACCTTAAAGTCCATCATGTGCATTGAGTAAAACAAAATTCTTTCAATAGCCAAAATGGCTCATAAATGATATGCCCACCAACAATTCCTTGTGGGTTTGATATTACAAGTAGAAAGGTCATCGTGAAAAACAAAAGCACAATGCTAATAATCCCAGGGATCGCTGGAAAAAGACGACCATCAAAAACTGGGCTCAACTCTATTTTTCTAACCACATTTGATTCTACATCTAGTTATCATATCAGTGCTGTTTGTCTGTCCATGTATTGCAGAAGCATTGTCAGCTTTGGTTTTGTATCTCCCTAAATGATGACTATTACAACTCATCATGACCCTGGGATTCAGCATTTGCCTTTTCATCAGCAACATTGTCCGAATTACTGGTGGTTTGGTCTTTTGAAGACGTCTCTCCAGATGTCGAGTCGTCTTTATTTCCAACACTCTCGGTTTCAACCTTGTCAGATTTCTCAACCTTTGGCTTTGGCTTGGGAATTCTGTTAACGCTTGCAACCTACACCCATGAACACGATCATGAATTAACGCCATAAACAACTCAGACATTTTTTCCGTAATTAGTATGTCATACACTTTAAGTGCAAGTATCTGTTGTCTTTTGGACATGACTTTTTTATTCCCAACCAAAAATCTTTTTTAGTTAGGTCAATCCTTCCGTAAGTGTTACTTTTCTATTACAACTATTCCGCAGCTACAATTCAAAATTGTAGCGGTTGGGTTGAGAATAAAATAACAAATAAGCAGTGGTTAGTTATATACATTCATGGCTTGCTTAGTGAGTGCACCATATGCATGTATTGTGTATATGTGCACGAGTAAGAACAAAATATAGACAAATACCTTGTCTTGGAGATCTAGAACCTTTCCATATACTTCAGTAGATGTGAATGCTGGTTTGCTAAATCCAGAAGTCCTGTAAAATGTGACATTAAGGACTTTGTAAATGAAAAAATAAGAATTTAATAACAGTAGAATAATCCAAGAAAATGAAAAGTACAAAGTCAAAAATTTAAACTAACAATATACAACAGAATGAATTATATATGCATACTATCAGTTTGCACAGTCAAAGGTTAGTCCATCAAGCAACTTGCATTAGAAACTCAAGGGTTGGTACATTATGCAACTCGCCGCATGATGTACTAAAGCAGCAGCAAAATCCCTCTACCAGACCAGACCCTGTCTATGTGACCTAACTACTACCCATGAATTAATTGTCTCCAGCCAAATTGAATTGGTGGGCTACCCTAAAAACCTGCTGCTGCTCTCTCCATATAGCTGCTTCTAAATGCATAACACCTTAGTCATGAAGCACAATTCTCATCCACCTATGTATCATACTTAGTTTCATGATTAAATCATAATTTGAAGACCTTGTATCTCCATGTTCCTGTCGGTGTGTCAGTCTGGAATCAAAGGAATTTTAATCATAGATATAAGATCTCAGGAATATATATGTTCTCCCTTTATTTATCCAAAACCACGTAGTAAGAACCTCCAAAACCATTTTATTACTATTTATTTAAGAAGAGAACATTTTTGTTAATACTTTTGAGAAAAAAGGACACGAAAGATGCAGGCCAACTTGACAAACAAGAAGTAACTAAATATTTTATAAGTGGAAGAAAAGGCAACATATTTGCTTCAAACTTGTTCTCTTGTGAAGGTGTTGTGCTCAAATATCTTTCTCATGCTGCAAACCATCTTATTCCTATTCTTTTAGGAGAATCAAATTACTAAAACAAGATGACGAAACTACAGACTAACAACATTCTCTGTCCAAAAGGAAAGAGGAAGAAGTAGAAGAAAATGAACTAAGATGTCACTATTATTAGGGGATAAAGCTATATATATTATCTTAAAAAGAAAAGAAAGTTACAAACCTGTCAGGCAAAAAGAATGAATACAACCTATGAGAAAAATGGCTTCTATAGATCAAAATCAATGTATTCAAAGTATCCGTTTTGTTTTCCAAGTGCATAATGAGAAAACAGAAAGAAAGAAACAAATAAAACCAACAACATCAAAAACCAAATAAGATGATCGAGAAGTCATATGAACAGAGAAACAGCTCATGTTATAGAAAAAAGATAAAACTCACTTCTTCTGCTCTGCCTCCTTGTCACTTAACCAATTCTTCAACTTTTCAGCTTCACGTATAACCTAGACACCACAGATTTGAAAAAGATGTCTAAATTTCCATTCTTAAGGTAGTACAAAAAATTCTATGTGAGACCTCCCCATATGTATGGATGCTTTGTGAAATATAAAATAAAGAATACCTCGTCTATTCTCTCTCGTGGAAGCCAAGATTTGTTTTTTTCCCATCCTTGCACAATCTAAAATTTTTGGGTGACAGAAACAAGAAGTTAGAGATGGATCAGGTAATAAACGCCCAAGTCTGCATATGCAATTCTTGAATATGAACTTCTACTTTTGGAGCATGAATCTTCAGTATTACAGTTAAACACCAAAAGAAGTCATCACACTTTATTCTACTGCTTTTTGTCAATCAAGCTACGAAATGTAAACTTCTAATGAAATTCAGCACTCTGGTCAAACTAACTGGATTTATAGCCTTGTCCAAGGCCTGCAAAATTTAATATTCTGCCTTTGTTGCCAACACGGTTTATAAACCAACAAAATCAATTTTCAAAACAAACCAAGGAGCCATCTCCAAACTGAAAAATTATGTAGTGCTTGTATGAAAAAATAACAAAAATAAACATGCAGCAATTAAGTTCTCTGAACATTCTGGTGTTTGCATGAAAACCGCATGCTGTTACTTTACAGCATTTAGAGGTTCACTGCAATTCTCATTATACAAACTCTGCAATTTCATATATACGGTAATCACTACTACTGCAGCATTTTCATCATCTATTCTTGTAGGGACTTCCTACTCAGGCAAACCAAATCAGGAAACAATTTCATTTTTACTTTGCATCTTTATCACAGATATACATCTTTCCCACAATTGTCCAACTATATGGCATAACGTTATCTTTCAAACCTTCTAATTATGTAATGAAATTGATTTACCTGTTGCAACTCCGTAAGATATTTCCTTGCATGTTCTGATGCAGCAGGCCTTGCAGTAAGTTCTTCATATCTATAAAAAACATAGTTCTTTATAAGAGCCACCATCCTGGGCATGTAAGAGCTACTAATCTATTTAAAATCGACTACAGGAACAAACCTAAAGAATATGGGGTCACCAATAGCTTTTAACATGTCTAGGCGTTCTTGAAATTCAGTGGCAGAAGCATCTTCACCATCAGTATACAACCAGTCCTCCACCTGAATCAATGGATGATTTCAGCCAGTATTTTAACAAGAATCTTGACTAGAAAGTGAAAAAATAAAAATAGAGAGGACAGCGCCAGTACACACACGCAGATAGATATATAGATAGATAAATGGATACATAGATTGAGATAGATAGATGAGAGAGAGAGAGAGATGGATATATATATATATATATATATATATATATATATATATATATAGAGAGAGAGAGAGAGAGAGAGAGAGAGAGAGAGAGAGAACAAACCTCATTAAGTTTTTCCATAAAAGATTGCCGCTGTTGTTCAGAAGATACTTTTTCAAACTCCTCAGATCCAAGCTGATTATATCAACACATTACATGCAAGTTTATTAGGTTCAAAAGGTTTCCGAAAGATGCTTAATAAAATTCGAAAACCAAATCATAAGCACAAACAACAAACAGTAAATTAATCCTCTTAATAAAAGTCAATGAACTATGCATACCAATTGTCAGGTAGAAGATAATGAACAAAGCAAAAATAGCACTAGGCATGGAAGAACAAGGGGATTTCACCTTCGCACTAAGCCACACTAAGGTAGCTATAAATGGGGAATCATAAGGGCATGCAAAGACAACATCAGCAAATAATATTAGGAAATGGACATGGCAGTAATAGTAGCATATGCATCAAACTTTGCACTAGGCTAAGTAATATATCCATCAAGTATATAACAAATATAGCTGAAAGCAAGAAGATTGAGACCTCAACTGTTCTAAAATGATATCCATTAATATCTAAATTGCTAAAATTAGTAAGAACAGAATGATAGGTGTGGACGCCCTTCAGCATAAACAAAGAATAAACTTCTTACCTTATCTTTTGTAGAATATATGTATCCTTCCAGGTTATTTTTCAGTTCAGCTGTTCTTCTCCTTTCTGCATCCTTCTTGTCCAATGCCTCCAATTTGCGTTTAGCCTCAGCAAAAGATTCTTTTGAGATAGGCATTCCAGGCCCTGTTGTCTTCTCGATAACCTACATGATACATACAGACAGGATTTTCAAAACAATACAGAATTGAATAACTCTTAACTAAAAGTTGTTCAATATCAAATACCTTAAGGGCAACACGGAAAGTTCGTTTCTTCAGCTTTTTTTCAGTACCAAGTTCCACAGTGTTAGATTCATTAGCACTGGAATCTGGCAGGTTACCACTGCCATTACTCGTCTCCAATTTGTCATTATTCTCCTCTGGAGCATCCCTAGCATCAGCATCGGTATTGTTGGCAGAACCAGAAGCAGAGGTTGAGTTGTCTACAGTGAGATTCTTTCTAGGGACTTCTACCCATTCAGTTATCTCAATGACAGCTTCTGCCCTATCCAAGGAAAATATACCACTTCTACTGAGAGAGAAGTGTAAATTGGCCTTAATTGGAGAGGAAAGGTTCCGTGATGAGTACCTGGAAAATGCAAGGGCATCAGAAAATGTCATTGAAAGAATCAAGTTTTGAGATTGGATGAAATCAGATTTTAATCAACATAGCCCTTACTTTTCACTAGTGTCTGTAAGACCTGAGATATCATATTGTGCAAACACAAGAGAAGAGGCACCCGGTGGTATCAGATCTTGACTCTCATAAGAAAGTGAAACTTCAAAATCCTTGTTGTGAACAACAGATCTGAACATCTAAAGTGAAGTAAAAGCAAATCAAATTGATACCATTGATTGTGATATACCAATTTCTGTATCCAAAAGTTCTTTACCTTGCTGGGTAACTTTTTCATTCTAGGTACAATTAGCTGTCTGGTGTTTTCATCTTTTAAAAGACCAACGCCATCCAACTCAAACACAAAACCATAAGTAGAACCATCGATCATTCCTAGTTTACGGTTTAATTTAATTCCATCACTCAAATTTGCAGCATGCAGTGAGGCACCTAAGACAGTAGCCTCATCGGCGTCCAGATGTTTGTCCAACTCCTTCCTCCCAAGAAATTCCTGAAGCTTAGCCTGTAGAAACATATTCCCGGTCAAATTCAAATCTAATTACTACAGAAACCAATCTATAAAAGACAAAAACTTGTGAAATATGCTTTGACATTGCCCTAAGAGCAAGTTAGTAGTTACTATTAGCAACACAGCCAAGATAAAGGGCATAAACTAAGAAAACAAAAATCTGAAACTTCTCCTCAATATTCTAAACCTAAGGAATGACATGTGAAAAAAATATATTTCCAGAAACTTAAGACAAAGTTGACAAAAGTTCTATGAATGAAGCCAAAATCCCTATAAATAGTGACTGTAAACGTCAGATGGTAAACACCTGCAATTTTGGAACTCGAGTGGCACCTCCAATCAACTCCACTGCATATAAATCATCAGTGTTCAATCCAGAATGCTTGATAACTTCTTTTAGAGAACAAGAGCTTTTTCCCAAATATCTTCACAAAGCTCTTCGAACTTTTCACGTGTTATTGTGCTCCTATAGAAAAATAAATTTCAAAAGAGACAAACAAGATCAGAGGCCAGATATCACTCAGTGCAGATGTGACAGAAGAATAGAGATAACTGCAAAAGAATCCACCATGCAACCTCAGGCCAAAATCAAAAGAAACATAAAAATTGTTCCTTCATCAGATCTAATACATGAACTAATAGTGCAGACTTGGTTTTTCTGGAAAGACAAGGGAACAAGTGACAGGTGCTACCATGATCAAAATTCGAAGTAATATAGTCAAACAGGCAGACTATAAGAACCAGCTATAATTTTTTCATCAATGAGAAAGAGGAAATAAATATTGGAAGAGAGAAAAAAGAGTAGGTAAAGATTTGAGATGTACGGCGAAGAAGGATGCCAGTGTATTGTGAACCGCTTTAGGAACTATAAGGACAGAGGAAATAAATTAACTTTTGCAACAGGCAAGAATGGTGAAAAATAGATTATAAGATTAATGTAATTTCATCAACAAAGATATTCTACGTTTATACTTTCTGTTTCTCTTTCCTTTTCTCTTTTCTCTTTCCAATAAAAGAAGCAGAAGGAATGAAACATCAAACATTAAGAGATCTTTCCTTGCATCTGAGAGGAGGCATATTATGAAGATTGGCTAACCTGAAGTCACGATCATCGTAAAGGGATTCTACAGATATTGGAGCCATCATGTTGGCGCTCAAGATTTCTTTGGTGCGCTTAACTTGTTTCTTCAATTTAGCCATCGCCTTGGGAGAGTTTCTAATGTCAACCCCATTTCCAAGCTGTTTGTTGAACTCATCAGCAAAATACTCAACCAACTTCAATTCCATATTCTGACCCCCAATTTCTGCATCCCATTTGACATCCTTGACCTGGCCAACCACCAAAATGTCAAAATATCCAATAGTACTTACAGTGAAACAAACTTCTGTAATTTCACTTTGATATGTTAGATGCTATCTCCTTCAAAAATCAGAATAAATCATGCAATGATGTTATGTCAATAAGTAATATAAATGAATCAAAGTTCGGCTGCATATGATCACACTCACAGCCCACAAGAATCTTTTAATTTCAGACAGAAACAAAACATCTTAACATTTCAGCACTGCCCATCGACAAAAGCGAAATTGTGCTTTCAGATTCTAAAGTGTTGAGTGACTTCTACCAAAACCACCAAAAACAGTCGAGACCATGCTATCCAGAAGGGCAATTATGAGAACTCAGACCTAAAACACCAAGCATCAACACAAATTGGATCACATAAAGGAATTGAAACAACTTAAGAATATGAAAATTGACATTCATTAAGAAGAATTCACCTGAAATTGATTAACGGACACAGTTTTTCCAAATTCCTTCGCTCTGTATGCTGAAAAATATACCAATGCAGCATAAGTGCTGCTGGCCCCCATGTCATAAAACACTACATGCCTCGATCCATTAGAGAAATCCTTATCAATCCCATACTGCAGAGCAGCCCCTGAATGCTCATTCACCAAAGCTAACACATTCAGCCCCGCCAAATCCGCAGCTGTCAGCAGTCCCCTCCTTTCCGCCACACCTGTAAATGGTGGCACAGTGATCACCACATCCTTCAAACTCGTCTTCGCGTGAGTCTCCGCCAGCCCCACCGCGTACTTAAGTATCATCCCCACCATCTCCTCCGCTGTGAAATTACCAAACTCCCCAGCCTCCGCCTTGAAAACCGCCACCTCACGCTTATCCTCCGGAGCAATCTCGTGACTCAAATAGAGCTTGCTGAGGAAATCTCGCGTAAAACTGTAGGGTTTCGCGAGGAGGGAGGGAAGATGGGAAAACACCTTGTTGGGGTAACGCGCGAGGAGGTTCGAAGACTCCTCACCAATTAATCTGGAATCAGCGTGGAAACTGATAAGAGACGGCGTCTTCCGCTTCGACATTTCGTTAATGGCGATGGAGATCGGGGGCTGGCCGGGTTTGAGGTTGACGACGGCAACTTTCAGCCATTCAGAGCCGAGATCTATACTCGCCACTGCCGATTCAGACTGGA
This sequence comes from Sesamum angolense, assembly GCA_034509725.1. Taxonomy (NCBI): domain Eukaryota; kingdom Viridiplantae; phylum Streptophyta; class Magnoliopsida; order Lamiales; family Pedaliaceae; genus Sesamum; species Sesamum angolense. The sequence goes on from JACGWL010000015.1 coordinate 4,754,581, forward strand.
AAGTATTGAGTAGAAACAGGGAAAGGAGGAGCAATGCGCGGAGTGAATTTGTCGTCGCCATTGTTTGTGGAATTTTGAGCTCTCCGAACATCAATGGAGACTGTGGAGGGGTTTTTGTAGGGGTAGTTGAGGTGGAAAGTGGAGGACTGTCTGGCGAATAGGAATGCGACGAGTGGCTGAAAGGACACGTGGACAAAATTTAGTCGCCGGATGTGTTGTGCTTGCCGTTGTCGTGGATCCTTGTGCTCCAACTAGCAGTTGAAATGGATCCGAAACCTGTTCTAGTGGGTTCCCGCACCCGGGGCTCCAAATCCTGTTCTAGCGGGTTCGCCAACCCGTGGCTCCATTTGTTCCAAATCGGATATCGAATTGGATACATATGAAATGGGTAAATGCAGCGCCCGATGTGATACCGGTATTATTCGAACGAGTGTTTTAAAATTTGAACCGTTTATCAAATTAGAAAATTTAAGTAGGTTACGGATCATTGATTTAATTGTGGATTGGACCAGTAACGTTTATATGTCATAAATAATTATAAAAATAAAAACTAACTTTAAATATTAAATAACATAAATATATCTAAAATTTTATTTTTTAAGTATTTCCCATTTTATAATTAATATTTTCTATAATATATGCCTATAATTAAATAATATAAAATAGAGATGTAATAGTTTAATACAACAAATGTATCACAAAGTATCTGAAATTCAAATAATAAAAGTCGAGTCAAACTCAAAATACAAGTTCATCAAAAAGCTAATAAGCGTCCAACCCAGTTACTTAACAAAGAGAGAAACAAATAGGGATTTTTTGCTAGCAAAGGAGAAAATATTAGGAATTTTTATGCTCAATTTATACCACTTTGCGACCCAGCCGATTCGACTGACTCAGGGCCGGTTCAAGCTGGCTGGCGAATGGACCTTTGGGTTGTCCGATTCTCTTAAAAAAATAATTTTTACTCTCCACTGGGTTTTGTCTTTCGCCCAACCCACTTTGTAACCCAATCGGCGGTTCGACTTGACGAGCTGGGTTAGGTTTCACAACATTAATTCAAATAATCCCTGTGAACATAAAATTATAAATTTACATCTTTGTATTACCAACAATGAAGCAAAAAGAAACCCTAAGCCCATTGATTGTGATGTACGTGAGTTGACTATGGGTAGAATAGTGCAAAAGGGTAGTGCTTTGATTTTTTGCCCTTTTATTCTTCATTTTTAAGATTGAGTCTTCATCTTTTTCCCCTTTTTCTTTCCAATTTCCCCTCTCTTCTTTATTCTTTCTTCTTCATTTTTCTTGCACATACGACTTCTCTCCCCATCTTTCTTCCTTCTTGAAGATATGTCCGCACAATCAAGGCGGATGAAGAAAATCAGACAATACAAGTGTTGGGTTTTTACACCAAAAGCGATGAGCCCAAAATTACAATCTGAATTCAACAGTTATAGAAGAATTACACAATGAAAATTACAAAATAAAAAATCGAATAATTGACAAACAGAATACGAGAAATTAGGCTCAGGGAGCCGAATCCGGGAACAAAGCCACGGCCACCGAGTCAACAACCCACACAGTTGCTTAACCCAATCGCGCTACCAAGGCTCCTACACCACCAACGCTCAAACCACACAGGTTCTTATTCTCTTCAATTTGTTACAAAATTAGAGACCATAGAGACTTTTATAGAGGAGACACCATTAATGACGGAGGGAGGAGAAGGGCGGCGGTGATAGATTTTCGAGGAGAGATCGAAATGAGGGAAGAGGCAGAAGAGCAGAATTCACACAAAGAGAAAGAGAAAAAATTTATAATATTTCATTGGGGAATAAGTATAAACCGGGTCGGGTTAAGTGGGAGGGTGGTGGGTCAGGTAAGCCCTCCAATTATGGGTTGGTGGTGTGGGCTTGGCCTTTTGAGTCATGGGACAAAAAAATCCCAACAGCAAGGAAGTGCCAATTTGAGATTCTCAACTTCACCATTTGTGGATGCAACACAAAGGCAAAAATTAGTGTAGTGAAATTTACAAGAAAATATTCTAGAGGTAAGTGTGTTGGTCCAGCCTCAAGCTGGATGTGGTGGCGGTGTTGGTTCAGCTAGAGGCAGACACGAGTGGCACGCGGAGGTCCAGCTTGAGGCAGTGTGCCTCGAGCTGGATGTGGTGGTGATGTTGGTGTGTTGGACTACGGTGTTGGTCTAGCCCGAGGCACTGCCTCAAGCTGGCCTAGGCCGAGCTCGAGTCTACGGTGCACTCTGGTGCACGTAGTGCGGGGCACGGCGCTGCTTGAGTCCTCAAGTGCTCTGGGAGGAAACACACAATGTCGCATCCCATGAGATTTGAACCTGGATCAAAAGGATGGAGAAGTGGAGATCTCAACCACTCCAACACCAAGTATATAATGTCAATTGTTATTCTCACTCTCTATTAGTAGAGGTGGATTAGATTTATGACGTTTGTTTTAGTCATTCTTTATGCCGAATTCTTTCATGTGTTTTGAGGAATTTCAACGCCATCTTCAAGAGAGGAGGCTCCCCATCACACTAGAGAATTTTCATACATGGTGGAACGTGTTGTTGGTCGCCAAGTTGTTTTCCTTTATCAATAATGGGGATCTTATCCCTACTTGGGGTATAAAGTGTAAAAAACGTTTTTAGAGGGTTTCACCTCTTCTCGGCTTCGAGATGGGTGAGAAAGAGTAAACAACTCTTACTTGAGGTGATGAAGCCCCCCAAGCCTTTCGAAAAAGTGGAGCGGCACAAGGTTTTTTATTTATTTATATTTTTTTTAATTATACAGATGTTGCCTTAAGGGGTGATTTTCTCCTGACTCATATGCTCGAAAATTTTGGTGTGCAGTTCAACATTTAGCACTTGGGATGAATTTCTTCTGACTTACATGGTCAAAAATTCGGTATGTTGGATCGACAATATTCCGTGTTTATAATTGTAGTCATGATACTTATTCAGTTGTTATTTTGTTCCCTTACAACTTATTTTTAACGGGTATTGTCTCAAGAGATGCTTTTCTTATGCCACGAGATTGAGGTTCATCGGATGAATTTTGATATAATTTTCATCAGATGAATGTGTTATCAAGGGATGAGTTTCTTCTGGCTCACATGGTCGGATATTTTGGCTATAACTCAACAATATTACATTTCGATGAATATTTTTTTTTTTGTTCTTTTATAATCTATTTCATCAGCCATTGCTTAAGGGATGTTTTGCTCATGTCCCGGAGTTGGTCTTTACCAACTTCAGAAATAGGGGCAAAATTTTTGGGGGCCAATATTGTTGGGGAGGATATTGGTGAAGTTTCGATCGTGGGATTCTGGGGCAACTCTTTTTTGCCTCAATGGGCCTCTCGAAACTACAGGGATCTCCGCATCCTAAAAGCTTTTAACTATAACGGAAAAGTTAACTTCATTGCTTAAATTCGAATTATAAAGTTCCTTCACGAAACTACTCAAAAGAGGAGGGGATGAAACGTTAAACTCCTAATCTATCCCTTTTGTTACAAGTGTGAAGTCATAAGAGATGGAACTTCTCTTACCATACAAACTTATCAAAAAAAGTGATACTTCTCTTACTGAACGACTTCTTTCTTAAGGGATCCTATGGGGTGTTCCTTACCTCGTACTCAATGCTTATCATCACTCTCTTTCCCTTCAGATCGGGTGTTTTCCCATCCGACTTCTCTCTTGATCTCTTTAGGGTTGTTTTCATAGCATTCTCTGCTTATTAAGTTGTTTCCCACGGTCTCTTCGTCCACAATATCTCTCTCACAATGCAAGGCACAGAACTATAAGTCTGCATGTGGAGGGTGAAGGAAATGGAAGGGTAGGAGGCTGAGTGAAGACTGAGAGAAAGAGAAAGTTCAGAAACTTGACGATCACCCAAGGAACGAAATGTTGTAACGAAGAGCTAGAGGAGTGCTAACTTCGGGCGACCACTTTTTCATTCATCTACGAGAGAATTAATTCACTCGATTCGATCGTGGGTGGCACTCTTTATTGGAGGTATAATTGAGGGTATGCGAGAATGTGGAATCAATTTCGACACACATCACTTTTCTCCTAAAAGTGAGAAATTCGATCGCCATCCACACTTGAGAAATCCTTTGTTAGTGGTGTGAGTGTGAGTGATGTTACATACCTATTTTGACGCGCAACTTAGTCTCATTAATCCTTTTGGTTCAAATACTGCTTAATTCTTGTGATTTTCATTGAGGGTTATTCTCACTTGACTTGAAATAAAAAAAAACACTACTCCGGCGGTTTTGGTGCAAATCCCTCTCCGACTGGCGTCAAATAAATAAGATACTCTGTTGTTACTCGTAACTCACGCAATTATATTTGGAAAGCCGTGGACGCAGAATATGGGTCAGAGGCGACTCTTTCCGTCGAGGTTTTCAGAGTTGTCTATGCTATACGGGTTCCAATGTTGTCTTTAGGCAAGCTTGCAACTGGATAAAGTTTTTCCTCTTGTTTATTCAAAGGTTCTGAACATTGATAGATCATTGAATAGGAGCTTGCCATATTCTGGTGTTTGGTCAACCAATTTATTAACTCTGAGTTGTACTTGTGAGGCAATACAGACTTCAAGTGAGAGCTATCTCTCAGGTAATAATCGACGGGATTCTTGGACTGAGTCACTCCTCCCGCGGGCTTGTGCTAGTGAGTGCTACAGATGGTCTGACTTCGAGACGTTGGAAAATTCAATGGGAGCGGGAAGTATAGAAAATTCCGTGATTAGTGGTTGAGAATTTGGGTTGCTACATGCGTACGTTCGGAGGGTTTAAGTAGGTAATCTGAGGTCCGGGGGTTGCGATTTTGGAGCTCTGTATGGTTAACATAATTCTGTCAAGATCACTCATGGAGACTGAATTGATACACACACACACTGTTCTATGCTCATTTCTGAGTAGACAGGTGAAGGCTCTGGACATTCTGTATCGTATACATTGTGGCTCTCACTATTCGATGGAGTCCATTGTACAAGAATTAATCTCGTATAACAGGGGTATTTTGAGATTCTTGCTTGCACATCTTTATCTTTTCTTGTCATCGTATATTGGCATTTGCCTTGCTGTGGCTTCTCGCAGCTTTATACAGCTTAGACTGAAAATCTTATCCACCACACATCTTGAGGTACTGCTAGGGTGGGGGTAGTTTGAAATCGCCGCGGGAATTACACCACAGTCGAGGTTAAGGTGGTTGAGGGCATCCGCCTTCTTTCTTTTATGTCGCCTTATTATTCTCCGTCCCCCGTGGAGGCGCCGTTTATTCCTCCACATCAGCATCGAACATGAGAGGGTCTGGGAGGGCATTGTCATGGGGTTCTTGCGCTTCAATTAACACTATGGTACCTAGCTGGTTTGATCTACCGGCCACGAGGGCAACGAGGTCTTATCGCGAATAGGTGACTTGAATGTGAAGGGGTCGGCCGGGCTATAAGAGACTTCCTTGGGGAAACTTTAATAGTGTAATTCAAATTAGGTTTTGGAGTTGGATGTTAGGACCCACAATCTCATGGAGGGGTTCAGATAATGTCGCGCGCTATTCTCGGGGTCGCGACTAACGTGTTGCAGCTAGAATCCGTGAGGCTCATGGTATGGCTACATGACAACGCGGCATCGAGTGATCTCCTTTTGGGGCCCATGGGTGATAACATGGAAAATGGCGGGGCATAGTTTTGGGAGGATGTAACCGTATGTAACCCTCATTGAGAAAATGGTATTTGGAATGCAAGAAAAAATATTGAATGATTACAGATACAACTGGCACACAGAGTGGCTCTAAGTTTACGGTCAGATGAATGAACCGCCGGAGCTCGTATGAGAAGTTGGGTTTGAACTGGTTCCAAGCGGCACGTTTATGGGTTGAACCAACGGCTAAGGGGCGGTTTTGGAGGAGGCGTAAGTTGCGTAAAACCTTATATGGCATGACGTGCGAGCTGTGCGAAGAGAGTAATAACAATTCTGACCGTATGATTGTGTTTTGACTGGAAACATTTATTGATTCACACATACAGTTGTTTCTATCGGGTCCTTCTATTGTATCGGTATTCACATTTGAAAGGTGTAAGAGACTTTAATACCTGGTGAGATAATCTTCCAGCTTTTGTGTCTTTGTCAAAAATCGCAGGGGAGAAAGAGCTTTACCTGTGGAGGAGCGTGAGACCGAATGGGCAAATAAATCCTCCACTTCCTCCTCTGACGGAAAATGGAGCAGTAGGTTGCTGCTGCAATTGAGGGGGGTTGCTTTTGTTTGAGCAACTTCTAGTTGAGAAATTTCTGTTATTCACTTTTTCTTGCCTCTGCTCCTCCTCCTCAAGAGCTGATGATGATTCTCGACTTCGACGAGGTGAAGGAGCGGGCGAAATGATGGGGTGTTGCGCCGCAAATTGAGTCATGGCTTGTGCAGCTGTTCGGGTGAATGCATCTCGGATCAAGGCCAATAAAGCTTCTTGCATCAATTGTATCATTATTTATTGGGGTAGAACACCTGGAGGGGGTGACTTTACATGGGGTGGAGTTAGGGCTTGTTCATGGGGTGGCGGGACTTGCCCGTTGGGTGGTAATTGTTCATGGGGTGGTAATTGTTCACGGGGTGGAGTTTGACTTGCTCCATTCACTTGTGCTTCTTGAGTGGTGTCCACCTCATGAACATCGCGGGCTCGGGACCTAGTCTGCATTCTCAATGCTGGGGTAATATTTTCCCACAAATGGTGTCAATGATGTGGTTGTGATTTTGATTAATACGTAGGAAGGAAATTTTACCCTCGGCACAATAACGCACCAGGTAAATATTTAAACCTAGAGAGAGAATTTTTGGTAGAGGATGTGTAATGTCTTGTCAAATCCACACCTTAAAAAAAATAATATTTTTTGTATTTATAGTGATGTTTATGTAGTGGAAGTTATGTATGGAAGTTATGTAGTGTGGTAGGGTGTATATATTTATTGTATAACTTATATATATAAAAATTAATTTTTTACCCTTGTAAATGAATATGTATCACTAACATATACATCAATTTACAAAAGCACATATATATTTTATTTTGAATGATCTCAGTTTAATTAACATTGACCAATTAAAAAACAATGTATGGGGTCATTTGCACTTTGCCCCCCCAGCCTTTTTTTTTTTTACACTTTCTCACCCAATCTTTTGATTTTGTTGCACTTTATATTTTTCAGGGAATAATAATGGAATATTCCATTTGCGCGTGTACACACGCCTAAGGGCTTTTTAATTGTAAAGCTTGAATGCAGATAGCCTCCCAAAGTACGAGATCATTTGCACTTTGCCTCCCAACCTCTTTACAAAATAAAAAAATACAAAATAAGTTAAAAATATTAGAAAAAATACGGGGAAAAGTTCTGAAAATGAAGAAAATTTTCAAAAATTCTAATGCTTGATCTGTAGATAAACCACTTTACATTACAAACCAAATATAATGTTGACACGAATCGAAATACACACTTATGCTTGATGGTGGCGCCGACAAAAATACATGATTTTTTTCTTTATTTTTTTTGGTTTGATTATTTCTCTTTGTATACAATAGTAGTGTATTTGATTTTGTTGTGAAGTTACACTCTTTCGTGATTTTTTCATTTGGGTTGTTGAAGTTCAATCTCTTCATTTGGGTCAGTGAGTTTTTCTTATTTTCTCATCTGGATTTTTTCAATCTTTGTAATATCTTGCTGATTTTATATTTGTGTTGAAGTTTTTTATTTGTAAATTGAAGTTTAAAGTATTCTTGTTATGTGTAGGAATTTCACGCACCTAATATTGCAGAAAGTTCATGGTTTTTCTAATTAATTTTTTCTTGTAATGTGAGTTATTTATCTGCAAATTATATATTAAAATTTTCTCCATTTTTCGGATATTTTTTCATTTTGTTTTTATTTAAAGGTTGGGGGACAAAATGAAAATGATTCCAGACGTTGGGGGGCTATTTGCATTTAACTTTTACACTTTTACCGAATCCAAAATCGCCCTTAGGCGCGTGTAAACATGCGAACAAAATATTCCATCATTTTTTCCTAAAAAGTGTAACGTACAACAAAATCAAAAGATTGGGTGGGAAAGTGAAAAAAAAAGATCAGGGGCCAAAGTGCAAATGACCCCATACGTTGGGGGGAGGGGTGTCTGCATTTTACCCTAAAAAAAGTTACAAATGCACTCTTAAGCCACAACCAGTGTGATATAATTGTCAGTATAAGAAAAATAGAAGATTAGTGATGACAGAAAAAAATCAAGTGATGATATTGACACTAATTATATTTACTTAGTGGCAACACTATTTATTTTGTACAAAATAAGAAATTTTATGATTTTAATATTACTATTATTTGGAAGTAATTGTTATGAACATGAGTTAGTGATAAAAATGTACACTCAGTTGTCACTAATACAATTTGTGACTCATGTATAGCGACGATCAAGTGACAACAAATAATAATTATTATTATTTCCAGTGACAACAAAATAATAGTTGTCATTATTTCCAGTAACAACAAATAATAGTTATCATTATTTTATGTTGCACTAATTGTATTTAATAACAACTTTTTACACATTTTTTGCATTAATAATTATATAATGACTAGATAAAAATTATTATTATTTAATATATATTATTAGTGATAACTTTATAACTGTCACCTGATAGTTTGTCACTAATATCATATTTTTTCGTAGTGTGTTTGTCTTTATTGTCATCCTAGTTCAGCAATGTTGGACACTGGGTTAGGTTTGTAGACCCATAATCTAATTGACATTTATATTTCGGGATAGAATTTGAAGTATCTCAACTGAAAATTATAAATACTCCAACCTTCAATTATCACGTATATCTATTATTTCTCATTATTAATTATGCACACTTTTTCTCTCTCTCTCTCTCTTTTGATCGACAAATTTGATTCAATTATAAAAAAGCTATAATTGGGATCTTTTCGATGATCTTATAACCTTAAGTTGTGATTGACTGGAAATCAATCAAGAATGATCTAGATGACACAAGAAGCTCAAATCCTTTTTTTTTTTTAAAGTAATATATGGATTTAATTAGTATATTAATATGACTAAAATCAAGGGATAATTACACGCTTATCCCTCAAAGTTTTGTGTAATTACATGCAGACCCTCTGTAGTTTGGGAATTACATCTAGTGCACCTGAGGTTTGCTTCCATCTAATAAATTAGTCCCTCAATTAATAAAAATTCACTAAATTTGCTGATATTAACCAAAAAACTGAATGAAAAATCGATATATACAATCGATTGATTTATTACTGATCTATTATAGGTCAAATAACAGTGAAAATATATATTATCATATGCATTAACGCGTAAAGATATATGAGGATAATTTGATTATAAAAAAATTTATTTGACCTACAACAATTTTTAACAAGTCAACGAAGGTAAATATAGATTTTTATTCAATTTTTCTATTAATATCAACAAATTTAGTGAATTTTGACTAATAGAGAAACTAATTTGTTAGATGGAAGCAAATCTCAAAAGTGCTAGACGTAATTTTCCAAATACAAGGAGTTTACATATAATTAAACCAAACTTTAAAAAAGAAAAATATAATTATCCATAAAATCAATAAGCAAATTGCATCGATTTAATAAATAACTAAAAATAAATAAATTATAATAATTCATATAAAGTGAAACAAACATGACATAAAACTCAAACCAGTAGTCTCAAATCAAATTTCAAACATGTAAAGTTACACTTATCCATAATTCATATGTTTGGCTAATTTTGCACCACATGCATATATGTACGGTTTATATGGACCTTTGTAATTACAATTTATCTTTTTCTTCCACGTTTAGTTGAAACATCCCATCAAATAGTCGGTGGGTTTTTTTTTAATTTGATTTATTTCTCTTTTTAAACTATATATAATATAAACGTTGTATATATATATATATAGATACATATTTGGTTTTCTTTGCATTCTTTTTACATTTATATATTATTATTTTTTTCATAATTTAATACTCATGAGGTTTACTTCTGTCTAATAAATAAGTCCATCTGTTAATCAAACTTTATCAAATTTGCTTAAATTAACAAAAAAAACTAAATAAAAATTGATATTTATCATCGATTGACTTATTACTGTTTTGTTGCAAGTCAAATAATTTTTTCTGACTAAGCTACCCTTATAACGGTGAAGATATACCTCATAACATGCATTTATGCGTAAAGACATATGAGGATAATTTGACCATAAAAGTATTTATTTAACCTACAATAAATCAATAATAAGTCAATTAGAAGTACATATATATAATATAATGTACTGATTTATATATTTTACTTTTATTTATAATAATGTATTTTGAAATGCAAAAAATATTTATTATATGCACGCAGAAACGACGTGTCACAACGACTAATTAATATGAAAAAAAAATCAATTTTCACTTCAGGTTGTGATACTGCAATATCACATTTTAAAATATCAATTACACCCTTAAATTATTTATATGAATATAATCACTAATTACAACATTATATTTATTCTATATTTTTACTTATATTCATCACTTGCTTTGCTATTTAAGTATATTTATTTTTTTTATAAAAATTATATTGTATGCGCATAAATACTACCTATAATATATATAAATATATCGAAAAATTTTTATTCAAACCAAACTCGGTCGAATTTGGACTAATTACATGGTAAGTGCAATCATGTGATTGGTCTATACTCTACAGTATAGAAAAAGTTATCAATCACAGAATAAATGTGATACATTTACTTTGTAATTGAATTGATTTAATCGAATCGGACAAGAATTTTCCTAAATGTATCAGCCTTTTTTTTTTTCATTTTTGTTTTATAAATATTGACACGCAATACCAAATACGGAAGCAACTTGCATCACCTCATTCTATAAACGCTCACAACATACACTGTCGCTTCACTTTTTGTTCTGTTCCTCCGCCTACCAAACCATCATACTCTCTGTCTCTTCGCTTTTCTGATTTTCCTCAGAACCCCAATTGGGTATTTTCTGCCCTTCAATTCTTGGAAATCCTAATTTAATCAATTGGGTTTTCTTGATTCGAATTGGATTCTTGTTTTTGTTTTCTTTTTTTGGGTTTTTGATTATCTGATCCGAAGGTGGAGTGGGTTTCCGAAGACGCATGAGTGGGTTGGTAAAGCTGGGTTCCTCTTCCAATTCCGACCATTTCATCACTTTCATCCTCCATTACTTTAAAATCAATACGTTTTTATTGTTCATCTTGTTGCTCAGATTATCCAAGCTCTTACTGAGATTGAATTCGATCCAATTGTCGGTTAATTTTACGGATTTTAGTATTGTTTTTGGTCGTTAAATCTCCGCTGCGCTATGGAGTCTAGGGACAAGAGTGATCGCCAACTGCAAAGAGGTGGGCTTTTAGTTTTTTGGACACGATGTTGATCTCTTCTTTCGTGTGATTAAATAAATTTGTCACTCAAGATGCTTGGTTGGTCCGAAGATTTGTATTTGTTATATATCAAGCAATACATTTGGTATGCATCAAATTCTTGTTATGATCTCTGGAGCGCATGCGAGAGGGTGGCTGTGAGATGTTGAGAAGATCCAAAAAATTCAATTGCTTTACCTGCTATGATTTGTTGTATTCGATTTGAGATGCAAGCAAAAGTCTTGTGATTTGTAGTAAATAGGAGGACGTTGTAGAAGAAGTTCATATGTGTTGATGGGTGATTACTGATTCTTTAATTATTTATTTATTCATTATTGTTTGGGGCCAAAATGCCTGTCTTAATTGGAAGCTCATTCTATCCTTTTCCAATTCAACTTTTGGCCTCTTTTTCTCTATTGTAATATAGCATTGATGTTTGATTCTAGGTGCATGCTCTGGCCGTCAGTTACTGTTTCCTTCTATCACTCGCTCTCGTACTTCCTTACCATTAAGGATTTTGTTTATTGACTCAACTTTTTATAGTAATGAATGAAAAACCTGGAATAAATAAGATGTAATCTATCTTAAAGGTTATTTGAGTAAAATTTGTATTTTGTAGCTCTTTGCTATTCCACCTCAGGGAGAGGTCCACTGGCTCACCGTCTGTTATTGTCATTGGTGCTGGATTTGCTGGCATTGCAGCAGCCCGAGCTCTTCATGATGCCTCATTTCAGGTATATATACTTGAGGGGTATTTCTTCTAGTAGGGCTTGGCCGTTTAAGGATATTAGTCTTGAAGAAAGAAAACTTTGCAGGTTATCTTGTTGGAATCACGTGATAGAATCGGTGGAAGAGTGCACACTGATTATTCATTTGGTTTTCCAGTTGACTTGGGAGCTTCATGGTAATTGTTGTGCTGTCGGTCAGTGTTTTAAAAGGCATTCATATGTCACGTCTGTGCCATTTGGATCTCAAGTCTCCTTTCATTCTTTATGTACTAGTTTTTGTTATATCTTTAATATTGTTATTGAAACTTGTGCGGCATACTCCCACACCAAGAAACATGTGAAAAACCTCGCTGACGCCATTTGCCTTTTATCACAATGCTCTTGAGAGATGCATGCTCTCTCATTTTGTCCCCATGTGTTTTTTGAGTCTTTATATGCTCCTGGGTGTCCTGCTGGTTACTATCTGAACATCCATGTCTCAGGTTACACGGTGTTTGCAAGGAGAATCCTTTGGCGCCTGTTATCGGAAGACTGGGACTACCGCTTTACCGTACTAGTGGGGACAACTCAGTTTTACGACCATGACTTGGAAAGGTGGTTTTGTTGATTTTTTGGATCAGTGTGCTTGTTTCAGGATGATATTGTTAAGTTTTTATTCTTAACACATTGTTTCATTGACCTTACTAGAACATTGACTTAATGCTGTGAATTTCTGAACCTTGAAACTACCTATTCAGCATCATGGATAAGCTTGTTTGTGTATTATTTTTGCAATTTTTTTAATTTGATTCAATAGATCACAAGACACGGTTTATGATCTTTTGCTTATTTTTTTTTATTTCTTTTCATTTTTTGACAAACCAAATGTGTTTTAAATGGTGAAATTTCTTAGTTTTTAATTAATTGGGTTTTTTTAATATTTTTTTTTTCTGGCATCAACTTGTTTGAGCAATTGAAAGCTAATATCTGCTACTTTCAGTTATGCCCTTTTTGATATGGATGGGAATCAAGTTCCTCAGGATTTAGTCTCAAAGGTTGGCATAATATTTGAGAGCATCTTGAAAGAGGCATGTCCTTTATCTCTTTCCTCGCTCCTTTGTACTTCCCCCATTGAGAGGATTCATTATATGCATATGCAGATATATATCTTGGCCTTATTCTGCTGTTTTTATTCTAACTTTTTTTAACTTTATTCTCTGTAGACGGATCTTGTAAGACAGGAATTTAGTGAGGACATGTCTGTACAACATGCCATCTCAATTGTTTTCGAGAGGAGACCAGATTTAAGGTTCTGCTGGTGCAACATTTATATTATTATCAATTGTTCTATTATGTGTCTCCAAGAAAGATCGTAACGGATCTCCTCCCCATGGTAGGTTGGAGGGGCTTGGTCATAAGGTGTTGCAGTGGTACCTTTGCAGAATGGAAGGCTGGTTTGCTGCAGATGCCGACACCATATCACTTAAATGCTGGGACCAGGTTGCTAAGTAACCGTGATTTTTGTCCTTCAGTTTGAATTTTTTTCACGTAAGAATTAAGATATTGGATTTTGTTCGAGTAGGCGGAGTAATCTCTTTTGATAGAATTCTTGTGGGTTTTCTGTTATATTCTATCGTTTCTCTCAGAAAACACTTGAGACTCGAGCTTGCACTCTGAAACAATCCCTAAACTCACATCTGGTATTTTTGTCCTAAGATGTAACTGAGGGTAGGAGAGTTAAGACCAGAGCTTTTGTAATGCTGGCAAGAATGCAAGTGAATGAATCCCTCCAACAAGTAGATTGCTTATGCCCTTTAGAGATAAGGAAAAGCAAAAGAGCTCAGGTTTTTAGATTTTTAGATTTGATAATGGGTCCCTTTCTTAGTTTTAGTAAATGTATATCTATTTGTCGAGTGCTCATATGGAATGTAAGAGTGTGAGCATGTAGTGTCCTTGATAATTTGTCCTAAATGATCACATTTTTGGCACTGTTTCTTTATAGGAAGAGTTGCTTCCTGGTGGACATGGGCTAATGGTCCGGGGATATCTTCCCGTTATTAATACCCTTGCTAAAGGTCTTGACATCCGCTTGGGCCATAGGTATGTGATATTTAATTACCATTCTCAATGACCCTTTCTCATTCAATTGGATCTAAGAATGCTGTTATTTTTTCTTTTCTTTTTTTTATATTATCTTTTAGAGTGACAAAAGTACTTAGACATCACAATGGAGTGAAGGTAACCGTAGAAGATGGGAGAACATTTCTAGCAGATGCTGCCATTGTTGCTGTTCCTCTTGGAGTTCTAAAGTCAAATTGCATAAAGTTTGAGCCGAAATTACCCGAGTGGAAGGAAGCAGCCATTGATGACCTTGGAGTCGGGATCGAGAACAAGATAGTTTTGCACTTCGAGAAGGTCTTTTGGCCAAATGTAGAGTTCTTGGGAGTTGTTGCAGAGACTTCGTACGAGTGCAGTTATTTTCTTAATCTGCACAAGGCCACCGGTCATTCGGTCCTTGTTTACATGCCTGCAGGGAGACTGGCCCGTGACATTGAGAAATTGTCGGATGAAGCAGCCGCTAATTTTGCTTTTACGCAACTCAAAAGAATCCTTCCAAATGCTTCCGCACCGGTATTTTCGCGTTCTCAATTTCATAGCAATGCTGCTTTATATTGTTTCTATAGATACAGCTGTCTGAAATGGATCCTGAGCCTCACTTAGCTATGGGAAGGCAATTAGCTTTCTCTAGGATCGGTTACTCCAAGAGTGAGCTCCCAGTACCATCTCCTAGGATTCTTATGCTATCAAGTCTTTTTCTTCAATAACTTGGGGATAATTACTTTGGCACCACTTGAGGTTTCGGTATATTACAAGAAATCCCTCGATCTTAAAAAATATCCTCCATTTTTATAGTTATTTTTTGCCTGACAAATTCATCCTGAGATCGGATGACCGGCATAGAATCTAAAATGTCACATTATTACGGGATAGAGATTTGTACCTTATTGACCCTTTTCATTGTCATTGTGAGAAATCCTCCTTTTATTTTCAATAACCTTGTAAAATTTTTGACACGACGTCTCCTTTGTGAATGTTGCAGATCCAGTACCTTGTTTCACATTGGGGGACAGACAAAAGTTCACTGGGGTCCTACAGCTACGACAGAGTAGGGAAACCCCATGATCTATACGAGAGGCTAAGGATCCCCGTGGATAACCTATTTTTTGCTGGGGAAGCTACGAGTACCGATTATCCAGGATCGGTACATGGTGCCTACTCCACCGGTCTAATGGCAGCTGAGGACTGCAGGATGCGTGTCTTGGAGAGATACGGGGAGCTGGATCTGTTCCAGCCCGTCATGGGTGAGGACAACCCGTTTTCTGTCCCACTGCTGATCTCCCGTATGTAACTTCCTGGACAGTAACTCATTGTAAAGCAGTAGTTTTCGCTCTGCGGCAAGTTGTGAAATCAAAAGACGTCCCATTTGTATGATCATAGAAGCACCAGTTTATGTGATTTGTGTCTTCTGGAAATAAGTTAGATTACCTTAGGCTCTGTTTGAAATTAAGGATTTCAAATTCATAATAATACACACATTACAAGGGATGTGAAATTCTTAAATTCGTAGTTTGACTATGTTTTGTGATATTGTAATGAGTTTCAAATCCCTTTACTATTGAGATATTTGAAATCCTTTCCCATGGTAATGTTTGACCTGATGCTCATGCGTTTCCCGAAGAGTTGTTTGATTTGAGGGGATTGAGGAAGGCTGATGTTCATCTGTGTCTGTGGTGAAGGAAAATCGGTATATTTTCATTCATTCTTCATCGAAAAGAAGTTGGTTTTACAGCTGGGATTGGGATTGGGATTGGGAATTTAAGAAATACCTTTCTTTCATCCCTTTGACTCTTATGGTTTTCATAGTTGTCCGACTGCCAAAGCATTTGCAATTTTCTTAGCAAGAGAAAAATTATCAAATTAGAAAGTTGCAAGTAATGATGTATGTATTTATTTTTGGAGAAAAGGATACCACCACCACCTCATTGTTTTCTTTAATACTCAACGTTTATCGTCTCAGTCTCACCCACAACATACCAAATTATAGGCCATTCATGGGAAAGATATTTTTTAAATGCAAAACAAATAAAATATTATGAAAATATTGCTATTTTCAAATTTTTTAATATAGGCAGAATTGGGATTTCAATTTTTTTAAAAAAAAAAATCAAAATGCAACATAATTGGGATTTGAAATGAGATTTTCCATTTCAAATTTTTCATATCTATTATTTCCTTTTGAGTATTTAACCAAATTTTTAGCTATTTCAATTTTGAACGTTCTTTTTTTCTTTTTTAAAATTATTTCACCATTTTTTTTTTTACTTTTCTCTGGTTCATTTTTGCATTCTATTTTTCTCTTTTTTCTCAATAACTTCTTAAAATTTGTTTTGATATTTTAAATTTATTCAATTAAATTAAAATAATAATTATATTAAGTTTCTAAAATTATTTGTGCATATACATTTTTGTTTTGCCACACGCACTACTAATAAAAATTAGGAATAATTACGTCAGCTTCCTCTCAGGTTTGGTGTAACTACACGCAAATTCTATGTGATTTGAAAAATTATATTTAATACCCTGGAAATTTGTTTACATTCAACAAATATATTACTTCTTTAGTCAAAATTTCTACCAACAAATAGATTACTCCTTTAGTTAAATTTTTTTAATATATTATTTAATTTGCAATATGGGTAATTTAGTCAGAAAAATATTTATTTAACTCACAACAAATCAGTAAGAAATTAATCGAGCGTAAATATGAAAATTTTGACTAAAGGAGTAATCTATTTTTTGGATGGAAACAAACGTTAAAGGTACCAAATATAATTTTTCAAATCATATAAAGTTTGTATGTAGTTACATCAAATTTCAGAGGAAAGTGGCGTAGTTATCCCTAATTTTTATTACTAGTGCGTGAGGCAATACAAAAATGTACGTGCACATATCATTTTAAAAAAATTAAGATAATTATTATTTTATTTTAATTGAATAAATTAAAAAAGATCAAAAAAATTGTAAGAAGTTATTGAGAAAAAATAGAATGCAAAAATTAACTAAAGAAAAGTAAAAAAAATGATGAAATAATTTTAAAAAAAAAACGTTCAAATTGAAATAGATAAAAATTTGGTTAAATATTTAAAAGTAAATAATAATGATACGTTCGAAAACGCACAAATCCGTTGGACTGATCCAAATTGCTTGAGCCGCGAAATAATACAAGTCCAGCAGAGGGGACCTGCAAGAAACATGTTAACACTCCGACGCCCAACTCAGTGATTGATTTAGAGATAAAAGAGAAGAACTTGTAAAATAATATAGGCTGTGAACGATTGCTATTCGGATGCTAGAATTCAATATGAGGTGGAAACGAGAGCAGAAATCTAAAGAACCTAGAAGAGGTCCGATCCGAGGAAGGGACCTCGTATTTATAGCGGAGAGTCCTAGGTTGAAAAGGAATATCTGAGACTTCTGGATTTTGGGGGTGTGTTAGTTAGGATAAGAGTCTGGGTTGACTAGGAGTCCGGTTGACTTAGGACTCTTGTGCTGAGACGTCCTTGCCCTAATTCAGCTGGGCTGGTCGTGTGTCACTTGGGCTGAAATGGTCGCCTGAGCCGGTTGCATTCCTGGCCTCATACCTATGCACTCCTCAATCCATTTATGGTACTTGGGTTGGCCTTTTCCGTACAGGGCCTGGTAGTAATCAATAGGCTTGACCATCATCCTTATTTGGGCTATCTTCTTTGCCTGGGCCATTTTGGATATATACATATTATCAAGCCCCCCATACTCTAAGGAAAGGCAAGCTCATCCGAACCTTTCCTTGGAGTAAGCCTAGGACATCTTCTCTCCTGGTTCTACAACTTACCAGGTGTCTTTGAGCCTGAGTGTCGTCCACTCTTCTTATGTTTCCTCCTTTTGCCTCGTAGATTTAGCTCTGATTTTGAAATGACCACCTTAGGGCAGTTATGATTAGGGCTATAGGCACGTGGTTGGTTTCCAGTCCCCCCACGCCCCCGCGTCTTGGTTAACGGCTCCTCGTGGGGCGGTTACCTAGAGAGGCATAATAACTTCTCCACCTTTCACCTTTCTTAGGTGACTTTCCTCCTTTCCTTTCTTCTCTTCGTCTTCTTGAACCAAGACAGCATCTTATCAGGTTTGTGCTTTTAGTCTCTCTCTTTTCAATGTCTTCATCCTTGTTCTGTTTCTTGCGTGTTCTTGCTAAGTCTTCTACTAACGAGTCCATAAGGTACGTGAGGGAAAACTTAGGCGAGGATCCCTCTGAGGCCACCTCTAAGAGGTTTGGGTCCCACCCACCATCTTCCATTGGTGGCCGGAGGTTGAGCCTATGCTAGGCGGCTCTTCGCCTCCTAGATGAGTCCTCAGAGGGGGAGGGTGACGAGGAGGAGGAAGATTCTTCCCCTGGTGAAATGGACCCCGTTCATAGGGAGGAGAGAGAGTTGCTTGGGACTCGGGAGAGTCGACCTTTGAGCTCAGCATGGGTTGCCTATTATCTCAAGTAGTCGGATATTTATCAATTGGTGGAGGAGTTTGGGATCGCTCCCGAGTTTGTAGTTTCTGTTCCTCCTCAAGATAGCCATCCTAGTTCTCCTCCTCTTGGGTACATGAGTTTATTGTTTCCCAGCTTAGGGCTGGTCTCTGCTTTCCCTTGCCTTCATTTCTTTGTGATGTTTCTCGCGGTCTTCAAGTTCCTCTTAATCAATTAGCGCCCAATTCCATTCGAATATTGGTTGCTTTTTCTGTGGTTCTTCAGTACAATAATCTTATTCCTACTTTTGGAGTTTTCTCACAATGTTTTCAACTGAAAAGAACTGAGCCGGAAGTCTTTCACTTTGCTCCTAGACATGGTGTGTCATTCCTCCTCACCCCAAGTCCCCCAAGCAGTGGAAAGGTGATTTTTTCTTCGTCCTGCCTCCTAGGCCTTGGAATGTCCCTCATAGATGGATCTATGATTCTCCTCCAGCTGTGTCTTTTTCTCTCACGAATACATCTTTCAATCTTTGTAATCTTTTAAATAAATGGAATGAAAAGCCGTATGATTGTAAAGAATTGACTGATGAGACTCCTGAGCCATTTCAGTCTAAGCTTACGAACTGTGCCTCTGCAAGAGCCTCTGGGTATTCTTATTTCATTTATTATTGTTTTGCGTATCCCTGTGTTCATTGTTTTAACTTCATCCTTTTGCTTGTGTTGACAATATCATGTTTAGCAAACATCTCAGGGATGAGCACAAGGCTGCCACCACCCCTCCAACTACCAGGTCTTCCAGGGGGACCCCAAACTCCAGTGATCAGAAGGGGAAACGCTTGCTGCTGCCTTGCCTGGGTCTTCTTCCAAGAAGCCAAGGCCTAGATCTTCTGCCCTTCCTCCCAGCGGCTTTATGCGCCTTACTTCTACCCCGTCTCCTCCTCCTCTTAGAGACCTAGGCATTGGGTCGCTGAGGTCTTCTTCTTCCCCCACAACGGGGTTGTGTACTCATTTGATGTTGTCCTTGGAGAAGGAGGGCGCATCTGCTCAAGCTGCAGATATTTCGAAGGGGGTCCTCTCCTCGAGAACCGACGGCTCATATCTTCCTTATCCTCGAAAGACCTAGGCTAGATGTTGACCCTGGCGTTGGCCAAGATAAGTTTATTTTCCAAGTAATATTTTTCTGTATTGGTATCTTTTTTGCTAATCCTCTTGTCTCCCTGGCCTTAATGATTTCTAGGCAGCTGCCCTTGGGGGGAGATCTTATCATGCCCTCCAGGAGAATCAACCCAGGTGAAGGGGGATGTTCATAAGAAGAGGCTGGAGGATAGGGAAAAATGCCTGTTGGGGGATGTAGCCAAGCTTAAGGACTTGAAGAAGGAAGCAGTAAGGCGATATCAACAGGCTGAGAAGGAGATAAAGAAACTACAGAGGGAGGTGAAGGCTATAAATGAGGACCACGCGTAGGAGCTTCAAACATTGGCAGACCAAATCCAAAAAGAGTTCCCCGAGATCGAGGAGGGAAAGAACTTCCTGAAAGACTGTTGGGCCAGCCGCCTTACTTCGTACAAGAAGTCCGAAGATTACAAGAGTGAGGTGGCTTTGGTGGCTGGTCTTTACCTTCGTTTCACTTTTGAGGCTTACCGCCACATTCATTGCCTAGGGCTATCCCCCAATTGGGGAGGACACATCATTTCTCAATTTTGAATTAGTTTTGGACACAACTCCCAACCTCTTGCTAGGCTTGCTCTTACAGCAGAGACTGCTCCAATTGAGAAAGGTTATCTTGGTAATTGGATTCAATTGGAGCACACTCAATTTTGAATTAGTTTTGGACACTCTTTTCTGCATCCTCTAATACGTAGGCTCTATTTCTGATTATCTTGGTAATTTTGTAAGGACCTACTGGTTTCAGAGTGTCCACTCTTCGTAACACCAAGTCTCCTACTTGGAAATGATGGGCTTTTACTCTTTTGTTGTGGGCATTTATCATCGTACTTTTACATCTCTGCGTTTGGATGAATGTTGTCTCCCGTAGTTCGTCTACGAGGTCTAGGTGCTCTTTTAATAGTTGAAAATTATTTTCTTCATTGAAATACAGTATTCTGTGTGAAGGCATTCCCAATTCTGGTGGATGATTGCTTTTATTCCATATACCAAGATGAAAGGGTTTTCCCCTGTGGAACCTCCAGAAGTTGTCCGACATGACCATAGAACACTGGTCAATTCTTCGATCTAGTTGCATCTTGCTCCGTCTAGCCTTTTTTTTAATACCTTGCACTAATATTTGGTTAGTAACCTTGACTTGTCCGTTAGCTTGGGGATGAGACACCAAGGTGAATCTTTGCTTTATGCGCAGCCCGGCGCACCAGTCGTGTATCCTTCATCCCTGGAACTGTCGGCCGTTGTCTGATATTATTTCTCGAGGCAGTCCAAAGCAATATATGATATTCTTCCATATGAACTTCATGACTTCCCCTTCAGTGATATGGGCCAAAGGTTCCGCCTCTACCCATTTTGTGAAGTAATCGATGGCAACTAGGAGGAATTTCTTTGCCTTGCTGTAAGTGGAAACGATCCCACTATGTCCATCCCCCATTGGGTTCAGCAGGTTGGTGTATGAGGGTGGCATGCTTTTGGCATTTCACGCATTTGTTCACCAAATATTTTGCATCATGTTTCATAGTGGGCCAAAAGTAACCAGCTCGTAGTATTTTGTTGGCCAATGCCCAGGTCCCGATGTGGGATCTACAATATCCGTCGTGTATTTCTTTGAGCACGTGCAAACCTTATTCTTGGGATAGGCAACAGAGCAAGGGGTGTGTGAAGGACTTCTTGTATAACGTTCCTCCTTGTGTTAGGAAACGGATGGCTCAGGCTTTTATTCTGGTGGTCTCCCATCTATTTCCTGGAAGGTGTCCTTGGTCTATCCACCGTGTTATAGGCGCCCGCCAATCATTGTCGCTTAACAAAATGGCTTGGATGTTGAGTGGAGCTCGTGGCTGAGGCAAGTGTTGCACAGTGATACGTCGTGTCTTACAGTCTTTCAATGCACTGGCTAGTTTGGAGAGAGAATCTGCTTTAGCATTCTCTTCCCTCGGGATTTGTTATAGCTGGAAGCTTTTGAACTTTGTCATTAACTCCTCTATCTGTTGGAGGTATTGTACCATGCTTTTTTCCTTGGCTTCGTACTGCCCACTCACTTGCTTTACTATCAATTGTGAATCAGAGTAGGCCAGGAGGTGCAAGGCGCCAGCATCCTGGGCGATTCTCATGCCTATGAACAATGTTTCATATTCGGTCTCATTATTTGAGGCTTTGAAGTCAAATTTTATCGTAAATTCCATGTCCTCCCCTTGAGGAGAGGTAATCACTACGCCCGCTCCGATTTCTTGTGTTGTGGTGGATCCGTCTACATGTAGTAGCCAAGGTCGCTCTTTGGAAACCTCTCTCTAGGTTGTTCCTATCATTTCAAACACAAAGTCGGCCAAGGCCTGAGTCTTGATGGTTGTTGAGTAAATGATAGATGTCGTATTCGCTCAGTCTCTATTGCCCCACTTTACTAAATCACCAAAAAACATACGCTATCTCCAAATATATGAACCATAGGATCTGCCATTAATGACTGTGCAAGTATACTATCATTAAACACATATCTGGTAACAGGTATAAAAATGAACTGCCAAGGCGTAATTCATTACTGTAGTGAGGGACACAAGAAAGGATAGCTAGGCAGGCATCTTTCACTGACATAAAGGCAAGATAGAGATCGAATTCTGACCCCATTGAGAACACTTCACCTGGACACGGAAAATATATAATGGTGGATGTCTGAGCATCTTAATTCTATTACATGTCTACACACAAATTGTATGCGCCCGCAAGCTACTATTCATGAGCACTGACCTAGGCAACTAAGCAATAATTGTCTGGGAACTGTTTATATTGGAGATAGGTAATTATCAGGTAAATGGAGATGACTCACTGCAGAGATTAATCGGCTTTACCAACAAGGGAGAGCTGTTTGCCAAGGATACCACAGCTTAATGAGCATATAAGCTACAAACGAACTTGTTACTTGCACCACTCTTAAAATATACCACTACATAATTTCAAAATCTTTTGAAGTCCTTACCTCTCAGTGTTCTGAGGAATGACAAACCTTTTTAACACGTATTTTGAACTCACACACTGAGCACGACCATTTTCCCTGTCAGTTGTAATTTCATTGAATGTTGGTGTTTTGAGAGGTCTCATAATCCATCAAGCCTTGATCTTGGCCTGGGTTGGTTTGATATCACAATAGATCATGGGTTACCATGGATCATCAGGAAATAATCCTCCACTAACCTCAAACACGGATTTTCCAAGGTTAAGTTTTAGCCGATATTTCCCTTAGCACTGCAAAAGTTTCTTAGAAGTCTTCCATATGGTTGCGAGCTTCTTTACTCTTCACTAACATATCGTCCACGTATACCTCCATGTTCCTACCTAACTAAGGCCGGAATATCTTGTCCACCAGCTTTTGATAGGTGGCTCCTACGTTTTTCAGCCTAAAGGGCATGGCTACATAACAGAACGTGTCATCCGAGGTAATGAAGCTAACCCTTTTATGGTCTTCTAGTGCTAACATTATCTGGTGGTATTCTTGCAAAGAATCCATCATGCTTAGGAGTTCACATCCGGACGTGGAATCCACCAATTGATCGATCCTAAGTAATGGATAGAAATTCTTACGACATGCCTTATTGAGGTCTCGAAAATCTATGCACATTTTCCATTTTCCACCTGGCTTAGGGACAAGACAATATTGGAGAGCCATTCCGGGAATTGTATCTCCTTTATGTGTCCAGCTGATAATAGTTTTTTTACTTGTCCTTGGATGCTTTTGTCTTTTTTAGGTCCGAAGTGTAGTTTTTTCTGCTTTACCGACCTGACACTAGGGTCCAGGTTGAGGTGGTGTGTGATGATACCTGGGTCTATCCCCCAAGTCCTAGGAGTCCCATGCAAAGATGTCTTTATTCCTCCAAAGGTAGTTGACCACTTGATTCCGGACATCCTCCGTCATCTTGGATCCTATTTTCGTAACCTTTCTCCTTTCTCGGGTCACCAGGAACATAGAGATATTACGTGGACGACGTGTTAGTGAAATATAATGAGGCTGGCAACCATGTGGAACACTTAGAAGAAACTTTCGCTGTGCTAATAAAAAATACCTTACTAAATCTCAACCTCAAGAAATACGCATTTAGGGTCAGTGGAGGATTTTCCTGGGATTCATGGTGACCCAATGAGGTATCGAGGCCAACCCAACCAAGATCAAGGCTACCCTGGACATGGGACCCCCCACCAACATCAATGAAGTGCAATGACTGATAGGGAGAATGGTCGCGCTCAGTCGATTCATCTCAAAATCCTCCGAAAAGGGTCTGCCATTCTTCAAGACACTAAGAAAGGTCAAGGATTTCAAATGGACCGAATAGTGTCAACGAGCGTTTGAAGAACTCAAAGTGTATTTGGCAAAGCTCCTTTTGCTAGCAAAGCCGATATTTGATGACACCCTTTACCTTTACATATCCTCAACGTCCCAGACCATCAGTTCTGTGCTGGTACGAGAAGAAGATGGTATTCAGACACCCATTTACTACGTCAAAAACGAGGCAGAATGTAAGTTATCCATCCATAGAAAAGATGGCCCTAGCTTTGGCCATCATCGCAAGGAAATTAGAACCAATACTCCTCTACAGCAAGTCCTAGGCAAACCCGAAGCATCTGGATGATTAGTAAAGTGGGCAATTAGAGTTTGAGCGAATACGACATCTCGCATACTATACCTCGAACGACCATCAAGGCCCAGGCCCTTGGCCGACTTCGTATCTGAAATGACGGAACAACCCAGGAAGAGGTTTCCAAAGAGAGACCTTGGCTACTTCACGTAGACGGATCCTCCACAACACAAGGAAGTGGAGCGGGCGTAGTGATTACCTCTCCTCAAGGGGAGGACATGGAATTTGTGATAAAATTCAACTTCAAGGCCTCGAATAACCAAGGCCGAATACGAAGCCTTGGGTACTAGGCATGAGAATGGCGCAGGATGCTGGCATTGCACCTCCTGGCCTACTCTGATTCACAATTGATAGTAAAACAGGTGAGTGGGGAGTAAGCCAAGGAAGAAAGCATGGTGTAGTACCTCCAGCAGAATAGAGGACTTAAAGATAAAGTTCAAAAACTTCAGCTACAGCAAAAAATCCTCAGGAAGAGAATGTTAAAGTAGATTCTCTATCTAAACTAGCCAGTGGATTGGAAGACTATAAGACACGACGTATCATTGTGCAACACTTGTCTCAACCACGAGTTCCACTCAATATCCAAGTCATTTCATTAAGCGACAATGATTCGTGGACACCCATAATGCAGTGGATAGACGAAGGACATCTCCTAGGAAATAAATGGGAGGTCACCAGAAAAAAAAAACCGAGCTATCTGTTTCCTGACACAAGGAGGAACGTTATACAAGAAGTCCTTTACGCACCCCTTGCTCCGTTGCCTATCCCAAGAAGAAGGCTTGCGCGTGCTTAAAGAAATACACGACGGATGTTGTGGATCCCACATCGGGACTTGGACGCTGGCCAACAAAGCACTACGAGATGGTTGCTTCTGGCCCACTATGAAACAGGATGCACGATACTTGGTGAACAAATGTGTTAAATGCCAAAAGCATGCCACCCTCATACACCAACCTGTTGAACCCCTCAATGTCATGCTATCGTCGTGTCCTTTCTCCTAATGGGGAATGGACATAGTAGGACCATTTTCACTTGCAACCGGCAAAGAAAATTCCTCCTAGTTGTCATCGACTACTTCACAAAATGGGTAGAGGCAGAACTTCTGGTCCGTATCACTGAAGGGGAAGTCATGAGGTTCGTATGGAAGAATATCATATGTCACTTTAGACTGCCCCTAGAAATAATATCAGACAATGGCTGACAGTTCCAGGGACGAAGGATACAAGACTGGTGTGCAGGGCTGCACATAAAGCAAAGATTCACCTCCGTGTCTCATCCCTAGTCTAATGGGTAAGTCGAGGTTACTAATCGAATATTGGTGCAATGTATAAAAAAAAAAGGCTAGACAGAGTAGGAGACAATTGGATCGAAGAATTAACTAGTGTTCTGTTGTCATATCGAACCACTCATAGAGGTTCCACAGGGGAAAGCCCTTTCACCCTGGTATATGGAACAGAAGCTATCATCCCAACAAAATTGGGAATGCCTTCACGTAGAATATTGCATTTGAATGAAGAAAATAATTCTCAACTATTAAAAGAGCACCTAGACCTCGTAGATGAACTACGGGAGACGGCATTCGTCCGAACGCAGAGATATAAAAGTATGATGATAAATGCCCACAACAAGATGGTGAAAGCCCGTCATTTCCAAGTAGGAGACTTGGTGTTACGAATGGTGGATACTCTAATACTAGTAGGGAAGCTCGATCCCAAACAGGAAGGTCCTTACAAGATAATCGAAAATAGAGCCTACGTGCTAGAGGACGCAGAAGGACGTACACTAAGCATACCTTGGAATATACATGATCTAAGGAGATTTTACTCATAGTCTTAGGATCTCATGCTAACCAGGTCTCAGACACACAACAACCTGTCAACTTACAAGGAGGTCTTGCACCTAGGACTTCCTCTTACCATCGACAACGTCCTAGGTCATCAATCTCTCAGAAAAGTCCTAGACCAAGGACACCTGTTGGTTCTTTATAAATGTCCCAAACTAAGGGCATCTGCCGATCCCAAATAAGTTTCCTAAACCTAGGACATCCTACGTATCTCAATATATGTCCTAGACCAAGGACTTCAATCGAACAAGAGCCTAGGACTCCTCTTCTAAGGTTAGTTAAAGCTTACCTAAACCCATCTATGATAAAGGAGCACTCTCCTAAGGAATAAACCCTGAAGAAACAAAAACTAGGCACCCTTGAGAATTGGAGGCTTCCTATTCTAGATCAAGGCCACAGTGCCTGTGAAAACAAAAGACCGAATGGTCATTCCTAGTTATTTTGTCTTGTGATTCTATAATGCTCATACTAACACATGCAGCAGGAAATCAATAAGGCGGGAAAAAACAAAGATGCATTGAAACCAAAACCGGCAGGGAAAAAGTACGAAGTAGAAATTTAAATTATTTCATCCTCACCTTAGGTCATGGAAAAATGCAGGATATTAAGGAAAATAAGGAAATTGTTCTTAAAAAAGATGGTTACATTAGAGTTCAAATCACCCCACAAGTGGGGCCTTGCTACGGGCATCATCTTTTTCTTCTTCCTAAGAAGGGGCTTCCCCTGAAGGACCTAGGATGTCCTCAACCCCGAGTTGAGGAGGGCTTTCATCTGGAGCCCTCTCTCATTAGTAGCGTCCGCAGCCTATCCAGCACCACCTTTCACTTCTGCTTCAACCTCTCCCAAGATATGGTCTAGATCCTCTTCTGAAAAGCACACCCAGGCCATAATCCGGTGTTTCGCAAAATATACCAATTCCTAATCAAATAAGGCCATACCTAATTCAACCAATGCAGCCTCTGCTGTGAGGGCAGGCCTAACAAAGGGGTTGGGAGCTGTGTTGAGGACTAATTCAAAGTTGAGAAATGACGCATCCTCCCCAGCTGGGGGATAACCCTGGGCAATGAATTGCTGGCGGCAAGCCTCAAAAGCGAAACGAAGGTATGACCAACCACCAAAGCTACCTCCCTCTTATAATCTTCATACTTTTTATACAAAGCAAGGCGGCTGGCCCAGCAGGCTTCCAGGAAGTTCTTTCCCTCCTCAGTCTCAAGAAACTCTTTCCGAACCTAGTCTGCCAACGTTTAAAGCTCCTCCGCGTGGTCCTCTTTTAGAGCCTTCACCTCCCTCTGCGATTTCTTTACCTCATTCTCAGCTTGTTGATATTGCCCTACTGCCTCCTTCTTCGAGTCCTTAAGCGTGGCTACATCCCCCAACAAGCGTTCTACCCTATCCTCCAGCTTTTTCTTATGAACATCCCCCTGTGCTTGGGCTGATTCTCTTGGAGGGCGTGATAAGATCTCCCCCTTCAGGGCAGCTGCCTAGGAATCATTAAAGCCAGGGAGACAAGACGATCAGCAAAAAAAGATACCAAGACAGGAAAATATTTATTGGTAAATAAACTTACCTTGGCCAACACCAGGGTCAGCATCCGGTCTAGGTTTTCCGAAGATAAGGAAGACATGAGCCGCCTGTCCTCGGAGGAGAGACCTCCCTTCAAAATGTCTGTGGCTCGAGCAAATACGCCATCCTTCTCCATGGACAGCATCAAATGATTACACAACCCCCCCTGTGGGGAAGAAGAAGACCTCAGCAACCTAATGCCTAGGTCTCTAGGAGGAGGAGGTGGGTAGAAGTAAGGCGGGCAGAGCTGCTGGGAGGAAGGGCAGGAGAGCTAGGCCTTGGCTTCTTGGAAGAAGACCCAAGCAAGGCAGCGCTAAGACGTCTTCCTCCCTGATCGCTAGAGGACGTAGTTCCCCTTGAGGACCTAGTAGCTGGAAGGGTGGTGGTGGCCCTATGCTCATCCCTGAGATGTTTGCTAAACATGATATCGTCTACACAAGCAAAAAAACACAGTTAGAACAACAAACACAGGAATATGCAAAGCAATAATAAATGAAAATAAAGATACCCAAAGGCTCTTTTAGAGGCACAGTTTGTGGGCTTAAACCAAAATGGCTCAGGAGCCTCTCTTCAGTCACTTATTTACAGTCATACGGCTTTTTATTTAATTTATCTAAAAGACCACAAAGATTGAAAGATCTATCCACGAGAGAAACATGCAAACCTGGAGGGGAATCATATATCCATCTATGAGGGACATTCCAAGGCCTAGGAGACAGGATGGCGAAAAAATCTCCTTGCCACCACTTGGGAGGACTAGGGGTGGGGAGGAAGGACACACCACGCCTAGGAGCAAAGTGAAAGACTCCCGACTCAGTTCTTTTCAATTGAAAACATTGTGAAAAAACCTCAAAAGTAGGAATAAGATTATTGTACTGGAGAACCACAGAAAAAGCAACCAATATTCGAATGGAATTGGGCACTAATTGATTAAGAGGAACTTGAAGCTCGCGAGAAATATCACAAAGAAACGAAGGCAAGGGAAAACGGAGACCAGCTCTAAGCTGAGAAACAAAGAAACTCATATACCCAGGATGAGGAGAACTAGGATGGCTATGGGGAGGAGGGACAGAGACTACAAACTTGTGAGAGATCAAAAACTCCTCCACCAATTGATAACTATCCGACTGCTTAAGACAACAGGCAACCCACGCTAAGCCCAAAGGCCGACTCCCTTGAGTCCCGGGCAACCCTCTCTCCTCCCTATGAACAAGGTCTATTTCACTAGGGGAAGAATCTTCCTCCTTCTCGTCACCCTCCTCCTTTGAGGACTCATCCAAGAGGCGACGAGCCGCTTGGCGTAAGCTTCACCTCCGGCCGCCAACATAAGATGGTGGGTGGGACCCTGACCCCTTAGAGGTGGCCTCAAAGTGGTCCTCGCCTAGGTCTTCCCCCATGTACCTTATGGACTCATCAGTAAAAGACATAGCAAGAACACGCAAGAAAACAGAATAAGGATGAAGACACTAAAAAGAGAGAGACTAAAAACACAAACCTGGTAAGATGTTGCCTTGGTTCAAGAAGACGAAGAGAAGAAAGGAAAGGAGGAAAGTCGCCTAAAAAAGGGGGAAGGTAGAGAAATTACTATGCTTGTGTAGGTAACCGCCCCACGAGGAGCCGTTAACCAAGACGTGGGCGCGTGGGGGGGTTGGAAACCAACCACGCACCTGTAACCCTAATCATAACTAACCTAAGGCGATCATTTCAAAATCAAGGCTAGGATCAAATTCACGTGGCAAAATAAGGAAACGTAAGGAGTAAAGGACGAGACCCCAGCTCGAAGATACCTGGTAAGTTGTAGAACCCAGGAGAAAAGATGTCCTAGGCTTACTCCAAGAAAAGGTTCAGATGAGCCCGCTTTTCCTTGGAGTTGGGGGCTTGATGATATATGTATATCCAAAACGGCCCAGGTGAAGGTGATGGCCCAAGCAAATAAGACAGCCCAAATAAAGAGGATGGTCAAGCCAATTGATTACTACCAGGCCCTGCACGGAAGAGGTCGGGCCAAAGACCATGAATAAACGGATCGAGGATGGAGCAGGTATAAGGCCTAGGAATGCAATCGGTCCAGGTGATCATTCCAGCCCAAGTAACGCACGACCAACCCAGCCGAATTAGGGCGAGGACGTCTCAACACAAGAGTCCTAAGCCAACCGGACTCCCAGCGTTACTTACCTAACCAACAACCCTCAAAATCCGGAAGTCCCAGACACTCCTCCTCAACCTAGGACTCTCCACTATGAATAAGAGGTCCCCTCCTCGGATCAAGGCTCCAAGGTTTTTAGATTTTTACTTTCGTTTTCTTCTTATATTGAATTCTAGCATTCGAACAACAATCATCTATAGCTTATATTATTTTCTATGCATTCACCCTTTCTATCTCTGAAGCGATCACTGACTTGGACGTCGGATGTGTTTTTTCCAGGTCCCCTATGCGAACTTGTATTATTTTGCGACTTCAAACGAATTTTTTTTAAAAAAAAAGGGTGATATTGTCCACAACTCATCATATTAATATTATATATTTTAGGATAAATTGCATAAAAACCCCCTGTGTTTTTATTTTTTAGCTAAAAACCCCCTGTGTTAATTTTATAGGCTAAAAACCCCCTGTGTTTTTTAAAATTATGCATACTCTTCCCTACCGTTAGTTAGAGTTGACGGTGTTAAATTTTTAGAGAAATTGACTGTTATACCCTTGTTATAATAGCCATTGATCTTCAATTATTTAAAATGGACGGTCCAAGATCTAAAATTATTTCAAAATATATTTTATATTAAATATATATTTATATTTATACATTTATATGTATGTATAGTTATATATCTACAATATACAGCTATATATATATATATATACAGGCGGCGATCGGCCGCCTCCAAAGCACCGAGCGACAGCGAGGCCGCCCAGATCTGGGCGACCTCGCCGTCGCCTGCGCAAGAGAGCCGCCCCCGCAGAAAGGGGCGACCTCGCCGTCGCCTACGCAGGCAAAAGGGGCGACGACCGAGTCGCCCATGCAGAAAGGGAAGACCTCGTCGTCGCCCCTCGACCTGGGTGACGAAGGTCGCCGATCTCTTCTATGGGGGCTGCCATCGTTAGATCTGTAGGCGATGGGAAGGTGGAAGCGGTGGCCGGAAGGCGGAGAGGCGAACTGGGGAAGACGATCACTCCATTTTTTATTTTTTTATTTTTTTACTTATATTATATATACATATAAAATAAATCTAAATTTGAATAAAGTATATTTTAAAAATGAAGTAAAAATATTTAATCTTTCAAAATTTAAAAGTAATAAAAAAAAGATTAATATTTTTTTAAAAAAGTACAGTAATTTTAATTTAAATGTTATTGATAAATAATACAACTTAAAATATTTGATATACTTTTTAAAATATTTTAATAATTAATTAATACATTTTATAAATAAATAAATATAATCTACTGAACATATGCAAACTAAATAATAATTTAATTAGTTGGTAATATATAATTGTCATAATTATTTTTTGTTATATTCATATAAATTTTAAATTTGAATAGCGAATTGGTAATTAATTTTTGTATTGTGATATGTTAATTTAAATTTTTTTATAAACATAATATAGGGGGGTTTCGTGCTATTTTCTTAAAACACAGGGAGGTGTTATGCAATTTACCCTATATTTTATTTAAACCATATCTTTCTTATTTTTTAATTAATATTAAAATAATTAAACAGTCGCGTCTCCGTGGCCGTTGAGAGAAATTGAAAATTGAAATTGCGATTTCACTTATTTGTGAAAAGTGAAAATTGAAATGTGAATTTGTGAAAGAGAGAGAGTAAAGTAGAAGTGTGATATATTGATATAATATATAATATAATAATATATAATATATATATATATATATACACACACTAACAAAAAAAAAAAAAAAAAACACCCTTCATACTCACAAACACGATTAATGACACCGAGTCATTAATTTTTTGTAGAGGGAAAAGTGTACTTTAACTAATAATATAATTAACTTATTTAATTTTTCAAATTTTACATTAGTTGCTAAATTAGTTTATTGATTTATATATTTTTATTTTTATTTATAATATATTTTGAAGCGTGAAAAGTTATTTATTATATGCACGTTCGCAGGAACAACATACCACAATGACTAGTATATATATATATATATATATATATATATATATATATATATAAATCAATTATTCAGTTGATTCGATAAGGTAACCGAACAAGACAAACATTATTGACCCAGAAAACCAATTTTTTTTTTATAAAACTAATAGTTTTGTCATACTGTTTCTACGTGTATATAATAAATAATCTTTTATACTTTAAAATATATTATTAATAAGAATAAAATATGTAAACTAATACATTTTATTAAAAGAAAGAAAGAAACAAAAAAAAAACTAATTTATTAGTTACTGTAAAATTTGAAAAATTGAATAAATTAGTTATCTTATGAGTCGAAGGGTATTTTGACTTCACAAAACATCGATATGACGCTGTCATTAACCACTGTTTGTGAATGTGGAGAACCTTTTTATTTTATTTTAGTATAGACAACCGAAATTTTTTCCGAATGATTTTCGATTGGTAAACCCAAATTCCACAGCCCTAGCTGGAAGTGGGGATCTTCACTCAGCTTACGCATATTAGTTCCAGCAAAATTAAGTCCACAAGTGAACTCCTACGAATACTATTTTTATTCGAATAGCGTTCTCAAATTATCGATGAGATAACTTGAGATCTCTCAACTGTAGGAAGCAATCACAGTAACGATTGAATCATTCCACAACCCTAGCTGGAAGTGGGGATCTTCACTCAGCTTATGCATATTAGTTCCAGCAAAATTAAGTCTACAAGTGAACTCCTACGAATACTATTTTTATTCGAATAGTGTTCTCAAATTATTGATGAGATCTTAATTTAGCAATTAAACTTGAGATCTCTCAACTGTAGGAAGCAATCACAGTAACGATTGAATCATTCCACTGCCCTAGCTAGAAGTGGGGATCTTCACTCAGCTTATGCATATTAGTTCTAGCAAAATTAAGTCCACAAGTGTACTCCTACGAATACTATTTTTATTCGAATAGCGTTCTCAAATTATCGATGAGATCTTAATTTAGCAATTAAACTTGAGATCTCTCAACTGTAGGAAGCAATCACAGTAACGATTGAACCATTCCACAGCCCTAGCTGGAAGTGGGGATCTTCACTCAACTTATGCATATTAGTTCCAGCAAAATTAAGTCCACAAGTGTACTCCTACGAATATTATTTTTATTCGAATAGTGTTCTCAAATTATCGATGAGATCTTAATTTAGCAATTAAACTTGAGATCTCTCAACTGTAGGAAGCAATCACAGTAACGATTGAATTATTCCACAACCCTAGCTGGAAGTGGGGATCTTCACTCAGCTTATGCATATTAATTCCAGCAAAATTAAGTCCACAAGTGAACTCCTACGAATACTATTTTTATTCGAATAGTGTTCTCAAATTATCGTTGAGATCTTAATTTAGCAATTAAACTTGATATCTCTCAACTGTAGGAAGCAATCACAGTAACGATTGAATTATTCCACAGCCCTAGCTGGAAGTGGGGATCTTCACTCAGCTTATGCATATTAATTCCAGCAAAATTAAGTCCACAAGTGAACTCCTACGAATACTATTTTTATTCGAATAGTGTTCTCAAATTATCGATGAGATCTTAATTTAGCAATTAAACTTGAGATCTCTCAACTGTAGGAAGCAATCACAGTAACGATGATTCAATCGTTAGATCACTAATTTCTAATTTAAAATTTTCAAGAATCAGAATTTCGTGAAAATTCTTGGGTAGTGAATTGTGGGTTGGTGATGATAATGTTTAGTGAAATATTAGTAGAGCTGCAGGCACAAGTTGGATAATGTCTAAAAACTGGTACGCAATGAATGCAAAAGAATATTTGAGAAGTAGAACCACTAGATAAACATTGATTCTTTGCAAGATAATATTGTTTAAGCAAAATCATCCATGGAATGAAACCCTTACCCACTTTTAGTTCTTTGTTGCATGGTTGGGGTGCAGCAGGTTAGGATACTGTGGAGCAATACGAAATACGAAAACAATGAAAATACGACATTATAATTCCCATCAAAGTTCAGAGTAGTTCTATTGGGATAAAGATTCATGCCGAAATATACACTTTATGCGTCGTATTATCTAACTTCTGAAGATTCAATGATCACAACAGACATTATATATCACAGGTACGATCTTCCAAACAAAGGCCGGGTGAGTCTTGTCGGGTTATACAAAATAACGTTCCACATAGTTTTCTGAGTACCTTAGCCATATGGCATCAGTAGTCGAGCGTACCCACAGAGGGTATCCCATTTAAGCTAGTTCTAGGGTCGTTCCTGCTCATGAACTCATCACAGCTGTTGCCGTTGCTGGAGAGATAATGAGATTGGACGGAATTAGGATCGAGACCCTCTTTGCCCATCTGCTGCACTTCAAGAGGAGACAGAATCTTGATGTACCAGACACTGTTTACGAATTCCCTGCGACGAAAGGAAATTTTATGCTGAGAAAGAAGACTCATAGTTGCATGTTATATATTAACAGAAATATAATTATGGATACTAGGAGATAATGTAGCTGTTATTGGCAAATGCCTCAGTGTTGGTGCAAATTAAGCAGGCCGTTTTAGGATCACAAACATACACCCCTAACGTTTAGGCATATTACAAAAGGAACCTCGATTTTGGAAAATCACACAACTCTGGCAGTCATGGTTTATATTGCAGATTCCTATCCAGAGACAGCATGATTGGGGAAAATACATAATTCAATACATGAGTAGAAAATAGAAAGGTGCGTTTCACAAAGTCAGAGTTTTTTGTGCCAATATGAACAAAACTTATAGTGGTATTTATGTAATTTATCGCATTATTTTCCTCCCGAAATTGAACTAAAGTTGATAAAGATACCTTATTTTGTAACTTAGAAAAGGATTTAAAAGGGATTTTAAAAAATACTAGAAAAAATGTCAATATGGTGACATTTCAGACCATATGACTCTGCCATGCAAGGATTGGTTACTAAATTATAACTGCCACAGAAGACAACTTTGAAATATTAGCGTGTCTCAGAGAATATACATATTAAGTAGGCTGAAATTTATTTTCGTAATTTTGAGCAGAAAGAATACCAGAAATATTAAAAGCAAAAGAAATCAGGGAAATGGTAAAAGGTGCTTACTGCCAAGGGTCATCACCGAGGAGAAGAACGTCATTCTCTCGGTCAACAAATACAAGCTGCCAGCCTGATCTCTGAGGATCCTCCAACAGGCCTTCAAGCCCAAACATGTGAGCAAGCTCACTCCGCAGCTCATTATAGCTGCTAAATTTGGAAATATCAAGCGACCGTCCGAAGGACCCTGATTTGTGAACCTGTAAGAATCAACAATAATACTTTAGGCTTTCAGAAGATTTTATCATATATATACTACAAGCCGTTGCCAGAAACTTAGGTCAGACGTAGCGTTTCAACTTCATAAATTCATCTTCATTTATAGCGTAACTTTAAAAATAATCAAAGGAATCATGTAAATCCTAGAAATACATGTATTTCCAATATAAGAAGTGAAAACCAAAGATGAGTTTTAAATTTTTTGCATTGGAAAAGCAGTAGAGTAAGAAAATGACCATGATCAAATAATGACGTGTCTGGCCTAAAAGAATCTGGGAAACATGGTCAGAAAAGAAAACATGTTAACTCACCTTCACAAAGGTTCCAGGGGGTGGGTTAGTTTGGTCCACATTTTCTGAGGACTGCAAGTAACCTGATTCATCTACACAACTTGAGGTAGTCATGTCCGAGTTAAGAGGAAAGTCGGCGCGTCCAGCACTTGCAAATGCAGGGGTTGCAAATGGCATTGATAATGATCCATTCTCGTTGCCACTGTTTCTAAGGGTTGACATCCCACTTGGCATTATAGCTGATGAATCGTTATTCACCCCATATAGTAAATTGTTATGGGAATCGGTTACACCCTGGAAATCTGGAAAGTCTCTACCAGGAAATGGTGGTAGCAAAGCTGGAAGGTCAGTGACCTTGGAACTAGGGATCACCAATTCTTCTTGATGAGGCACTCCAAATTGAGAAACCTTGGAGGGAAGTTGAGGGTCTAATGCTACTCGCTTTGACGACGAGGAGTGAGAGACTATTGGATTGGGCCCATGCAAGTTCATTAGGTTGGTCGTTCCGTCGTGGGAAAATGAACTTAGAACACTTGACATAGAAGAATTATTGGCAGATGTCATATGGTTCCCAACGAGGTCAGAGAAGTTCAGAAGCTGGTTTGTTGAGGAAAATCCCTGCAAAGGTGTGAACTGTGACACAGAGGCTGGTCCTATCTGTGAGACAGTCGGGATGGTTTTGTTGGTTTGTTGATCTTGAAAGTGTGGATGCAGTTGCTGTGATTGCTGAACTTGCTGTTCTACTTGTTGTTGCTGTCTTTGTTCATGTAGTTGCTGTTGCTGTTGCTGTTGCTGATCATTCAGTTGCTGACGGAGCTGCAACTGTTGCTGCAAAATCTGAGCCTGAGATATGACGCTGTTTTCGGGAAAATTTTGAAGGAAGTTCTGTTGATTATGGGGTGTCTGCAGCATCTGATTCTGATTCTGAATTAGTGAAGCAGAAAGATTTGGTGCATTTTGCTGGAATTGCAGAAGGGACTGATTGGAAAGCTTGGAGGGGTCTAATGATCCTGTCTCCTGGAGTGCTGCAGCTGCCATTACATGATAAATATCAGGTTGTAGACCAAGCATAGAAGTGTCCAGCCTAGGTTGCATCCATGGGGATACACCAAATCTTTGGAAATTTAGGGACTGAACCCCTTGATCTCCGATGCCCCCACGAAGCCATGCAAGTGGAGAATTCAAGTTCATATCACCATCTCTGAGACCTGAATAAAAGTGAAGCAGAATCTAGATCAACACAGGAAGAAAGAAACAGCATTTTTTCTCAGCCAACTGTTATAAACCAGACCAGGAAAGGAGGGCAATGCAGATGGCCAAGGTCTCTTCAATCTGAGGGAGAATGGAGATGGGTACATCGGGAAAGTTGTCAGGGGCTCAATCTCCCATAAGGAAACTCTTGGTTGCCTCTCCCCTGCAGTTGATTCATCCCAACCAACCTGCATAAGAAATGTCAGATATCAAGTTCAAAACTATCAATCAATTGACATCTAGACAGAAATACAGCAGATATAAGTAACAGAGGAAAGCTACACAAGACATGTAAACAAGTCAATTCACAAAAACATTCTTCAAGGGCTTCACTTAAAAAAGCCTAAACTTCCAGTAAGGCCAAATCCTCTCCAAGAAAGATTTTTTTCCACAAACAATATACTTGAAAGTAAATTTAAGTTAGAGCAACACGTGCAAATAGTACTCATGCCATGAACAATGATGCATATGTTAAAATTGAGTCTTTATCTATACTGAAAACTAATTTGGCCACAAGAGCATGGCTATGAACAAACCTTCACGGAACGCCAATGTGAGTTCGGCCACCGGACAGCATCCAAGTCACTTATGCCAGTAATTGTACCCATATATCTGAGTCCAAACATATGAAAGTATCAGTTGAAAGTAGATTCAGAGGTGATCCATTAAGGTGTATGTCCCTTCAAATTCTCATGTTCATTATGAGCACAATAGAGGTCCTAGGAGGTTTTATTGTAAGCATAATGTTTTTTTTTTTTAATACAATGCAGGAAAACAAGAGGGATTTGTGGAATGCTGCAGCATTTTAGTAAGAATGACGCAGTAAGGCAATTAGCAACGGCAAAAGCATCGAAAGGAAAATGATCTAAATGATCCATGAAAGACAGTTGCTACTTTTATATTTTCTACTTTTGTAGCCATAATCTTTACTAATTCCATTCAGTATGTGCTCACATTATGAGTACAATCCAACTAAATACACGCACTTGATGCATTATGTCATGATCAGACATGGTGTATACAATTTAGTTACACTTATAGGAACACTAAAATAGCAGTTTGCTCATTTAAATAAATCTCATCTCATACGGACAAAGAAATATATCCTAGAGTTGTCTTTTAAAGTGCCATTTATCAGTTTAAATTGATCCCTGTTATTTGGTGACAGTATATTTGGAGTATGCTACATTTAGAAAACCTTCATCTAATACTACCCTGCAGTTAGTTGTTGGATCCAATCACTTCTCCGTCTCATGGCCATCATAGAATGTATATGCATGTACATATGTGTGTGCTTATTTAAGTACAATGTGTGCAAAACTTGTTAATTTCAACAATTTATGTTTAAAATCTTTATTCTTGAATTTTACTTATCCATGATACTCTCAATTTCAAGTTTAATAAGGATGGCATAATCATACATCAATCTCACATCTAACAAGTCCAGCAATTACAATTACTGGCTATGGCAGTAAGCATGAAAGCACATGCTTCAAATCAACTTAGAAGTTTTATCAACTTTCTGTGCATCTTTGTGATTTTGTAGGAAAATTTGGACCCACCTACGGACACTTGATTCTTCTGTTTCAAAAAGCATCCGAAAACGCATGCCCACAGAAACTCGTGTATGGTACACTGCTTTGGCATATTTTGCCAGTGGTATCACAAACTCTGATGGGCTGGCCCTGAAATTAGAAAAGCAGAAATGTAAAGACACAAGTTAATAAAGCACAAACAAAAATCGAACCTTTACCTCGGATTGTAAAAGATGGTGAAACGACTATTCGTCGCTGCTGCATGAGCAGCAGCAGCAAGAAGACCAATGTGCATGCTATCACTTGACAAAACTGATGAAGGCATGACAGTTTGAGGACGATTAGCACGCCGAATCCCCAAGAGCAACTGATTATTTTCATTCCTGAAAGAGTACATTTTAAGAGTCCAAATAACGATTGTCATTTCCAAAACAATGATATAATGTCACTGGTACAAAAGGGCTGTAGATTGCGTGTCAAGAAAATGAAGTAGCTAAGGAGCAGTTTTGGCAGAGCTTTCACTCTGGATGAGTTTCTCCACATTTAAAATCTTAATAGTTATATAAAGCATGGACTGGATAGGAGAAAAAAATGATAGCTGGGCTCAAAACTTACAAGTACAGGGGAAAGAACCGAAATGGTTACAAGACCTGTAAGCTTATGCATGGGAATACCAACAATATAGATAATATTCCATACCAGATGAAGATAACAGAGTCTCCAGCAACAAGCCTCTTTGCGCTCACAAACACACTCCATCCTGTCGTAAGCAGATGCCTCTTTGGTTGACCTGTAAACATGAATTCTTCAATTAACTACTAAAGAATCAAATTCCAGCCTCATAAGTTGATCAGCATGTCAAACACGCAACCACTACAGCAATAGTGTAGGAGAGAGCCCTCACTATCAACACATATAGAATAAATGATAAGAAAAATGATAAAAACCACTTAAGTATATAAAGGTCCTTTTTAAAGGTATGAGAAAAGTTTCTTTTCCAGACTCCCATATTGTTTTAGTACCAGCAGACCTAATGATTAAAGCCACCTTATAAACATTCAGGGTAACCTTAGCAAGAGTCATTAATTTTCATATGCACAACAAGTCATCTATTATGTGTATTGAGCACGACAGAGAAGTGTTCACAAAAAATTGTGCTTTAGGAGAAGGGATAAATTGTGAAGGTTTTCTCTTCCTTTCTTTTCCTAGCTACAGTTTCTATATATTTTTATATATGCATACAGTTTCTTTGCATCTATAAATACGCTAGTAAATATATGTACTTAAAACAAATTTTTGATACACATATAGATATGTCGTATATACAAATAAGTTGTTATGAATGTACAGATAGATGCATTAACAACAGTGGTGGTGGCGGCAATAAGGACAGCAACAGGTAACATAAAAGCAAGCAACTGGTTTTTACAAAATGGGGTAAGTTTAGTATACAATCAAAACAGCTGTGTAATTGTCCAATTAAAATTCATTTAATACAAAAATGTCTAAAGCTGCAAAATTGAAACCCTCTTTAGCTTTTTGACTCTTTTCCCAACGAAAAGCTCAAAGTTAAGTGTTTGCAAACACTCGTCGGTTGACTCGAGGGCTAATATTTACATAGTTATAACAGGCGTGCCATGGCACATGACGCAAGCCCAGGCTTGCACCTGGCGAGTATAGCACACCTTTCTCGGTGGCACCCTGGCACGCCAGGTGAAAGTCCAGCCTTTTCAACTCTGGGCTGAAAACAAAATTGGTCAGAGCCCAATTTATTTTGAAGATTGGGCTTCGCCTAGTTTTAAATAAGGCTGGGCTTGCTTTAACTTACTTTCTTTTTAAAGAAATCAAAAAAATAGAAAAGAAAAACAAAAAAAGAAGAGAAAACCCTTAGTGCATTATTGATATTAAAAAATATTGATGTATGAATAAAAAGATTTATTCATGCACCATGCTTTAAAAAGGCAAGCGTTGCAATGTGCGCCATGGCACCAAGGCCCCTTTGCGACATGTGCCCTTAACAACAATGAATTTGCTGGTAACCATTCCTTGTCTCCCCCTTTCCCTAGAAGGATCCATAACTCCTACTTAATACTATCTTGAATAAGATGAAAAGCGCTTCCACGTTTTCGTGGCAAAAAGAGCAATCACAGCTCAAGCATCTATTGTCTTGGTTAACATGCTCAAATATACTATCCTGAATAAGATAATAAAGGACTTCAATATTTCATGGCAAATAGACCAATTACACTTCAAGCATTTCCTGTCTTGCTATCATATTCAAAGAATTAATATAGTAGGATGCACCACAAGCATTTTGTGAACAATTGACATGAATTAGTGAAAGTTGACTGAGCACGTGCTCATTACGTATCAATTTGTTTTTCTTTTTGCACTATCTTCACTCAACCATTCATGTCTCACAGGAGAAAAATATCCTGCTGATCCAGCAAGCCTCGAGCAACCCACAATCATTTGAAAACATCTTAACAGCCTTTGAGCTCTAAATTAGCAACTCAAGATCATTCTTGCTGATGTTTCATCTCAGCAATAACCACTTATACACTCTTCCCCATTATAAAAGGAAAATTAAAATAAAATTGCAAGGAAAATACGCTCATCACCGTACTGTAGAATTCATGACATCCTTAGGTTATGCATTATGTCTCACATACGTTGCAGTGCCAGAATTTTAATTTTCACCAATTTAATCTTGCAACACAGAATTCACTTACCACTTTGACGTTACTTACTAAAAACTGAAGGATCATTTTACTAGGAATTATAACAAGTTATTTTCATTATACCAATACATTAATAGATGCGTATTACGGAGACATTAAGGCCCCGTGTTCTTGGTAAGCTAGACCTGCTTTATTATGCAACTTGAAAGCACCAAAATAGTAAATAAAATATTTCTTAATGTGTTTCGAGTAAAATTGAGAAAAACTTTTCATATTCTTGATCACTTACCACGAAAGATATGCCTGAATTTCCATTCATTGCCATGAAGATCCTTTGCCATTAGTTCTTGAGCAGGAGGGTTTGAGAATAATCCTGAAGAAGCAAAATGGAAATAGTTAACCCAATAACATCAGCGACTGAAAACAAAGCTGCATAAGTAGATGCCAGTAAATCTAAGTGCTGATGGGACTTACAAGAGGAGGAAAGACTTTTTCAGCAGCCCGGCGAGGGACAGAAAATCCCCCATGAGTGCTGGTGTCACTAGCAGTTAATGTTTTACAGAAATAATTGGTTGGCTGTTTGCTCGCGGTGCCAAGTTCCGCTGGTAGCAGACATAAGTCCTTTTGCTCTTGCTAACCAAAATGGCAAAGTCAATAGTTAGTGAGCCACAGAGAGGGCACAAAATTCACAAACTCAAAGCAATCAAAATACAGTACAGGGCTAAGTGGTTGCAACGTCATCTGAGCATATACTTCATCTGTCTCAACATCTGCCTGCAATGTCAAGAATTTAAGCAGTAAATATAATAGTGATTAGGAGAACATTCTACAAGAATCAATTAACGGTAGAGACCACTTACATGCATGGTAACATTGTGAAGCTGGCATATTAGTTGAGGTTGTAAGCCTGGATAGTTAGGGATAGTAGAATCTACTTCCTTGTTGGTTGAGGCAGCAACCTGTTAACAAATTACCCAGATGCCTGAGGGGCTATTCCGAACAAACCCTAGCGAACTTAGTCGTTGAACCAGCTGTAAGGAAGATATATACTACCTCATGAAGGATAGTTGGTACAATTCTTTTTATCGGTAATACATACAAATCCTAGCACCAAACTTTCTAAACAAAGACATGCAAAAGTTCAGACCAGGCCTGCATGACTTACTTACGTCTGAGTCCCATTACGTAGTTTCTGCAACTAATATATTGGTACGGTGTTACTTGCTTTAAAGTACTAAATTAGCATGAGTTAAGCGGGAATTATCGATCACCATACAAGATGAAATAAATGCCCACCAAAGGGCCAGCAATTGACACACAAACTGGCTACTTTTAGATTAAGTTCAATTCACAGCATTCACTAGGAAATTTAACCTTATTCATATATCACCAATATCAGGTACAGCAATAAAGCACCAAGGTTCTGAACTTTCAATAAACCGTAAGCTGTTACATAT
This sequence comes from Sesamum angolense, assembly GCA_034509725.1. Classification (NCBI taxonomy): domain Eukaryota; kingdom Viridiplantae; phylum Streptophyta; class Magnoliopsida; order Lamiales; family Pedaliaceae; genus Sesamum; species Sesamum angolense. The sequence continues at coordinate 4,797,177 of JACGWL010000015.1, forward strand.
CCACCATGTTTAGCTGGTTAAAAGCAGACAGATGATTACTTACTCATAGCAGACATGGACATATTACATCAGAACAAAAGTGAACAAGTGACCTTCGACCAAGCTGTAGTCATCCCATGCACTCACTATTCAAAAACTCAAACAATAATACTCTAACAAAGTTCATATCTAAAGAATTGAACAAGATTGATCAGGAACCTGCTCGCTATGGCCTTGAGGAAAATACACAACACGGCTTCCAATTTGAGGAAGTGAGACCAACGGCCCAGCACAAGCATGCCAGAGCTCCGAATTCAAGCATTTCGTCTCCCCTAGCATCCCACAAAAAAGAGAAGAATCTTTACACAACTTCTCAAAACACTGCAAATCAAGCCAGCATTCCCCATATGCAATACCAAAAACCAAAAAGTAAATAGAAGTACAACTTACCTTCTTCAGGCTGAGCATTAAATCCAGTAGTAGTAGATGAAGAAGACGAAGATAACCTCATTTTGCACACAAGTTACAATCTTAGCTAAAGAAAACTTAATCTACTAACCCTAAAATCAAAAGGAACCCATTCAAAAAGCAATAATCTCCCACCCCCCACCCCCCACCACAAACCAACAAGAAGAGCTAATCTTGTCATCCAAACCCACACATACCCTAATTGCAACCTTTTTCCTCCCTTTCACTCACAAAAAAAGAAAAAGAAGTAAATTAGAACTAAAACTTCAAAAGGGTTTCAAGGAAAATGAAAAGTTGAAGCAGATCTTGAGGTTTCCACAGCAAGTTTGGACCAACCCTAAAGAGGAAACAAACAAGAAGAACAAGAACAAGACTGGTCCGAGAATAAATGAAGCTAAAGTGAGCAAGTAAAAGCTAAAGGAAGAAGAAAAATGATGAGTAGCTTTAGAGAACTATTGAGATCTCTCTATCTGCCTCTGGACCTAAAATCAGCTTCAGATCTATAAGCTTTTCCTTTTTTATTTCTTTTTCCCCTCTTTGTTTTGCTTTCAGTTTAGAGAGAGTTCATAGAGAGAAGCGAAACGCTGCTGAGCTCTGCAGTAGTGCAGTGTTGTAATTTGGGAAAGTACATCAATTATTGCAATCTTCTTACTACTCACTTAGATTTTCTATCACAAAATTAAAACATTTCATCCAATGCTCAAATAAATATATGCTTTTATTACTGGTTTCTTGCACCTACATGTTCTTATATATTTGGCCAAATTTTGCTACTTTTTCATCTAAATTATTTTTATTTTAATCTGAAAAAATTCTTGTTCAAATTTGATTTGGTCGAACCAATTCAATCATAGAGCAAGTGTGATATACTTGTTGTGTAACTGGTCACTTTCTCTATACTGTACACCAATTACAATACAAGTGTATTGCAGGAAGAGTCGAGTCTGGGTAAGAGTTTCTCTTTCATCTATCGTGCCAACTACACGAATTTTGCAAATGACCACTTTAATTTTTTTTTGGTATTTTTTAATCGGAAAATAGCGCACATATATGGGAATGTCTCTTATTTTTAATTATCCATCGTGTGTTTATTAACTTTTACATTAATTTTATTGTTTCTTTAATAATATGGTGTATTCTTCAAGAATTTACCAAATTTGAGATATTATGGTGAAAAAGTTTATATTTGCACTGTATGTGATCTTTTTTCAATGAAAAATTCCATCAAAAAGTGATCTGATGTGGTAACTTGCAAAACTCATGTAGTTGATATTACAACATAAGACAAAAATGTAACCTTTTTACTATAAAATCTCAAATTTATATTAATTAAACAATATACTAGTAATGTGTCACATATTTTATGAGTGTGCATAAATTTTATATTTAAAATAAAACTTTCATATTTTTTAAAAATATAGAAAATAGTTAAAAATAAGAACAAAATAATAAAAGAAAATAAAGATATAATTTGGAGAGAGAGAGAGAGAGAGAATATTTGAGAAAAGTTAAAAAAATATCGAAAGATAGTCATGTAAGACCACAATACCAAATTCACTCATTTTTAATAATACTAGATTAGAACAAACTCTTTTTTTAAAAAAAAAAGATTAGAACAAACTCGATGCATGTACATAACTTATACTCATATTATATTAATTTAATTAAATAAAAAGAAGAAGAAAGATAACACGCATAACTAATTGAAAACTAAAAAAGGAATTAACTTTAAATATGTATAAATAAGAAAATCAATAAAATTAATTAATCAAAATAGTGTGGAAGAAATAAATATAATTAAGGGCATTTTAGGCAAGTCATATTTTTCCAATCGTGGTAAATATTTTAGAGGTCTTCCCCATAATAAATAGTATATATATAGCACTGATTTTATATTGATTTTATATATATTGCATAGGGTAAAATACATTTTGCCCACCTAAACTATCACTGATGTAATACTTACCCCTTAAAAATATTTACCCCCTTGTTTGGACAAAAATATCCCTCATGCTTTAAATAATTATATTATTTTTAATTTACATTTTAGTTTTTGAATTAAATCATCACCAAATTTTTTTTAGTTAGTCTTTTTAATAAGGGAAGAATTTAAATTACAAGTGGAGTATAAATTAACATATATAATAGATGTACAATAAATATAATACAACCAACAATTTATATATGTCTTTTTAAAAGAAATTGAGAAATATATGTGCTTAACCAAAAGTTAAATATTTTCAGAAAAAAATAAATAAATATAAATATTTTTAGAGAAAATATATTCAAAAAACACATTCTATATAAATAGTTAATAACTTGATTTTATAACCGAATTAATAAAATCTTTTATGAAATTATTTTGTATATTTTTTGTACTAATTTATTACTTAACTTTTAGTCTGTAAAATATAATAACATTCAAACTGTTTAATTTACTAATTTTATATTACTTCATTATAATTAAAAGATATTTTTTAAAATTGAGAAAACTTTAATTAAACTTAAAATATAAAATTATTAGAAAAAGAAATTATTTGAACTATACATATAATATAATTAAGGGTGCAAGCCGAGCCGAGCCGGCTCATGAGCTCACGAGACGGCTCGTATTCAAGCTCGACTTGAGCTCGAGCTCTTGGTGAGCTGGAGCCTAAGCTCTTTAGCTTTTGTTCATGAGCTCGCAAGCCCCCCCCCCCCCCTTTTATTTTTTATAAATATTATTTAAGTGCATATTCAATATTATATCAAGATTATATTTAAAATTCACTATATATTAGAATTATTAACCAATATATCTTATTTTAATTTTATACAATAATAAAATGCAGTATTTTTATTTAGTTATTTAAAATAAGCTTAAACAACAATTTAGTAAGTTTTTATACTTTTTTTGTAAATAAATATTAAAAATTCACCATCAATTAGAATTATTAGTTAATATCTCATATTTTAGTTTTAGATGATATTAAAATATGGTACTTTGGTTTATATTAAAAACAAGCTTAATAGGTAATTTAGTACGTTTTGATAATTATTTTATAAATAAATATTAATATAATACATATAAATTTTATCATTACAATTTCAATCCATTACAACAAAATACCTTTATTCACTATATTATATATTAAAATTATTAGTCCATATATCATACTTTAGTTTCAAATGATATTAAAATATGGTTCTTTAGTTTATATTATCTAAAAAAGTTTAATTAATAATTTTAGTATATTTGATAATTTTATTATAAATAATTTAATATAATGCATAAGAATTTCATTGTTATAATTTCAATATTCACTACAACAAAATGCATTTATTTTAAAATTTCACTATATGTTAGTATTGTTAGTCAATATATCACATTTTAATTTTAGATGCTATTAAAATATGGTATTTTTGTTTATATCACCTAAAATCAAACTTAATCAACAATTTATTACGTTCTTTGATATTTTTTTTGTAAATAAGTATTTAATATAATGCATATGCATTTATTTTAGATGATTGTTTTCATGGCTATCAACTTTATTTCATCGTATTGCTTCTTTTTTTGTCTCCTTGTGAATATTATTTTCTTTTTTCATATTTAAATTTTTGAATAATGTATTCTAGATATTATGATAATTAATATTTTTTAAATCTAAATATTTCAAGAAAAAAATTAATTAAGCTCGAGGTCAAGCTCGAGCTCGAGCACGTTGTGTAGTACTCGAGCTCAAGCTCGAGCCCGAGTAAGACAGCTCGAGCTTGAGCCCGAGCCCGAGCCCGAGCTCGGCTTGTTTGCATCCCTATTACGTGATAAAAAAAATCCAACTTGGTTGGCTTCGCCAAGTCAACAATATTAGGAAGGGAAAAACATGCCATGTTAGCTTCTCTTGGAAGGGAAAATCACCAACAACCCTAGACTCTTTATATTTACCGCCAAATCAAATGAAAAAGAGCTCTAAAGGAGTTCAAGCACAATCTAGCCTAATAAAAACTTGTCGAAGGTTGTCATTGAATATGTCAAGTCTTACAGGGGCTATCAATTGCTATTATGGGAGGAGAGCTATGCTCTAGACATCATGGATGACTCATAATCATGAAAGAAGAATTCATGCATGGCACGATTTAAATATGAGAAAGATAAGATTTTGATCATTCTTCTATCACGTGTTCTAATATTTTAGTTCATTTTGATGATTTGAATGTTTTGGCTTTATTTTGACCTAGATTGTTATTATATTGATTTTATTTATGTTTGATTTATTTGTATCTATTTGATTATTTTACATTAAACCACTAACAATGAGGGTGCTATTTTTTTTAGGTGGGGACCATCCAATGTGTCGCTAGGCCAAGACAATAATTCTAGGTTTTTTTTACAAGAATCAATTATATGCAAGTAGAGATAGATACACTTCAAACAAAGAAACAAGATATCGTTGAAATCTACCATATTCATCCCTTTTCTCTTTTGTTATTTATATCTGGATGTGCATCTATTGTCTACTGAAGAAACATGCTAAAGATGTAGGCTTGAAAATGCTTTATGGTGCCTCAAACTTGTGAGGTTGAAAGATTTTTTTGTTGGGTGTATATGGGGCATAATGTGTACTTTGTAATTTGTTGAATGATTTTTGAAGTTTGTGGCATACTGTTGCAATTTAAATTAGTACTTAAATTCCCATATTGATGGCATAAAGTACGGTGAAAATACAAACCTAGAAAGGTCATACAAATTATTTTTGTAATGTACATGAATTTTGTATTAAAGCACTGCGATAAACAAAAGAAGAAAAAAGTACTTTAGAAAAAAGAACACAAAACAAAAAGGTTTCCTGCATTTTAAAAATGTAGCATTGTTAAGGACATACAGTCTAAATATCAAATAATAACCCAACAAGTTTCACATATTGCGTTTGTTCTAGTAATTCATAACTCAAAAAGTGGAAATACTACATATCTTAAAACTATTTGGACATATATAGCATTAAAAATCAAATGTTGCATGTCTCAATTTCTATGTCGGTGAGAATCGGAATTGTGATAAGGCCATTTGGAGAGATCCACAAATTTTTCACCTTCCAATATGATTGCATTTGCAATTTCAATCATGACGACACTTTTGGTTGAAAAAAACAACATGTGTGTTGTGCCAGTCATATATGGGGGTGCCTTGATATAACATCCATAAATTTTTGTACATAATTATGAGACAAATTGATAATCATTAAAAAAATCTAAATTAATTGATAAATAAAATATAGATTGAAAACTGAATATATTAACATTTGAAGGGCTAACTCAGAGCTTTATAGAATATTTGGGTTCAAATTATATAAATTAAGAAATTAGGGACAAAATTAAAATTTTTACAAAAGTTAAACAAAAGAAGAGGATGAACATGAATTTGACGAGTCCACATGCTGTCAACCCTTGATATTATTAAAAACTACAATTCCCACCGCCTCATTATTTCAATATAAATTGAGCAATGTTTTTAAATTAATCTAACATGGGCTCTGTAGTTGTTTTCTTTCAGAATAGAAAATAGGACATGACAATAAAGTAGATGGTTAGACAACTCTTTCTACTAGGTAAATCGGTGTAAGATTGGTGTAAGTAAATGATTAGAGACATCCATATATGTTCCTTTTATCTTGATATTACATTTATGTAAGTCTAAGATTTGTATTAGAAATATATTACTATGTATTGCATGATTGAATTGATGCATCTTTGAATGATTGTATTATGAAAGCGAGATAAGAAATACATTGCAATATTCCTTTTATTGAATGATGTGTTGCTGGTGCTTGCAAATGAATTTGTGATGATGGCGGTCTAAAGTGATTAGTTTCTTACATGAATGGTGATATGTGAAAATCAGGGGGTGATGGAAACTGAATATAATTATTGTGTGCAATCCTTTGATTGGCCTTTGTGGCTCTTCATGGATAAATTGGCCTTAGTGGCTCTTCGTGAAAAAAAATTACCCCAATAGCTCTTCGTGGATAAATTGGCCTCGGTGGCTCTTCATAGATAAAATGGCCCTGATGGTTCTGTGTCGTTTACAAAGGGGAGATTCACTTAAACATAATGTGATGAATAATGAGGATGAGTTGGTGGAGAAAGACACTATATTACCTTTTGTAAGTAGACTAACAAGGGAAGAGTTTGATTGATTATTGTCTTGATATAAAATAATCACATTGTGAATATAATGAGACACGTTGGAATCAAATTGATTATATTTTATACATGTTGCTTATTTTTGTCTTATTTAAAACTATATTTAACTTATATGTATAGGTGGTGCCGGTTATTTACTTATTGAGTTGTAGGCTCATTCTTCTGCTAATATCTTACAGGTGTAGATTTTGCTACTTCTACTTACCAAGAGCTAGGTCCAAATATGTGGTGTTCTCCTCATAAGTCAATAAATTAGAAGTCATAAATTTTATAATATTAATTATATAATAAAAGTGAGGCAACTAATCATATAAGTTCTATTTTTCTATACTAGACATAGATGTGTATAATTTTATGGATGATATAATAATTGTGATTGTTATGTTAATGGCATTATCCATGTGTACCCGATTATGGGCAGGTTATGTATATATACATAATTTTGGTTCAAGTTTCACTTTTAAGTATTTTGAAATCATGATGATGTTAGGAGATGCTACACTTGATGTGCAACATTGGTTATAAGGTTGTTTGTGATTGTGTTGGTATAGGTGGGATTATCATTTCCAATTGGGTGTACATTGAAGGTCCAAGTATTGTGAACACTTTTCGTTGTTGTGATGGTATGCCAATAAAACTTGTTTGTGCTGATCAGGAATTAGACTCTGTCTTGTAAGAGGTAGTATGATTGAGGGTGCAAAAATAGTGGTGCCATGTGATATTTGTACCTGCATCATTCCTATGTTACACATAGTAAAGTAATGTATACAACTGGAAAATATAAAATTGTATTTCTGACTTACATTCTCAACATCGGCCTCAGTTGTGGCAATCCTCACTAGATCAGTTTCATCTCTTTCAACCTTTGATCTTTTTACCATTTAAAAGATCTAAATGCCAAGGGATTATATAATTAATTTAGACAAATTCCAAGCATAATTGAATTCATGCCAATTAATTATACAAAATCTTATTTCTTATAATTGTTGTGATTTGTCCAACATTCTTTACAAATATGTGGCTATTCATTACACTAAAAAATACCAAATTTAAAAAGTTATAAGGTAAAAACACAAAGGTATACTACTAAATTGAAAAATTATAAACATTACAACATACATGTTGCATTCTTCTTGAAACTTCGACTACAGAGCAACATCCATGGTAAGTTCTTCCAAACCTATTGGCTCCTCCTTCTCTTGGCGTCTTATTACATTATGGCCTGACTAATTGTAGATTCTACAATGCATTGTTGTTTGTTGTATCTTGAACCTAAGTTTTCTCCCACTTATTTTATTTTTATTTTTATTTTTATCTTGTAGCCTCATTAAGTTCTGTTCTCCTTACACAGGAGGGTCTACCAACACCCCTTCCAAATTTAGAGGGGATAAAAGAATATACAATTGCTAATCCGATAACATCTTCGCGTAACTCCCATTATAACAGATGCATAAACCTTCTCATAGGTGTTCACACTGTAATATGAATATACGTAGTTTTTGTTGTAATTTTAATTAATTACATGAAGAAATTCATAGGTTAGGTTGAGAAAATGAGAAAGAGTGATTTGTCCCACATAGAAAAAATGATGGGAAAAATAAAAGATTTGATGAATATATAACGTGTTGTGGGGTAAGTGTTACTCATATTTTCTTTGTCTCACATAAAAAGTTTATTGAACAAATAAACTCCTTATTTTAAGTTCATGTCCAAATTTGAGTTTGAAGTGTTATGGAGACTAGAGTGAACATAGAAGTGCCCTACACGCGCGCCGCCTGCCCTGCCCTGCCCCATCCCGACTTAGCTCCAAGCGACATGCATTTGGGCGAATGTCTCAGTCTGAGGATATATCTTTTTGTAACAAAAATATCTGAATTTATTTTTAACTTACCATTTTTTTTTTAAATTAGGTTTAAAACTTGAACCTGAAACTTTAACCCTGTTGTTACAGCTTTAATTAGTAGTTTATAGTTGTTTTCATCCGAAAATTAAAGACCGTTATTGGTTGAATTTATGTGCTGCATTAAGAGTGAGGTTGGCCATGCCTATAAAAGGCCAAGCCATGTCTCATTTGCAAACACACCTCTCAACTTTTCTCTCTAGCTCGCTCTCTCTCTCTCTCTCTCTCTCTCTCTCTCTCTCTCTCTCTCTCTCTATCTCCCTCAAATTTCTAAAATTTGAGTTTCTTGTTTCTATAACGAGCTTTTGAGTGTTTGATCGAGGTGTTCTTTGGTAAAGTGCTACACCAAAAGAACTGCAACCATCTTATCCTGAGAGAAATTACATTGTACCGATGCACTACTAATATGGGACGTATAAGGCAAGCAGCGCAAACTATGATTCGGTTAAATTTACGATTTCCATTGGATTGAGAATTGTTATGATACAATTCTCGTTATAAGTTTTCTATTTAATTTTCTTGTCATTAAATAGTGTTTCTAACTGTTATACTATTTTTGTTCCAACATGGTGATAATTGCTTTTGACTTTCAAATTCGATTGTTATATTTCAATTACACGAAACTGAAAATTTTCAAACAGTCTTTAGGCATTTCATTATAATTGAAAATGACACTTATGACATGCTTGCAAGGAATCCTGTTGAGGTCATATTTCCTGCATGTACAACTCATCTTCTCCAAATCTACACAGAATTAACTCTCATTAAAGCAATTGATTTGATAATGTCTACCATCTGCTGTTATAGGAATATAATGCTAACTTTATCCACATGCTTTCAAATTATTTTTTCAATTTTTGGACACAATTTCCCTTCCCATTTCTGCTCAACCCTGCCCCTTTTTTCCTGGAGTCTCTTCATTAAGAACTCTCTTACCCAATCAAGCATTGTGATGATATGTTCTCTCTTGCATCTAAAATGTTACCTCCTCAAAGATTCAAGATAATTATTGAGCAACATATCACGGTTTGGCCCAACAGTAAAATATGAACTACTCCATTTTTATGATGGTTTACCATTAAATCAATCATAAGCACTTGTATTCAAATTCTTTATTTCTTTCATCCTCATTTTAAATTCATCCACATTGCTTCCTGTGACGGTATCTCATTCATTTTTAAATGGTAACCCCTGAAACCAACTATTTTGAAATTTTTGTGTAGATGTCCCACACATAATTTATGTACACTTTGAGAAAAAAATATTATGAATGCATGTATGAGATGTTTCTGCTTATCGGACATGAAAATACATTCATAATTTGTAATGATGTTCAAATCTTGTTTAAACATTCTTAAAAATCATCCCCAAATATCTATATACTCATTTCTAACAATTGCATAAACAATGGGATATATTGTTATTTGGATCAAGTTCTACAACTGTAAGCAAGATATTATCGTGGGACCCCTTCAAATGGAAACTATGAACAACAACTATGGTCTACAGCCTTCTGAAAAACCCCACTGCAGTGCATTGAAGTACTATAAAACCTATTGAACTTAACCTCTCCATTTTCATCCTCAGCTTCCAATATAATAGTGGATCCATGATTGGTTTTCCTAACCTCTTCAACATAATCCAAAAACCTACTGGATTGATAATTTGGACTTCTCTCTAACTTTTTCAATGCTTGTCTTTTAACTCTATCAGCTTGATCCTTGGTCACATGACATCTCAATTCTTCATCACTTTAATCCTAAACTCCTTCATAACTCTCTTGGGTACCAAAGAATTTTTTAATATATCTTTCACTCAACCAAGTAGTTTTTCATATTTTTCACATGAAATGACTATGGGCATGTATATGCACGATCATATTAAAGACTTGGAATATGCATTCATTTTTCAGCTTCACTGCAATTATTTTCTACTCAAATTCCTCCCTCTTTGCACACTGCAAACACCATCAACTTATCATTTTATGTGTTGTATTCCTCTTTATTGCATTATTGGTACTAAAAATTATCACTAATTCAAATATAGGGTCATAATCTCCATAAGGTTGAAAAAAGGGTATGTAGGCCCAACCCCTTCCCATCAGATTTTTTTTAAGTCATTATCACCGTCTGCTACATCTATATCACCATATGATCCCCATTAACCAAATTATTTCATTCTACATTATCATCTAGCATGTTTTCTCATCATCCACATTGATATATAGCATATTCATTTTATCAAAACCCAATGAAAAAATGAAACTCGAGTTATGCTAAGGAGTTATTCATTCCTTCAAAGCCCAATGAAAAAATGCAACTCGAGTTATGCTAAACAGGTCAAATCTACCAACATTAATAGGCCCAAAGTAGGGGTGGAAATTGGATCCCCACCCGACCAAACACGCCCCGACTCACCCCGAATAGTGTGGGTTTGGGTCCATTGCAAAGTCGTAGCAAAGTCCGTGGCAAATTTGCCACAGAAATTTCTGCTGCAAAAAATCCGTTGCTATAGCATTGTTTATTTGTAGTGGTATGGCCACTCCGTCCGATGTAGATGTCCCTGAAGAAGAGGCTGAAGAAGATACCCATGTACCTACGCCTCCCATAGTTGCAAGACATGGACCCCCCCAACTGGCTCAATAGGAGGTCCCTCCATAGTGGCTTGCAAGACTGGAGTGCCTTCAGAAAGGCCTCCAGGACGTCCAATACCAGATTGCTGGGGCCCCTGGAGATGAGCAATAGGGTGTTCCCTTCATTGAAGTTGTGATGGCGGATGAACTCTCGGCAAATTGCCGTTCCCCACCATTGTTGAATATGACGGAACAACTGATCCTCGAGAGCATTTCTTTAGCTTTGAGAATGCGACCATTCTACACAGATACATAGACGGGATCAAGTATCGTGTTTTTGTTACCACTCTCTCCAAGACTGTCCAATAGTGGTTTAACTAGTTGTCCGTGTAAGCGATAGGAAATTTCCAGGAGTTCCGATCTCTCTTCTTGCACCAATTCACCAGTAGTCGAAGTTGCGAAAAATAGAGCTTAGTCTCTTTGTCGTACGACAAAAGGAGAATGAGCTATTGAAGGAGTACCTACAAATATTCAATGTCGCTGCATTGGAGGTGCCCGCTGCCACTCAAGAAGTGAAAGCAAGCGCATCCTCTCAAGGACTTTTGGATGGGGACTTCTTCAAGTCCTTGGCCAAAAAACATATCTCCAATTTCGCTGCCCTCTTAGCTCGTGCTGCAAAATACATTAGCATGGAGGATGCCTAAGCTACTAAGAAGGAAAGTTGTGGAGAAAAAAGGAAGAAAATGAAGGAGAAGACTCTCTCCAAGAAACTTTGAATCGATTCTCGGGATAGGAAACCCCCCTTCCCAAGGGTAAACGTTGTATACACCCCACTAACTGTGCCTATCACTTAAGCCCTCATGGCGATAGAAGGAAGAGGCCTACTAGCTCGCCCCAAATCATGGAAAAAGGGTCCCCCAACAACCTAAATCTGATAAATTCTACTATTTTCATATAACTACGGTCACATCACCGAAGAATATCGACATTTGAAGAATGAGATCGAAAGACTTATTCAAATGGATTTTTCAAGAATATGTATGTTAGGAGAAAGCCCGAGGAATAGGGCCTTACCAAAAGTAAGAAACTGATGAAGCAAAGGAGGCAAAAGTCTCTAATTCGGAGTCTTTCCTAAGAGAAGGGCACAAGGCTAGGGGGAGGGCTAATACTGGCGAACCCCCCCGTAAGAGGGTTATACAAATGACTGTAGGAGGGCCAAATGGAGGTGATTCTCACCATGGCAGAAAATCACAAGTGTTCGAGGCTCAGGACATAACGATCAAGGAGGTACTAGATGTAGAGGCGATGGAAGACAACCCCTCATCCAGTTCGGACGGGCAGAATGGTCAGGACCTAAAAACTCTCACAGTAATGCTCTAGTCATCACATACGAAGTAGGACGTATTTTCATAGATTCAGGAAGTTTGGCTGACATATTATTTGGAGAGGCCTACGACCAAATGCAGCTAGGGGACACCCCCTAGAGAAGGTGAATACCTCCCTATACGGTTTCGCAAGAGAGGTGGTACATCCCCGAGGCATGATTTTACTCCCATTAACCTTAAGGAACGGACCCACTCGAAAGACATGTCTCCTAAAGTTCCTGGTAGTGGATAGATCATCCGTCTACAATGCCATCCTAGGAAGGCCCACCCTCAATGCTTTCCAAGTAATAATTTCAACATACCACATGAAGATCAAGTTTCCTACAGCTGGAGGAGTGGGAGAGGTACAAAGTGACCCCCTCTAGTAACGCAAATACTATGTAGAAGCCGTACATAAATGGCAAAAAAGAAATACTGATGAGGCATGTAAAGAGATACCCCCAAGCAAGCGGGGAAAAGATACTGGAAGGATGGATGAAACTAAAGAAATCGGGGGCACCCCCCAAGGTTCAGCCAACCAAAGAACTGTTGAACATTGAGCTCATACCAGGAGACTAAGAGAAAGTCACTAGAATTGGTTCCCAAATGGAAAATACTGTTCAAGAAGAAATCATTCAATGTCTACTCCGCAATATAGACATCTTTGCATGGATCACCCCAAGACTTGGAAGGACCTGGCCCAAACGTGACCACTCATCATCTCAATATAGATCCCATCGTCAAACTAGTCAAACAAAAAAAGAGACATTTCGGGCCAGAAAAAGATAAAATAATACAGACGAAAGTGGATAAATTGATGGCAGCTAGACATATCCAGGAAATACAATTTCCCAAATGGCTCTCTAATGTTGTTCTTGCTCCTAAACCAGGAGGAAAGTGGAGAATGTGCATCGATTTTAGGGACCTCAACAAAGCATGTCCTAAGGATTTTTATCCTGTACCTCGGATTGATCAATTGGTTGATTCCACCTCCGGGTGCAAATTACTAAGCATGATGGATGCTTCACAAGGATACCACCAGATAATGCTAGCTCCTGAAGATCGTAAAAGAGTCAGTTCCATCACTTTCGCTGGCACATTCTGTTATGTGGCCATGTCGTTCGGCCTAAAAAATGCTGGCTCCACCTACCAATGCTTGTTATACAAGATATTCAATCCGCAAATTGGAAGAAATGTTGAAGTTTATGTATATGACATGTTAGTAAAAAGCAAAGAAGTCAAAAACCATATCACGGATCTAGAAGAGACGTTCTCTATCTTGAGAAAGTATCGACTGAAGCTCAATCCAGGAAAATGCGCGTTTGGAGTACAAGGAAGACGCTTCCTTGGATTCATGGCGACTCAAAGAGGAATTGCAGCCACCCCCCTTAAGATCAAAGCTATATTAGACGTGAAAGATTCAACAAATGTCAATGAAGTGCAAAGGCTGACAGGTGGAATAACCGCACTTAGCCGCTTTATCTCTAAAGCAGCGGAAAAGAGTTTGCTTTTCTTTAAGATACTAAGAAAAGCAAAGAACTTCAAATGGGATGTCTCCTGACAACAAGCTTTTGAAGAACTCAAGAAATATCTAATGGGGCTCCCCCTACTGGTGAAACCAATTCAGGGGGACACCCTTTACCTGTAATGGCCCTAACACTAGTGATCACGGCCAGGCAATTGCACCCTTATTTCCTCTCACACCCTATAAGGGTGAGGACAAACATGCCCTTGAAGCAAACCTTGGGAAAGCTGGATACCTCCGGACGATTGGTGAAATGGGCTGTAGAATTGAGCGAGTACGACATCTCATATCTACTACACACAACTATTAAAGCTTAAGCTTTAACCAATTTCGTCTAAAAAATGGCGGGAGCACCCTTGGAGGAGGCCTCCAAGGAGGAAAAATGGTTACTACATGTGGATAGATCTTCCACAACTCAAGGCAGTGGTACGGGCATAGTCATCACTTCACTCTATGGAGAGGATTTGGAATTTGCTATCGAATTTGGATTCAAAGCCTTTAATAACGAAGTTGAATACGAGGCATTGGTAATAGGGACGAGAATGGCCCATGAAGCGGGAGCCAGACACCTTGTCACTTACTCGAATTCTCGGCTAATAGTCAAATAGGTAGAAGTTACCTACGAAGCCAAAGAAGAAAATAGGATACAGTATTTACAACAAATAGCATAATTGAAAGCAGGATTCAAAAGCTTCCAGTTGATTCAAATTCCAAGAGAAGAAAATGTTAAGGCATATTGCCTTTCTAAGCTCGCTAGTACCTTGGATGATTGCAGGACTAGGCATATTACCATACAATACCTCCCAAGCCAAGATCCCCCTTGAACATACAAGTGATATCTCCAATAGAAGATTGGAGGACTCCCACGCTCCAATGACTGGAAGAGGGACACCTCACCAGAAATTGTGGGAGGCAGCCAGGTTTAAAGTTCGAGCAAATCGTTTTTTACTACAAGGGAGAATCCTCTACAAAAAATCTTCACACATCCTCTACTTCGGTGTCTGTCTCAACCAAAAGGAATACATATTCTTAAAGAAATACATAGTGGTTGTTGTGAGCACATGCTAGTACATGGATACTGACTAACAAAGCCTTACGAGTCAGGTACTTCTTGCCTACCATGAAGCAAGACGCACGACAACTGGTGGACAAATGCAAGAAATGTCAGAAGCATTCTTCTCTGATACACCAATCAGTTGAACCTCTCACTACCATGTTATCACCTTGCCCTTTTGCACAATGGGGCATGGACATTGTAGGTCCTTTTCCTCTAGCCCTTGGCCAGAGAATATTTCTTTAGTGGCTATCAATTATTTCACCAAATAGGTGGAGCAGAACCACTCACTCGTATCACAGAAATAGGAGTAGAGAAGTTCATATAGAAAAATATCGTTTGCCATTTCGGGCAACCTCGAGAAATAATCTTAGATAATGGTCGATAATTTCAAGATCGAAAAATACAAGAATGGTGTAAAGGCCTGCATATCAAACAAAGATTCACATCGGTAGCACATCCCCAGTCCAATGGACAAGTGAAAGTCACCAATCGCATCCTCGTACATGGAAACTAGACAGAAGAATTAACTGTTGTCTTATGGGCCTATAGAACAACCCCCCGAGGGTTTATAGGGGAAAGCCCCTTTACTCTGGTATATGGGACTGAGACCATAATCGTCGCCGAGTTGGGGGTACCTTCTCATAGAGTTTTGCACTTTTATGAGGAATGTAACAAAGAAAGAGAATTTGGATCTCATTGAAGTGTTTAGAAAAAAAGCTTTCATTTGTATACAGAGATACAATAATACTATGATTAATGCACATAATAAAAAGGATAAAAATTCAAAATTTTCAAGTAGGAGATTTAGTCTGCAAAGAGTGGATACTTTAAAACTAGTGGAAAAATTAGATTCTACTTGGGAAAGACCTTACAATGTCACAAGAGTAATTGGACGAGGGGCCTATGAATTAGAAGATTTAGAAGGATGCCCCCTACCACGTCCATGGAACATAGTCAATCTCAAGAAATATTACGATATAAATTGGAATAGAATATACAACCTGATTGAAAATAAAAAATTCAATTCAATGTGCTTTATAATATTTAGGATAAATTACAATAAGCTAAGGTTAGATATAATTATAAATATCCCTCGTTGTTAGAAATATTTTCAATATCCCTTTATTTTAATGGTCATCCAATATCTAGCCCTCTCCAGTAGGTTTTTATCTATTTTTTATGGTGAACTACCAAAATTGTCATTGAATTATAAATTTATTATTTAAAAAAATAGATTCTTTTATGGACAATTTTTCAAAATATTTCATTCTCCTCATCCAACTTTTTATAATTTTTTATCTTAAAAGAAATTCTAATAAGCGCAAAGTTGATAATTCCATACCTCTATATAAAAATAGATCAATTACACTTAGACCCCTAAAAATACGAAATTATATTTTTTTTCCAAAAAAGTTTAAAAATTACACTTACACCTCATCTGAAAATTCATTATTTATACTTGACCCCTTTCGTTCAATTTTGGACAAAAAATACCGACATTAGTAAATAATAAATTACATAAAATTTTAATTTTGTCCCTCATTTCACATTCTCATATAATAATTTTGTATTTATAAAGAAAAAATATATAATGATGTTAACCTCACTATATATATATATATATATATATATATATAATATATATATATTGCATTTATCCCTTTATAAATACAAAAATTCACATAAAAATGTCAAATTAAGGGCAAAATTAAAAATTTATGTAATTATTTTTTCTAACTTGAACATTTTTTGTTCAAACCATAACGGAAGGGGTCAGGTGTAAACGAGAATCTTTTGAAGGAGGTATAAGTATAATTTTAATTTTTTTTGAAAAAAAAATACAATTTTGCATTTTTAGAAGGGGTTTAAGTGTAGTTAACCATACAAAAATTATATTATTTTATCAAATATGATAAAGATAGTAATTTTTTAAATAACGAGCAGATATTCATAATTATAGTAAAATTTAAGAGAGTTTTATGCAATATTTTCTCTATTATTTATTGTCTATGAATTTATGGCATTATCTTTCTCTTGCCTAATTTTGGAAGATCGTTTATTGCCTTTTCATAAAAGTCTCTTTCCACATTTGTCACATTGCCAATATTTCCTTTGCGGGAACAAACAACTTTTGTAGCATTTCTACAATTAATAAAGAGAAGAAAAGGTTGCAAACCTAACCATGAAAAATACTTCTAATGTTTGGTTAGGAATAATTATTATCACTTATTAGTTTGTGTTTCTATATATACTGAAAACATAAGTGTAATTAATAAACTTTTAATTATCCACCTTTGATTCTCCATAATTTTTTGGTATTTTGATGAATCGTCGATAGATCACTGCTCGTATATTTATTACACTTCAAGTATTAAAATACAGTGACGACAAATACGATTATTCTAAAAATTTGACGACGAAGATGCCAGAATTATTTTCATTTCGCATTAGCATTATGTTGGTGTGGATGACTTATGTGAGAAAAAAAGAAAAAAAAAAATAAATATAAGAGAAAATAAGTTTTGGGTATTTTTTTATTAAAGGAAATACTAAAATAAAATATGTGAGAGGAAATATAGTGTAATTGAGAAAAAAAATTCAATAACAATTTTATTTCATCACCAGTTGTTTGAGCCAAACAAGGAGTAGGTGTAGAAATTGATTGACGTTATTGCCCTTCAACTAAAGTAGGATTACATACACTTAAACTTCATTTGAAAATGCGAAATAATATTTTCGATAAAATGCAGACACTCTCATACGTACGGATCATTTGTACCTTTTTATTTTTTTACGCTTTTTCATCAATTTTTTTATTTTATTGCACTTTGTATTTTTTTAAAAAATAATAATGGAATATTTCGTCCGCGTGTGTCCACGCGCCTAAGGACGGTTTTGGATTCAGTAAATTATAAAGGTTAAATGCAAACAACCCCCTACGTATGGGATCTTTGCACTTTGCCCCCAACCTTTTTATAAAACAAAAAAAAAGAAACAAAATAATTAAAAAATAGAAAAAATATGGAGAAAACTTTTGGAAAATGGAGAAAAAAGGAGAAAATTTTCAAAAAATTTAATACGTGATTTGACAAATAAACTATTTCACATTACAAGCCAAATATAATATTGGCATGGACTGAAATACACACATATACTTTGATGGTGGGCCGACAGAAATACACAATTCTTTTTGTTATTTTTTTTGTTTGAATTTTTCTCTTTTTATACAATAGTAATATATTTGATTTTATTGTGAAGTTATACTCTTTTGTGATTTTTTCATTTAGGTTGTTGAAATTCAATCTCTTCATTTGGATTAGTGAGTTTTTCTTATTTTCTCATTTGGATTTTTCAATCTTCCTAGTGTTTTGCTAATTTTATGTTTGTGTTGAAGTTTTTTATTTATAAATTTAAGTTTAAAGTTTTCTTGTTCAGGTTTGGGAGTTTCACACTTGACATTACAAAAAGTTCATGATTTTTCTGTTTGATTTTATCTTGTAATGTGAAGTTATTTATCTGCAAATTATGTATTGATTTTTTTCTCCATATTTTGAATCTTTTTATTTATTTTATTTTTATTAAAAGGTTGGGGGGCAAAATGCAAATGATTCTATACGTTGGGGGCTGTCTGCATTCAGCATTTACAAGTTTATCGAACTAAAAATTGCCCTCCGGCGCGTGTACACGTGTGTACAGAATATTCCATCAATATTCTCCAAAAAATATAAAGTACAACAAAATCAAAAGATTTGATGGAAAAAGGTTGGGAGCAAAATGCAAATGACCCCATACGTTGGGGGGGGGGGGGTTGCATTTTACTCTAATACTTTCCTTCAATTGTTTATGAAATTATATTTGCACTTCATTTGAGAATTCTCTATTTATAACTGCACCATTCATTTAAGGTTTGTATAGAGAATGTTGGCGTCAACAGAAAAAAAATACATAAATTTATAATTTTATGTCTTATTCAGTATTCATATAATTAGTTTTTCTTTCATTCATTCATCAATGGTTACTTTTGATCTAATAACAATAATTTGAAAATAATATATTTTTTTAAAATACACCATTTTGACATATACTTATTGTATTTTTATCCAATATAAAAAATATTATTGGGTATCTATGTTAATAAATTAGAGATGCTGAAGAGAGGTCATTGGAAGTTTATGTATATATATATATATATATATATATTTTGCTAATATTCGCATCTTTTATTTAAATTCTAATGAAAGATGTACAATTATAAATGAAAAATTCTTAAAGGGGTGCAATTGTAATTGTAATCTGTTTTGCGAACAATGCCAAAAAACTTGTACGTTTTTCAAAATACTGCATATGCTCCTTTTTCATTAATTATTTTTAACAGTGTAAATTTTTTTTATATGCCCGTTATGACCTTGTACTAGTAGTCATTGATTTTTTTTATTTAAAAGATAAGTTTAATGCAACTTACTATTTTGTGATATTATAAATGAGCAAATTACCCTTTGTGCAGAAAATATAGCAATTTATCCTCTCTATATTTAAAAATGAAGCAAATGAGGTAAATTACTTTATTTTAAAAAATACAGAGAATAAATTGTTGTATTTTAAAAAATAAATAAATGTAAATTAATATTTTTTATATGAGGATAATTTACTATTTTCAACATTACAGGAGCTTGCTTGCATTTTTCCCGTTAAAAAATTTAATGGTCTAGAAATTAAATAATTTTAAAATAATATTTGCATTTATATATACAAAATATATAAAAAAAATTATATTATATATAATATTTACATATATATTTAATATAATAAACATATATATGTATACGAACGTGGTGGGTGACGACAAGCTCACTGTCGTGGTTGCTCCTATCAATCGCCTAGCGCGTCGACGCCCCAAATTGAGGGGCTAAAATTTGAGTGCATCGGCGCCGCCTCCCTTTTCAAGGATGAGGTGGAGAAGGGGAACAACGGTGGGCGGCTGCCGTGCAGGAGGTGGGCCAGGGGATTACGAGGGTGGGGGTGGGAAAAATAATGAATTGGTCTTGTTATTTATTTGTTTTTATTTAAATATATAAAAATTTATTATTTAATATAATGCAATTTTAGAATATATTTGGCATAAATTTATAATTCTTAATTAACTAATAATATTTAAAACAAATTATGTATTTTGATTTTAAAAACATATAAACAATATTAAAAATAATTCTAAAAATTGATATTTTTATATGTAAAATAATTAAATTTGATATAACATCTTTTTACATATAAATATTGATGAATATTAATTTTTAGTATTTATCATACTTGTTTTAAGCAAAATATGAAAAATATAAAGAATTAATCATTAATAAAAAAACAATAAAGACAAGGGCAACTTTGTCCATTCAAATAAAACAAAGGCTGAAAACGAGTTAAAAAGTTATTACATTCACATTTCTATTTTTCTTTCTACGAAGAGGAGCTTTTTTTTTCCTTTTCCCAAGTTTTATGATCATAGGGGGGGGGGGGGTCTTTTTGGATTTAATAACACAGATAAGTTTTTTAGCAATTTTTATTCACATGAGGGGTATTATGCAATTTTCCAAAATTAAATTTCATTATTTGCATTTACGTATTCTTTATTTCTCTATATTTACAATCAACAAAAACACATGTGGCCATCATACATTCCAATAATGCGAAACAAATTATTTCTTTTTATGCAAAATAATTCCATAATTACATTAAATTTTAATAAATTGAGAAATTCGACAATACATCATATCTTATCAATATATATTCATATAACAAAAATAATGAAGTAAACTATAATAAACTCACATAATGTAAAATAAATACCCACACATCAATCGAGACTCGATTCCATGAACTTTTATATCCGATACAATTGTATAATTAATCGTTTCACCAAAATTACTATAATAGGATACTAGCATTATGCCATCTCTTCAAGTACACCCAAGTTCAAATTAGGAGTTGAAAGGAGAAAGAATGGAGCATAGCATGATCATCAACAAATTCAAACCAGAAAGTTTGAAGTACCAGCCATGGAGCACCCCCCCCCCACCCCACCCCACCCCACCCGAGGATGAAAACACCATATACAAACTGAACGAAAAATAACAAATAGAGATCGACTTCACATTTCATGATTGTTCGACTGAAAATGCATGCCACCGGTACAACAACTTAGACAACTGATCCGCTATACATAAACATAAATACGACTACCAAAATTCGTTTCTACCAATCTGACCTTAATTTTACCTCTGAACAAGACTCCCTGTTCAGCAATATGAAAGATCGGAAACAATCAAACAAACATACGTCAAAACAAGGTGAGGAACACTCGTTTGTACACTACGTTTTGTATAATGTCTCTTGTTGCTGTACAAGTGATGTGGTTATCTTCCTAGTGCTTCCTGATGACGTTGTCTCATCAGAAAGTTCCAAGCAAGCAACGCAGCACCTACAGCAGGCTCAACCTGGTTTTGCCAACGAAAATAGGTAAGAAGAAAGGTGCTCACAAGTCCCTTAGGCTTTGAACTATATCACCAACTCTTCATACAGTAGAGGAGGCTGGCAAGACAGTATGGAGAATGAGAGAGAAGAAAATGTGTTTACGTCAAAATTTCCAATACAAATAAAGCAGTGTGTCCTCTTAGTTCAGAGAGATGGAACGGAAAAAAACGAGTTGAAAAGATCTCTAGTTAACAGGCTTTCTGATTAGCTAGTAGTTTAGATCAATATTCCCAACTGATGGAGAGAAAACTTAACAAAGGGCAAAGAACTCACTTCCACAAGAAGATGATGAAAAAGAGACCACATATTTGAGTTGCATGTATTTACTAGATTAGCAAAAGTATAGCATCCACATGTTGATTAATGGAGGGGTAAAAATGATCTTACACCCCCACCCCCCCCACATTAAATGCTTGAAATAGTATAAATAGCTCCTGAAGCATTGTAAAATGGACTTTTTGGCTGAATTGATCAGAGAGATTTCTAGCTTGTGGCTTGATATGTGTTTCGGAATGTGCTTGGATTGCTTACCTCTATTTTATCCCCCATCACCAACCTAATGACCAACAACAGTTCATGTAACTTGGATGTTTTGCTTGTGGCCATATCACTTGTAACTTTTTGGTAAAAAATTCATACACATGCCTAAGGTAAATTACCCAAGGGTTATCCTTTACAGGTTTTGTGAACGAGTTCAGGAATTGTGGGATCTGGAATGGCTTTGGGTAGTAGAATTGCCAAAGCATTAACGTCATTTGGCTACTAATAAAATTACTTAAATCTTAGATAAGAATTATAACTTCAGGGTCCTCCACAACATCTTGAACACACATCTTTAACAACAAACCTACTAGTTTGTCTGTTCTGACAGTTATCTAAAAGTTTAGCTTGTGGAGGTATTAAAGACCTGAATATTCATTTCCTTGCATGGTAAAATATGATATGATTAGTCACAACTGGTGCCAGAAGCAACAAAGAAATGCTAACCTTAGGACGAATTGGAAGAACACCAGGAAAGTCCCCGGAGATGCAGCTGATTACTTCATTACCAATGTCCCATCTCCTATTGGCTTCCAGAACGCCACCAACCATTACAAGAGGAAAAGGATCTTTGCCATCTGCAGAAAAGATATACGTCAGAACTCTTCAGTTGCAATCAACACTTGAGGAAAGTTTTCCTGATTTAGGCTTAATAGTATGCAGAAAATACATAGCGATGAAGCAGAAGATAGGGTTTCTAACTTCAATTGTGTTCGCCAGTACCTGTGCTCACATTGGAAGAATAAGTTGAGTTTTTCTTTAACAGCTACATTTCTTAACCAATCAGCATATGGAAGCAGTGGGAGTCTACAAGTATTTATAGAAAGACTGGGAGAGATATGCTGGTTTTTTCCTTAATATCTATCTTGATGGTGACAGACCTCTGAGGATAAGCATGTTTCAAGCTGCTAACATGTGCCTGAAACAATAACTCGAATACTGCATCAAAGTGTTCTTTGTAATTCTGTGTGTTTTCAACTGTGAAAAGAGTTCTTTTATCAGAACATCTTTGGTATTACATAGAATACACAATGACTTTGATAGGTTCAATGGATGCAGAAATTATCTCCTGAAGTTGCTTGACGAGCAGAATCCTCTCAATTGGTAATAAAAGCAAGCTCACCTCCTTCTCTAATAGACACTGTAGTTAGAGGCAGGACACAGGACAGATTTCGATACTATATAGACGAGTTGATAAAGCAGAAAAGACAAGCATGAACAGGAAAGGGCTATCGATGAGGATCAATCCTTTAAATCTTTTACTTGTACAGTACACATTAAGTGGAAGCAAAACAAGATCATCCATGAGCAATATTCTTCACTTGTAAACTTGTTCAACTTCAACTAATAACATGATGCATCCATCACAGTAATTCTTAGCCAGGTCAAGAACAAGATCGCATTATATCATATAAATCACAAACTCTAGGTCGTGGAACATCACATATTAATTACAAAACGCACCTTCA
The DNA here is from genome assembly GCA_034509725.1 of Sesamum angolense. Classification (NCBI taxonomy): domain Eukaryota; kingdom Viridiplantae; phylum Streptophyta; class Magnoliopsida; order Lamiales; family Pedaliaceae; genus Sesamum; species Sesamum angolense. The sequence continues at coordinate 4,820,756 of JACGWL010000015.1, forward strand.
CCACACAGCTCCAATCTCTCAACAACAGCTCTCACACTTGAAGCCAACTCATGCACTGTGTCATGCAAGATGTTGTTTGCAACAGGATCGCCGGCGTCTGCACAAGAAACCACAACAGGAACAAGAGCCGCTATCCGAGCCCAAGATGGATCTGCATAGGTCCACCTAAAATCAAATTTCAGTTACTCTTGTAACCTTATATTATTGTCATCTAACATTTATGTTGAAAGTGCACTTGGAGAGCCTTCATCACACATAAGAAATGTAGCTAGTATCGTATAAGATTGAGAAGTAAACTATAAGAGAACCTGAAATAACTTTAATATACCCAACCGTTTGAGTTTCAAAGAGCAGTAAATGCTTATTGTATCAAATATTATTCCAAATTAATCTACAGTGCACACATTACATGCATCTGAAAAGCTGAATCATAGTTCGTCAGGGATGTACCAAAGCTAATGTACACCCATATCCAAATATTTGTATATCTATTCTTGGTGGTTCATGCGGTAAAGTTATCAAGAGTAAGCTAATATACACAAAGCTGAAAAGTGATACGCTAACAAAGTATGGAAAACATTTTCACTTATTTGTACCCTCAATGTCATACAGTTGCAATGACTAATTCATTAAGTTGAATACGTAAAGGACACTAATTCACTGAATGGCTCATAGTGATGAACTATGGGTTAGAGGCATACCCTATGAGTTCATCTGGTGATGAGAGATTAAGTGTATCTAGAATACTATGTGTAAGTGTAGTCTCTGGACCACGACCATCATGAGCCCTTATTACAGCAGTCAGCGCCTGTGCAGCTATACCGTACCCACTGCAAGTAAAGGATAACTATTTAAGTTAAAATGAAAATAAACACCACAGAACTTTCATGGCATACCAAAGAAACTTTTAACTAAAAACAAATCCAATACACTTCTTATTAAGGAATTATATTGATAGCGATGTACAATAGCAAAAAGGTGATATCTAAGTCAGTGAACTCCTCAATGAACAAGAAATCAGTAACAAAATCCATCTGACAAACTTGTAACTGCTGATCAAGGATGTGCCGCTGGCCTAGTTCCTAACAACCTATTGATTCCTTAGATGAAAAAGATTGGACCTCACAACTACTGCCATCAGCTAGATCTATACCTCTAGCCTCCCCATTAGCAGTTTAGTTTGTTTGGCACATTGCTATTTAAGGTTTTTTAGCTGCAACCCAGAAAGTGCCACATTCAGAATACCTTCTTCACATTTAGCAATGAGGCTGAGTTAGTAACAATTTGGGTCAGTTTTTCTGGAAGGTTAAAGTGCTTCCTGGCACAGTGGATGCCGGATGATAAACTGCCGTATCCATGATAAATAAAAATAACAGTCTCATTTGAAGGATTTTCCTAATCAGGATCAAACAACAGTCTCATTTGGCTGGATACAGACTTTAAAAACTTTATAACCAGCATCTTTCTCAAGTGGTCACAATAAGTTGAAATATTTAATAGGTAAATAGTTCACATCGTCCAGGATTCCTGACAGTCATGTATTGCCTAACCTGATTGTCCTTTTCCACGCTATACTGAAAGGGGAGGAAAGGGGAATAATTCTTCCTCCCCATCAACCCAAAATGTTTAAGCACACTTCGTGAGCAACAAAAGCAACACAAAATTCTGACAAATCGTCTAGTATCATTTCAACGTCAGTGAAGGATTTGAATCTGTAGGAGACCAATCCCAAGGTTATTGTAAACCAATTCCATTAAAGGTACATTATGCGCCTCTTCCTTTTAAGAATTCATTCAATTAGTTATGATTCAAGATATAACTAAAATGCACTGAAAACTAGATGAAGACAGGACCTTCTTTCATGTGGAATAAAGCTTTAACCAAATTTTCCATGTATTTAAATGCTACTGAACAAAATTCAAATCTGTTGTTCAGTCAGATATGCTAATTTTACATACTTAGAGTCAGAGAATTGTCATGGCCAAACCTTCAATGACTAAAGTCGTCAGTTGAACAAGGTAAATTTATTTGTCATGTCAAGTTCAGAAAATATAAGGCTCACAGTATATGTCTGATTGTATAAAGTCATATAAATATTGGTGCAAAGAAGTGATAAGGAAGACATATAGCAATAAGCCAGGTGTATGTATAATTATTGTAAAACCACTACCTTCCCCAGTCACCTAAAACAGGTCCAGCACCGGCAGCCCGAGCTTCTCTTCCATCTTCAGTGAACCCATAAGCAATGGTACCTGTACCAGCTATAAGGACACATCCATGAAGCTTTCCCATTGTCCCACTGGCTAAAGCAGCCACAGCATCGTTCTGAACAAATAACCTAACATGACTGGGGAATATTTCTCTACGGGCACAAGAAAAAAAAAAAAAATGAAACGGTATCAGATTTAATGAGATAAAATATAAAATAATGTGGCACTACAGTGTTGAAAATCCTGAGACAATCTAAATACAGAAACATGAAAAATCACATATATAAAACATATTAGGATGAAGATTAAAGTTCACCCAGTATTTGTTCATTGAAGCTGAGTAGAAAGATGTAATGATTTACTAATGAAGGCTCCTTGAAAGAAAATGAGAAGGAATTGGAGAAAGCTTTGTAACAAAATTTATTAAGTGTTAGTATTACTTCATTTGTTTATTTACTCTGAAAATTTAGTGAATTTTGAGCTTCCTTGCTGGTTTCCTTATCATAAATCTGTTGCAAGGCCTATACATATGAAGCAAAACCTAAAGTTTTCAGGTTGCCTCAACGAATTGAGTCCCCAGCAATCTTTTCCTCTGATATAAGTTTTTTAAGACAGTCTGAAGAGGCCATCTTTTCTGTTGCTTCATAACGTTGCATCTTGTGCATCTATATCAGGGGCCATGCAGAAAGCTGTGGAATTGGTCGTTGCTAATTCCGATGTAAAGTTGATTGCCATGTGCAAATAAAAATAAATAACTTGCATGAACGCCACGGCAAATAATTACTTGAGAAGCAAACCTGAGCCAATTAATTATGCGATGCTGATCAGTTGGGTTAACACCAGAGACTGAAAGACAAACGGCTTCAACAGCAGAACGAGTTGAAGCTGACCTTGCAAGAGCATCTGCCATAACTTGCTCTAAAGTCTCCCTAGCTGCAGATTCTGTAAAAACAGAAAAGCAAATTGGTGAGTGATTTCAGACGTGAGTCATAATCTCCAATACAGATTTTCTTATTATTGGAACTACAGCATACTCTATAAAAAGCAACGTGCTTTACTGTCCACTGGTGGGATTGGGGTAGGGTTTGGCTGCAGCCAAGCTATTCCAACATTGATGAAATTTCAAAAAAATAATAGAAGAATATGCAAATTGGGATGGATATAGTAAGATAATATTTTATATAACTAAGTGAAGTTGTAAGGTACTTGATTTTCAACAGAAGACTGAGTTAGCATTACTGGAAAGACGTATAAAACAGACCTAGGTAGGCACGCCTTCCTGGAACATAAATTAAGACTATGGATAAATAAGAAATCTAAAATGTTGGAGCAAGCTGAAGGTGATTTAAATATGTAAGCAGTCACCAGGCAATATGAAATAGCCAGTTATCAAGCAAACTTTATGCCTTTCTACCCTCAAAATGTTGGTACAGCCCCATGTTAAACGGTGAATAAATCTATTGTAGATATTCCATGTTCAATTTATTCTTGTATTTTTTTACTTACTAGGCCTTCTCTTACCATTATAAACTGTTTCGTTACTCTCGTTAGAACCAATAGATTTGCAGGTAGAATGTGTTTGCACTAAAGATTACTGGACTAAACTTCACATTCTTGGATTCGGTGGTGGTTATATTTCCTTGCATGTTTCTGTAAGAATAACCATGAAGATCAACTATATAGCCTAAGTTTACTCCTTTAGCAGAAACCAATGAAATACTACATAGTGTATATCCTTAATGTTGATATCCTATAATACCAAATAAAGATTGACAATGAATGCACTTATTAATTCAATAGAAATATGAGTTTCAACATACACAAAAGATTTCTTAAAATAGAGCAGTAAAACAAACCTTTTGAGGGCCTGATTTTCCTTTTTATTTGAAGTAGAAAAAAGTTTCACAAATTAGGTTACTAAATATATCCACTTATAGCACCATGCATATATCCATAGTGGGCCCTTGCTGTAAACATATGAGGGCCAAAGCTTAGGTAACTGCTTGCTCTAAGTGCTAAGGAGTAGTTTATCCCACCTGGCTATAGTCGTGGCTCTAGGCATTGAGCGAGGCAATTTGTGAAGTAAACCACTGATCCAACTACTAGGATAGCAAGGACCGCATATCCTTTATAACTAATTCAGTTTCTGCTAATAAGCAAGAAATGTTATCCACACTCATGAAGCTACAACGACATTATCGATCACATGAATAGCACCTGGCAGACCGTACTATCCTTAGCCAACATTCAGGCCAGGAATGGCGGAAAATTCATATAGCAATATGATAGTCAGACCAAATGGCCATCATTGCATGGCATGTTGTAACCACTGATGATGCAGGCATGATCATCCCAGTGGGGTTCCAAGCCCGTCCATGCAACAATGACTCAAGAATGCATATTAAACCAACTTCACTATCTATCTATAACTCAAACAAGTTGACAATTGAAACTTGAAAATGCCCAAAATCCCAAGGAAGGTATATTATGACCGAAGACATAATAAGATATTAAACATGGCCATAACAAGCGTACCATACTGACAATTCAACTAATCTGACTAAAGATAGACAAGAAGGGAAAGCAATTAAACAAACCATAACATACATTCATTCAATAAAGGGATATATATATATACCTCCAACACTGTTGTGGTTGGAACAGCCAGCGACAGATCGAGCAAGGACAGGCAGAGGGTCGGGCAGCGGCTGCGTAAAGGGTATCAAAGGTATGCATATGCACACAGTGGAGGTGGTCCCACCATCTATACCCAGTATGACTTTTCTGCCATTAACACCATAATTCAAGAACTTACTATCATTTTTACCCCCATTGCAATGAGCAGCAGCAACCATGTTTACATCATGCTCAAAATCCCAGATTTCTCCATTCCTATACCTCTTCATTTGATAACTAACCAAAACCCAAAACAACGAAAATGCAAAAAGATTGCAGCTTTCAGAGTAGTATCAAGTGTTTTTTCTCTCAGTCGAAATAATGGTAAACATGGGCTTGAAGTGTAGACGAACGAATGATTGGAGAGGGATTAAAAATGGCGGGTTTTGGGAATAGAATATTGCGGCCGGCAACAAAGGGACAAAATCTTGGAGGTAACTGTTTGATTATATGTGAAATAGACGAGTCTGCGTGGGAATTGAATATTCAGCGCATTGATTCTTGGACTGCACATAAACTATTCGAGGAAATAACCTGCCGCTTTTGCCTTGCTCTGTCAAGTCACAAGACGAGCTCCTTGTCCTCGAGTGCGGATTGCCCTTCAAACGTAGTCAGTAGTCGTTCATCATTCTCCATTTGGTGTATCCATAACAATTTGTTGCTAATCATCTTGTCTTGTTCTTTTTGTGAAGTTTGCTCGTCAACAAAGACAATACGCAAAATTACAATTTTGGACTATAAGACATGGGGCATTGCACATTTGGTATCGCATGCTCATATTTTTGGTACGATGAAATTAAAAAAAATAGAGTAAATTACAATGATCTCCTGAGATTTGGCATAATTATGAATATTTTCTCGTTATTTGAAAAGTTACAAATACTTTATGATTTTTGATGAAATTATGTAATATTTGGATGGAGGTACGAAATTGTCAATTTTGTCTTTCCAGTATTTTTTTTTATTTTTTTAAAAAAAAATAAAACTTGTAAAAAAAATCAATCGGGGTGGATGGAAAAATTTTAAAAATTATAAAAAAATTATCCATCCAGTCCATAAAAAATTAAAGTTTTTTAGAAAATATATAAAATTATAATTTTTAATCCACAAGGGTATTTTGGTCAGTCACCACAAAAAAAGGATGGAAACCTAACGGATTGGGTTAATTGTTAGACGGTTGTTAAAATTAGAGGGGTATTGGTAATTTTTCAAATAACGATGGGTATTCGTAATTATGTCAAACCTTAGTGGGTCATTGTAATTACTCTAAAAAATATTACAAATCTGATCTCAAAGTATCGTTTGACCTACTGTATTTTCCTAAAATAGTTAAAAATCCCTCTATATTTTAAAAATAGGTTAAAACACTTTTGTATTTTAATAAATTCAGCAAAAAATTACACTTTCATTAGAAACTAACGGAGTGGGATGCAGGTGTCTTAAGTGCGTTTGGACTGATCTTTTGTGAATTTTGATATTTTTCTATCTTTAATAGACTAAAATACCCCTATATCATTGTATCTAAAATGACTATGGTCAAATTGATTTTTCACTTTTTTTTTTTTGTATTTTTCTCTCTTCTTATACATTCTTTTATTTTTAAACATATTTATATTAAAAATCAAATAAAAAATTACATTATAAAGATTAATATACTAAATTTTATTTTTCTAATTTAGATATGTACATGAATATAAATATTAAGCAACTATAATAATTATAAGTTATAAATTAATATAAATGTAATAATAATTATTATTATCTAAAATTATTCTTAATTAACTAAAATATATATTTTTATTATTATTATTTAAAATTATTTTTAATTAATTAAAAATATATTACTTAATATAATTAAATTAATTAAAAATTAAAAAAAGCGTCGCTATCACCCCCTCAGAGAAGCATCGCCCTCTTTCTTCATCACCATTGCCCCCATTTGCGGAGGGTGGCATTGCCCTTCCCTTATTGTAGAGGACGGGGTTGGCATATGGGGGGGGGGGGGGGGGAGGGAGGGATGGCGGTAGGGTGGGGTGGTTAGGTTTTTTTCTTTACTTTTTATAATAATAATAATAATAATAATAATAATAATAATAATAATAATAATGATTTTTATTTTGAATTATATGTAATATAAATTAAATAATTTTGATGCGCCAATTATAAAGATGCACAAGTCCAGCAAAAATGGACTATTGTTCAAAGTTTGAGCCGGAGCGGAATGCGAATCCTGAAGTGGGGACCTGCAAAAAATATGTTAGCACTCTGATGCCCAAGTTAGCGATTTATATAAGGAAAAGAAAAGAAAAATATGAATATATAAAGAATAAATGGCGATTTTAGCTAAGAATATAGTAATAATTGCAAAATCGTAGAGGATGAGTAAATAATCGAGAATTCGCCACTCAGTTAGAACATAGGGCCTATATTTATAGACGAGAGTCCCTAGTAAGAGAGGCATACCCTTGGTCCCGAGATTCCAGGAGAGTTAGTTAGGACGAGAGTCCTAGGTCGAGTATAAGTCATGTTGGCCCAGGACTCCTATGTTATGAGGGCTTCTTTATAGTCTAGTAGTCCACAATAAAACATGTGGAGGCTGACTGGACGCCATGAGGAACAAGTGTCACCCTTTGGGCTTATTTAAACACAATATCGGTGTTGGGCTTAGTGGGCTATGGATGGGTCACGTTTCCTCTCAAGGCCTAGTCTGGATCGGGCTATTAAGGTCTTGGGTTGGGAACCTAAATTAATCATATTTTTCAGTAATTCATGAAGGCCCAACCCGACATCTCTCTAGTGGTTTACTAAGGACTGTTGGGCTGATCTTGAACTTGGGCCATCCTTGGCATATATATCATACAGTCTCCCCCACTCTAAAAAAAGGTAAGCCGTCAACCCTTTGCTTAGAGTAGGTAGGTGTTTCATCTATCCCTGGGACCTTTATTACTGCGAACTACCAAGGACATCCTTGGTTCGAGTCTTTCATTCCTTCTCAAGTTTTCCAATTGCCATGCATCTGCACTAGATTTGACTTGAATTGACAGCCTTAGAGTAGCTATCATTATACCTAGGTGCGCGTGGATAACTTCCCACTTCACCACGCTCCCATGTCTCTGGTAGCTGCTTGATGAGGGGTGGTTACCTAGACTGATGAGCGTGCGTAACTCCCCACTTTCTCCTTTATTGTAGCTGTCATTCCTATTCCCCATTTCTTCTGCGTTCTTTAAAGAGAGAAGAGTATTTTCCAAATTTGAAGATCATTTCTCTTAGCGTCTTCTTCTTCCCTGCATTTTCTTTTTCGTTATCTCGAGTTATTGTCATGTCTTTCGCCAACGGGTCAATGAGGGTTGGGAGGGGTCCCAAGCGATGATCCCTCTGAGGCCACGTTTAAGAGGTCGGGACCTGACCCATCCTCTTACACAGGTGGCCAAAGGTGGAGCTTTCACCAGGCTACACGTCGCCTTCTGTATGAATCCTCGGAAGAGGATGAAGAAGATGAGGAGGAGGAGGGATCCTCCCCTGGTGAGGGGGTTCCTATGGATGAGGCGAATACATCGAACGATGCAAAGGGAACCTATCCTTCGAGGATGGGTTGGGTTCCTTGTTGTCTTCATTCAACTAGGGTCAATCATTTGGTGGAGGAGTTTGCCATTCCTCCTGACTTTATTCTTTTTGTTCCCGATCCAGATAGTCGCCCAAATTCCCCTCCACCTAATAGTATGAGTTTCTTCTCCTCGCAACTTAGAGCTGCTTTACGTTTCCCCATCTCCTCATTCTTTTGTGAAGTTTCTCGCTTGTTCTAGGTTCCTTTGAATTAACCAGTACCTAACTCTTTTCCAGTTTTGGCTGCCTTCTCTATGATCTTTCAATTTAATGGTATCATCCTTACTGCTAGGGTTTTTTCTTAGTGTTTCTAATTGAAAAGGTCTTGAAGTTGGTGTATTCCATTTTGCCCCCTAGATGAGGGGTGGTCTTCCTTCCTGCCCCTAGTCCTCCTAAACGTTGAAAGGGGAGTTTTTTTCTTTGTTCTTTCTCACAGGCCTTGGACTATCCCCCACTATTGGATCTATGACACTCCCCCAGCTGTGCCTTTTTCTTTGTCTGAGAGATCTCCAAATCTCTTCCGTCTCTTGGAAAGATTGAATGAAATGCCTTATGATTGAGGAGAGGCTTTTGAGTTATTTTGGTTTAAGTCGACGAGTCGAGCCCCTAGGGGAATCCCTTGGTGTCTTTGTTGTTTTTTCTGGAAAAATATTTTTATGTGCTCTTGGTGTATTATTTTAATTTGATTTCGCTCCTGTTTTTTTGTACAACTGACATAATGTTTAGTAAACTCCTTCTTGATGAGAATCGTGCAACTACTACTTCTCCAAATACCAGGTTTTCACATGGGACCCCGTCTTCCAGTAATTAAAGAAGAAAATGTCCTGCTGTTGCTATGTCTGGGTCATCCTCCAAGAGGATGAGACCCAATTTCTCTGATGTTCCTCCTAGTAGTTTTGAGTGACATGCTTCCACTCCTCCCCCTCCTCCTTTCCTCCCAGGGACTTGGGGAGTGGACAATTTAGTTCCCCTTTGTCCCCTACTGGGGGTTGTATGATCATCTAATGCCAACACAAGAGAGGGAAGGGGCCTCTTCTCGAACTGCTGGTATGTTGAAAGGGATGCTCACCTCTGGAGACAAACATCTTATGTCTTCTTTGTTGCGGGAAAACCTAGATAAGATGTTGTCCCTAGACATTGCCAAGGTAAGTCTTGATGTAGGTAATTTTTACTTCGAATTTGTTACTTTTAGGACTTTTCATTTATCTTGATATTTATTCTAGGCAGTCGCTTTACGATGAAAGCTTTTATCCCGCCCTTCAACCTAGCTCTCCCAAGCACAAGGGGATGCTTAAAGGCAAAAATTGGAGGATAGGGTAGAGCATTAATTGGGAGAGGTGTCTAAGCTCAGGGATGTGAAAAAGAAAGCAGTAGGGAGGTATCAACAGGCCAAGAAGGAAAATAAAAAACTTCAAAGAGAATTAAATGCCTTGAAGGAGGATCACGCAGAAGAAATCCAAAAGTTAGCTGACCAGGTGCACCGGGATTTCCCAGATACTGAGGGAAGGCGAAACTATCTGGAGGTCTCCTGGGTCAATCGTCTTTTAGCATATAAGAAGTCCCGTGATTACAAGAAAGAAGTGGCTATGATAGCTGGTCCCTACCTGCATTTTGCCTTCAAGGTCTGCAGACAACAGTTTATTGCCCAGGGAAATCCTCCCGTTGGAGAGGGCATTGATTTTCTCAACTTTTTGACCTGGTATTGGATACTGCTCCTGACCCTTTTGATAAGCCTGCTTCCAGTGTTGAATCCCCCCCTGCTGAATCAGGTACTGTCTTTCATCATATTTGTCAAAACCTATCTTTTAAATGGTTTTCTAACTATTGCTTAGGCACATTCTCAGGGGAGGACTTGGACCAAATACTAAGGGCGGCTGAGATGGAGGTGACATCGACTATGCTTTTTTGCTGAGGGGAAAATCCTAGGTAAGGGCCTTTCCGAGCTAATGGTAGAAGACATCCCAGGCCCATTGGGTGAGGCTGGTGCCCAAGACCCCCCTTTTCTCATGGCAAAAACCTCTGATGTAGCCAAGGAAAAGGCCTCGCTTGGGGGGTGATTATAAAGTTGATGTATTTCCCCTCCCCTTTCAAGAACAATTTTAATATTTCTTTCTTTTGTTGCATGCATATTCCCTCACCTAGGGGGGATGAAATAATTTATGTTTTTGGTTATGCCCTGACTTACCTATTAGGTTTTATTCCTACTTTACTCCTTTTTCTATCTGCATGTGCCTGGCTTGTATCGTGCCTTATATTAATTGCTATTTTACACAATCATAAAGCATGATTAGATTAGGATGACATAAATTTAGAGAAATGACTATTTAGTCGTAACTTAAAGCCACCAGGGTTTGTATTGGGGCTAAGGGACCATTTCCTTTACAAGGGATACCTGTGTTTTGTTTTTACCAGGGCTTATTTCTTGTTGAGAGGTGATTTTCCCTTTTCTAATGAGTATATAATGGAATCGACAACTTTGGATAAGATTCACTAACCCTTCATTTGGGATGATCTCTTGGAGGTGATGCTCTTGCCATAGGGCAGAGCTTATGATAAGGAGGATCTCTTGCGGATGACGTTACTACTGGACAGAGGATGTCCTTGGCAGGGGGTTGCTATTGAGGCACAGGGGACGTCCTTGGTAGAGAACATTATTGTGACGTATGGAATATCCTTGGTAGAGGACATTATGGCAATTTGAGGGAAGTCCTTGGTCATGTGTAAAACCTCCTTAGATTGTGTATGTTCCAAGCTCTGCTTAGTGAAAGTCCTTTTTCTTCTTCTAACTCGTATGCTCCTTTACCTATTATTCTAGTGACTTTGTATGGTCCCTCCCAATTGTGATCTAATTTTCCAACCGGGTTTAGGGTGTCTACTCTTCGTAAGACCAAGTCGCCGACTTGGAAGTAACGGGCTTTTACTCCTCTATTATAAACATTAATCATTGTGCTCTTGTATCTTTGGGTTCTGATAAATGCTTTCTCCTAAAACTTCTCCACAAGGTATAAATATTTTTTAAGCAATTTGTGTTATCCTCTTCAAAAAAATGTAACACTTTGCGGGAGGGCATCCCTAGTTTGGCGGAAATAATTACTTTTGTTTTATATACCAAGGTGAATGGACTTTCCCGGTGGAACCTCTAGGGGTAGTTCGATAGGACCATAGAACACTGGTTAGTTCCTTGACCCAACTACTTCCTGCTTTGTCCAACCTCTTCTTGATTCCTTATACCAATATACAATTGGTGACTTCTACTTGCCCATTGGCTTGAGGATGCGATATCGAGATGAATCTTTATTTGACATGCAGCCCCTTGCATCAATCCTGCATCTTCTGACCTTGGAATTGTTTGCCATTATCGAAAACTATTTCTTGGGGGAGTTCAAAGCACAAATAATGTTTTCCCATACAAATTTCATTACTCTCCTTTAGTGCTATGAGAAAGTGGTTCCGTTTTCACTCCTTTCGTGAAGTAGTCTATAGCAACTAGAATGAATTTTCCTTGACCAGGGGCTAAAGGAATGGCCCCACTATGTCTATGCCCCATTGAGAGAAGGGGTGTGGAGATAGCATGATATTGAGAGGTTTGGCGGGCTAATGTATGAGATTGGCATGCTTTTGGCATTTCTCACACTTGTTAACTAAATGTTGTGCGTCTTGTTTCATAGTGGACTAGAAATATTCAGCTTGTAAAGCTTTGTTAGGCAGCATCCAGGTTCCGATATGGGATCCGCAACATCCGCTATGTATTTCTTTAAGTACATGTAGGCCTTCTTCTTGGGAGAGACACCGGAGTAATGGGTGCATAAAAGATCTTCTATATACTATCCCCTTGCATCAGAAACCGAGTAGCCTGCGCATTCACTTAGGTGGTTTCCTACCTGTCTTTTGGAAGGTGTCCACCATCTAGCCACTGTATGAGGGGTGTTCGCCTCATCATTATTTAGTGTAATGGTAGGGATACTCAATGTGATTCGGGGTTCATATAAATATTGTACCGTAATACACCATGTTTTTCAATCCTCTAGAGCATTGGTCAATTCGGAGAGGTAGTCTGATTTGGCATTATCTTCCATGGGAATTTGTTGAAGCTGAAAACTTTTGAATTTTGTTTTTAGATCCTCGATTTGCTGAAGGTATTGGATCATACTTTCCTCCTTAGCTTTATATTTTCCTTTTACTTGTTTTACTATCAATTGTGAATCGAAGTAAGCTATGAGATGCATGGCGCCTGCATCCCGAGTCATCCTCATACCCAATACCAGGGCCTCATATTCGGTCTCATTGTTCGAAGCCTTGAAGTCAAACTTTACTACGCATTCTACGTCCTTTCCCTGGAGGGGAAGCAATTACTATGCCCGCGCCACTTCCTTGGGTAGGAGACGATCAACCTACATGGAGGAGCCAGAGTCCTTCTTCGGAGGCTTCTGCCTGGGACATCCCAGCCATTTTTTTATACGATATCTGCTAATGCTTGGGCCTTGATGGTAGTTCAAGGTAAATATGAGATATCATATTCTCTTAACTCTATGGTATATTTTACTAATCGACCAGATGCCTCAGGTTTACCTAAAACTTATTTTAATGGGTTATAGGTCCTTACTCCTATAGGATGTGAGATGAAGTAAGAACGTAATCTTCTCACGGTAATCACCAGAGCCAAGGCCATCTTTTCTAAGGGAGGGTACCGTTCTTCGACTTCGTTAAGTACTTTGCTGACGTAGTAGATAGGTATCTGCCCACCTCCTTCCTCTCATACCAGAACAAAAGTAACTGCTTGAAGAGTAGAGGATAAATAGAGATAAAGAGTGTCCCGGGTGAGGGATTTACCAACAAAGGAAGTTTTGCCAGGTATTTCTTGAGTTCTCCAAAAGCTTGTTGGCATTCATCGTTCCATTTAAAAATTTCTGCCTTCCTTAGTGTTTTAAATAACGGTAAGCTTCTTTCAGCAGATTTAGAAATAAATCGGCTTAGTTTTGTTATTCTCCCTGCCAATCATTGTACCTCATTAATATTGGTGGGAGCCTCCAATTTTAGGATAGCCCTAATTTTTGTAGGATTAGCTTCGATGCCTTGTTATGTCAACATAAATCCTAGAAAACGTCCTCTGCTGAACCCAAATGTACATTTTCTAGGTTGAGCTTTAGTTGGTACTTTCTTAGTACAATGAAGGTTTCTTCGAATCCTCAACATGATTATTAGCCTTCTTGCTCTTAACTAGCATGTCATCCACATATACTTCCACATTCCAGCCTAGTTGGGGTTGAAATATTTTATCCACTAGTCTTTGGTAGGTACCCCCTGCATTCTTCAACCTGAAAGACATAGCAATGTAACAGAAAGTTCCATTGGAGGTAATGAAACTAATTCTCTTGCGATCTTCCGGGGCTAATATTATTTGATGATATCCTTGTGAAACATTTATCATACTCAATAACTCACATCCGGACGTGGAATCTACCAACTGATCAATTCATGGCAAGGTGTAAAAATCCTTGAGACATGCCTTATTAAGATCTCGAAAATCTACACACATCCTCCATTTTCCTTGGTATGGGTACGAAGACTATGTTGGACAACTACTTTGGGAATTGTATTTGCTTAATGTGTCCAGTTGTTTACTTATGCTTGTATGATTCTACCTTTTTCAAGTCAGAAATGTCACTTATTTTATTTTACAGGCCTAGCATTGGAGTCTAAGTTAAGGCGATGAGTGATAACGCCCAAGTCTATCCCTTTAAGGTCTTGGGAAGTCCATGCGAAAATATCTTTGTTTTACTAGAGACAGTTAATCACTTCTTCTTGGATATCGTCGGTCATTTTGGATATGATGATCATGACTTTTTTCGCATCACCAGGCACAAGCTTAATAGTGATAAGTTCCTCAAAGGGTTACACATTGATAGGAGTATCTTTTTCTATCTCAAGAATCTAGCCAAGTAAGGCGTTTTTTTCATACTTCTTGTGGTCTTCTCCTTTTATTATCTCATTCAGGCCTCTTTTCTTGCCTCTCTTGATGGCTTCGGTGTAACATTTACGGGCTTGTAATGGGTGTTGGAATGGGTGACCAAAAGCCAATTGGATTGGCTATTTTTCATTTGCCAATCTTTATCAAATAATATTAGACTGATGAATACGATACGAATTCATTAAGTTGGCAGTCAGTTTTTGTTGTGCTTACCACTAACATCGAATGGGGTATCAATGTCACAGCGAAACGCCCACAGACCAAAAGGATAAACCCATGTAGTTGGACTGTGCATAAGTTTGGCGGCTATGAAACTAACTCTTGAGGGTCGGTCTTGAAACGTTCCAAGTCGAGAACCTCGAGATAGGGCATCAAGAGTCCTATAGAGACTTTCACTAAATACTGCAGCCATATTTCGTCGACATAGGATGTGGGTCGTCTATATAGTTTTAGTGGGTTACTTGACAAGGTAGTCGACTGACTGAACTGACTCACAGGAATCGTCATATGGAAGTCTCTTAAGGCTTGGTCGGTATGACTGGGATTCCTGGTTTCGATAGTACTGGATTAGTCCTCGGACTTGAGAACTCATGGTAGTCACGTGCATACGAAGACTGTATCTTGGATATGGTGAGAGGTGGCTGTGCCATGAGGCATGGTCATCATAAGCCTTATCCAGTACAGTCGGAGTATGTAGCGAGGATGGTAGATTCTAAGAAAGAATCTGTCCCATGTCAGTATTGTGATAGCAAGATCTCTTATGTGCTCTGAGATGGTTTAGACTCTTCAAGTCTATGGCCATAGCGATTGATCGAGTGGGAAGGAATTTCCTACGATGATCAGTAGAGTAAACGCATCTTGAGTATGCAATATAGATGCCTAGTTAAGGATGGAAATTGACGCCCAATTCCATACCCTAGACTAAGGCCGGGAGACAGTTGACTGTAGGACCGTATCTGTATGAAATCGGAGCCTGAATATTCACGCCACTATTCGTCTAGTCTCTAGTGCCATGGACTGTTGCTAGACAGCCACCCATGGTAACGGGCTATTTCTGGTTATGGAATAATTAGAAATAATTAATTAAATTAATTTAATTAATTGTGTTGGTAGCACGCCCAAGTCTAGCTGAAGGTGAACCTAAAGAGTCACACAAATCACGAAAGGTGAGGGAATTAATTTGAAATTAATTCCGAAAGAGGTGAATTAATTTAATTAGATTAAATTAATTTTTAGAGAGTATAAATGATTGGATCATTTATGAGGAATAATCCATTAGATGGATAATTTGAAATTTAATTAATTGGATTAATTGAATTTTGGACTTAACCTTTTTAAATTGATTGGATTAATTTGAAAGAGGCTTGGGGTATTCAATTTGTGGGTTGGATCCATTAATTAATTAGTAGATGGGCATAAGTGAATTGGATTCATTAATTAGAAATGTGCTAGAAATAATTAGTTGGACTAGTTATGCTTGGTTGGGCTTAATTAATTAAGTGGATTGGATTCATATAAATAATTAAGTGTCTTTTGGACTTGTAAATATTTGATTGGATTAAATATTTACTAAGACTTTCTTGGTTGGGCATTTTATTTAATTGGATTAAATATTAAGTCCAACAGGAATGGTGTATGGGCACAATTTGACTCGTTGGACAAGCAAATTGAATCCGGTCAAAAATGCATCAAGCTCTAGCCCATGTTGACTTTTGGTAGGTTAAAAATGACTGAAATTTGGCTGAAAATAAACACAGAAGTTCGTGCAAAAGGTGGGTGAAAAGTGGGAGAGGAGTTTTGGGAAGTGGTTGAGAAAGATGTGGAAGTTGGAAGACTAGGTCCCCTTCCATATCTCAACCTATTCATTCCAACTCTCCAACACACAAAACTCTAGCCTATTTTTGATGTTTGAAACACAAAATTTCGTGCTCTCTCTCCCCAATAATCAGAAAAATATTCTCCTCCTCCCTCTCTTGAAGTTCTTCTTGGTTTAGAACCAAGTCAAGAACAAAGGAGATCGAAACACACTAATTCATAGTGTGATTTCAATTCCACTTCCCATGGATTTAATCCTTGCTAGCGCAAGGATTAATCTAACCATTTTGTGTAGTGTGGACGATATTAGAGGCATCCTACGTTGGAGTCTTGCGTGGATGAACGCCGGAGAGGAGATCTACATGTATTGCCAATTGGAGGAGAAAAATGAAAGGTAATTATATATTTACTCATGTTTTCCTTTTTCTTTCATTCATTAGCCTAATTGCATGATTTGATTTATGATTAATACACCAAACGCCCGAAAAAAGATCAAGGGTATACCCCTTAATCGGGATTGAATTCTTTTATTTACCGTTAATTTCAATTTTTTTGCGCTTTCGCCGCGCTTCCCGGGCCGATCCACTTCCTTCAAGTTGTATCAGATCCCGGTTTGGTGTATAGGCTATGAATCTTGCATGTATTATGTGTTTGGAGCATGTTTACATGTTTTATCGACTTTGAAGCATGAGTTTTTGAATATATATGTGCTAGGGTTTATGTATGTTTAATTTTGTGTTTTTAAAATTTTGTACATGGGAATTTCTGAAAATTTTATTTTCTGTATTAATGATTCTTTTGGTTTCAGGATTTGCAGAAAATCAAAAAAAAAGTTAGAGTTTTTTCAGAAAACAACGCAGGCAACAGTCGGCCGCGCGCAGGCGCGCGCTGCTGCTGCTGCGCGCTTGGGCACGGCAGGCCAGCCACTAACGTCGATTAGATCGATTTTTTCTATTTTTTCTGAAAATTTTATTCTTCTTCTTTTTTTTTTTTTGCATTTTTCTGGAATAATTATTTTTTGGTGATTTTAATTTTGGTTGAGATTAGGTATCTCCTAAAATTAAATTGCTAAAATTAATTAGAAAATGATTTTCACACTGAATCATTTTGCATGGGTTGCACTTATGTCCAACTTTTAAATTACAATATTTACATGTATTTTAGCACTTGGATATGTGATTTTTATTATTTAAACTCTAGCCGATTTTTTATGTTTGAAATACAAAATTTCGTGCTCTCTCTCCCCAATAATTAGAAAAATATTCTCCTCCTCCCTCTCTTGAAGTTCTTCTTGGTTTAGAACTAAATAAAAAAGGAGACCGAAATAAACTAATTCATAATGTGATTTTGATTCATCTTCCCATGGATTTAATCCTTGCTAGCACAAGGATAAATCTAACCTTTTTGTGTGGTGTGGACGATATTAGATGTCTCCTACGTTGGAGTCTTTCATGGACGAACGCCGGAGAGGAGATCTACACGTATTGCCGATCGGAGGAGAAAAATGAAAGGTAATTATATATTTACTCATGCTTTCATTTTTCTTTGATTCATTAGCCTAATTGCATGATTAGATTTGTGATTAATACACCAAACGCCCGAAAAAAGATCAAGGGTACATCCCTTGATCGGGATTTAATTCTTTTATTTACCGTTAATTTTGATTTTTTTTTTGCGATTTCGTCGCGCTTCCCGGGCCAATCCACTTCCTTCAAAGGGTCCGCCTTGTCTTCGCCTACTCCCCTCTCTACAGGGAACTTGATCTTCATATGGTAGGTGGAAATAATAGCTCGGAAGGAGTTGAGGGTTGGTCGCCCTAGTATGACATTATAAGCAAATGGTATATCTACTACTAGGAATTTCAATACGCAAGTTCTTCTAAGAGGGACCTCTCCCAAAGTCAATGGAGAGAGATCATGCCCCTGGGATGCACTACTTCCCCTGCAAACCCGCACAAGGATGTGCCTATGGCCTCCAATGGGACATCCCCTAACTGCATTTGTCATAGAATTCACCGAATAATATATCGACCGAGCTGCCAGAGTCTATGAAAATGAGCTAACAAGGCAGTGATGAGCAGTGCATCATTGCCGTCCTTTTTGGGTTCACATCACTTTGCTTGTCCAAACTGAATGAGGGGGGTGTCCTTCATGGCTTCCAGGTCCATTACTTTCTTTATATTGATTCCATGAGCTTCTCACATTTGTGCTTTCCTAGCTATCTGAGAGTCTCCTCCTACCAGTCCGCCTGTAATCATCCTAATCACGCCTTTCCGAGGAGGGTTATTGGGTTGAAGTTTATCTCCAGTGGATGACCTGGGTATCGATTTAGGTGAAGGATCTGGTTGGTGTTTTGACTTGCTTTTTCTTTTCGGCCTGGTACTTTTGGTATGGTTTGGTACCCCGCGCATTTTCCCAATATATATACTCTTGGAGATATCCATTTTGAACTAACCGCTCGATTTTATTTTTCAAATGTCTACTTTCTTCGGTGGTATGCCCATAGTTATTACGAAAGCGACAAACTTTTGTCGGACTTGGGTCGTTGAGGACCGTCCTTGAAAGACTTGGGGCGTGACAACAAGCCTTTGCCCTCTACTGTCATGAGAGCCTGGGTTATAGGGATGGTCAGCGGGGTATAAACTGTATTTATTCTTTGCCACGATGATTTCTTGTCTTTGAAGTCCATCCGCGATGTTTTGGAGGGATCTTTTTCTTTGCTTTCTTTTCTCTTTTTCCCTCACCCTTCTCTCTTAGATGTTCGCGTGTCTTCCATATTGATGTATTTTGCTGCCCAAGCCAGCATCGGACTTGGTAACTGGTTTTTTAGCCAGAGATTTGAAAAAATCCCCATTCAAAAGTCCTTGTGCGAAGGCATTGGCTCTGACCTCTTAGGTAATCGAGGGAACCTCCAAAGAGGCTGAATTAAATCTCTGAAGGTATTCTTTCAAGGATTCACCTCTTTTTGACAAATAGAAAAGAGACTCAATTTAGTCTTTCGGTGTCTTCTACTACTAGCGAATTGGTGTAGGAAAAGAGAGAAATTCTTGAAAGCTTCCTATTGCACCCGGGGGCAATTGATTGAACCACTATTGTGCGGCCCGAGTGAAAGTGGTGATGGAAACTCGACACCTAATTCCATCAATATATTTGTGTAGGAGTGCAGCATTTTCAAAGCGTGACAAATGTTCTTGGGGAGCAGTAGTGTTGTCATATTCTATTATAACTGGGGTCCTGCAATTGACGGATAATTCATCTGCCATCACCCCCTCAGTGAAGGGGGTGCCTTGTTGCTGTTTAGAGGGTGCTCCCATCACATGGTATTAGACGTCTTGCAGCCCCTTCTGTAGATATTCTAGCCAGGCAAGCCATTGGGAAGGGACGTCCCCAACTTGGGGAGGTAACAAACATTCAAACTTTCGACATTATTGGGTGTAGGGACACCTAGTGTTGGATCTATTTATTCCGGTGCATCCACATCAGAGGGAGTTGTTGCTCAAACAGGGGCGAGAGTTGCCAGTTGCTAAGGAATAGTTGTGGTGATCATTTCCTGAATGGTCCCCAAGAGGGACGGGGACAGCTCCATTGAGGAGATACCCGAGGCAGAACCTTGTCTCACACGATCAGTCACCAGATTTGCAGATCTAGGAGGCCCTGGTGCTGCGGACCTAGTGATAGATGTCAGGGAGGTTCCTAAAATAACTTGTAAGGCCTGGGTGGCATCAAGTGCCTCCTCAGCTTTCTGTTTGTCCCGGACATTAGTAGAGGTTTCCATTGCTTGCTCACGTCTCAAACTCTATGGAGTTCCCACAGACGACTCCAATTGATGCGTCAATTATAAAAATGCACAAGTCATGTAGATATAGACTATTGTTCAACACTTGGGTCGGAGCGAATGCGAATCCTGATGGGGGGGACTTGGAAAAGTTACGTTAGCACTTTGACGCTCAAGTTAGAGATTTATATAAGGAAAAGAAAAGAGAAATATGAATATGTAAAGGATAAATGGCGATTCGAGCTAAGAATATAGTAATATTGCAAAATCACAGAGGGTGAGTAAAGAACCGAGAATCCGCCCCTCAATTAGAACTGAGGACCTATATTTATAGATAGGAGTCCTTGGTAGGAGAGGTGCGTCCTTGGTCCCGAGTTTCCATAGGAGTTTGTTAGGACGAAAATCCTAGGTCGAGCATGAGTTATGTTGGCCTGGGACTCCTATGTTATGAGGGTTTCTTTATTGTCTGGTAGCCACATTAAAACACGTGGAGGCTGTATGGACGCTATGCGGAACAGGTGTCATCCTTTAGACTTGCTTAAACATAATATTGGTGTTGGGCTTAGTGTGCTATGGACGGGTCGCATCTCCTCTCAAGGCCCTAGTCTGGATTGGGCTATTAAGGTCTTGTGATTGGTACCTCTATTAATCATGTTTTTCTGTAATTTATGTGGGCCCAACCCGACATTTCTCTAGTGGGTTTACCGAGGATTGTTGGGCTGGTCTTGAACTTGGGCCATCCCTGGCATATATATCAAAATTATTGAATTTAGACCTTTCATTTTCTTTAAATCTAATGGTTTAGATGAATTAATTAGATCTGACAATCATTATTTAATGAAAGAAGATATAATGGTCATTAAAATAAGAAATAATATATATTTAAGTAAGTGTATAACGATCATTTTATAAAAATATTAACACCGTTAGTTAGATTTAATGGAGAGGGGCGATTGAGCTACGTTTAAGAAAATATAGAGGGGTTTTTTTGCAAGGGGGTTTTAGCAGACTTTCTAAAACATAGGGGGTTTATGCATTTAAGTCGCCTAATAAATTTTGTCCCATAAGATTAATGTATGGGACCACATCCGCAACATTTTTTAATTTATGAGTCCAAAATGTTAATCTAGTTGAGATGTGTATGCCTAGGATGTCCCATGCTTTTATTAGCCCAACAACCCAGATGTCTAGGAAGGAAGAGTGTGGGTTTAGGCTCGTTTTGATTCAATCTAACCTTGCAAAGCGGGCTCGAGTGACTCAGCCCTCCTAAAAAATCTACTAAGCTCGGATGGCTTAAGTGAATTGCGGGCCCAGGATAGAAGAAGACGGCCTAAGGATACCCATCATACTTGGTCCAAACTTGAAACCTAATTAAAACAACGACCCAAAAGACTTACCCATGTGGCAATGCCTCCTCACACGTAGCATCCAATTGGTTCTGACAGAGAAGACAACTTCCTTTGATTTTATGAGATAACTGAAAATCTACAGATTACGGTGGGTTTGAAGATGAACTTGTCATTGATCATCATCAACTGAATAAGTAGTTTGGTGTTTATTTATTTACCATTATATTCCTTTCAAGTAACCATTTTATGGAACTTCTGTGCAGGTGTTAGTCTGAACGATCTTCCTTGACATGGCTAATTGAGAACTCAACTAAGGATGAGGGTAGCAGTCGACAAAGAGGATGTAGAGGAAATAGAGAAAGGCCCGAACAATGTGAACATAGACTATAAAGGAAGAAGAGGCTCTATGAAATGCTTTGAAGTCCCTCGTAGTTGCTGGGTGGAAATGCGACAACGGGTTTCGAAATAATTATGTCGCTCAACTCAAAGTGCACATGCAATGTGCTTTCCCGCATTGTAATATAAAGGCAGAACTGCATATAACTTCGAAACTCCACATGTGGAAGAAAAAATGCTCTACTCTTTTGACAATGATGATCAAAGGTGGACTCGACTGGGATGAAAACAGGTGCATGGTCACTATGGAGGACGACAATGCTTGGGATGAGTACGTGAAGGTAAGCACACGTATTTGTGGCGGCTACTAATATTTTTGAATAACAAGTATTGCATGGCCTTCTTTTTGCATGTTGTTCCCACTACCAAGGGGATGCGGTACAAGTCATGGTTTTTTTCCCCGCTTGGAGTGAGATTTTTGGCAAGGATCGAGCCATTTTGGAGTGCGTTGTACATATATCCGCCACTGCTGATGAGATCGGGTTAGAGTGACCTCAAGATACGCATGATTGCTACCTTTCTACTGTAGAATGTAATCCGGACACTGGATTTGTTGGATTGGAGGAAGAGCCCCCATTGTCGTACAATCTAAACATAGATCCTACTGTCAACTCCTCTGGTGCTTACTAAATGTTTGACAACATCAAGCAAGAAGTGTAAAGCTCAGGAAGCATGGCCAAAGATTCCACAATTCGTAAGTATGTTAACAAATTTTTGTGACAGGCTAACACCCATCTCGGGTCCTTAACCAGGGTACTACAGAATGAATTTGGTAGCCCAGATAAGTGATTGACTATGTTGGATGTTGTAAGGGAAATTCCAGGACTTGAATAGAATGATTGCTTATTTGTCGCTCGTCGGCTTGTTCATGAGCCGGAGGACATAGAGTTTTTCTTCAGGTTAAATATGAAAAACAAAATGAAATTGATAAGGCTAATGCTTGATGGTTGATTTTAGAAGAATAAGTTGTACGGCCAGGTGACTTTGTTTATTAGTATACTAGCCGTTATGGCACGCGCGCCCTTGCATGCTTATAAATATTTTTTTATATTTTCAAATATATTATATTATAATAAAATATATAAATTAATATATTAAATTTAAAAAAAAAAGAAAGAAAGAAAAGAATTAATTCATCAATTAAGATAAAATTTAAAAACTTGAATTAGTTAGTTATATTATTAGTTCAAGGGCATTTTTTTTTTTATAAAAAATTGGTGTGGCGGTATAAGTAACCGTCGTTTGTGAGTAAAAATGGTATTTTCTTTTTTATATAGTATTGATATGTACATATATCTCTAGGCCCAAAAGCTCAGGACTGGCCCAAAGGCTCTCCTCTAACGAACGAAGCCCAACCCCATAAAATAGTCCAACCCCTGCTCGAAGTAGACCCTAACAAAGACTCCAGCACAGGCCAGATACTAGGGCATTCAACGTCCTGGAGTCCCAGACCTACAAGACTCTCCTTAGACCCAGACTCTTATCCATCATACCACCCCCACATTTCGGAACCCCAGATACTCCTCTTCAACTTAGGACTCTTCGGTATAAATATTAGGTCCCTTCCTCGGATCACTGTTTCTTCTAGATTCTTTAGGTTTTGCACTCGTTTTCATCTTATATCAAATTCTTGTATTCTGACAACACTCATTCATAGCTTATACTATCTTTTATGCATTCAACTTTTCTATCTCTGAATCAATCAATGACTTGGCCGTTAGAGTGGTAATATATTTTTTTGCATGTCCCCTCTACCGGACTTGTATTATTTTGCGGCCTAAGCAATTTGGATCAATTTAACGGATTTGTGCATTTTCGAACGCATCAATTGGTGCCGTCTATGGGAACACATATTTGAATCATATTATCATCGAGCTTGTTGACGATGAATGAATCATATTATCATCGAGCAAATCTTTCTCCGCAACTTGAGCTTCTTGCTTTGCCCCCAACTTGAGTGAAAACTTGAGAGGTAATGCAATAACGCCATCTCTACTTCTCCCACACGATTGTTTTGTTGAGAAGAAACTTCCAAACTTGATATTAGATATTTGAAATTTGGGGAGTTGAAAGATTGTTTTTCATCCCCATTGGTCTTTCAAGTTGATTTGAGATGAGAAGAGATGAGAGGTAAAGATGGTCCCACCGGGCGTGCCAAAATTTGTGAGTGTTAATTTTGTTGTGTCTGAAAACCAAAATACAATAAAATTATCACAAATAAAAATATATATTTTATATGTAAAAGTGGTACAATCTCTAGTTGATCCTCTGATTCTTCTCTTTAAGAATGCATTTGACAAATTCAAAAGTAAAATCTTCTTGTAGATCTTCCTTTGACTTGAATTTGAATTTCTATATAACATTAATTCGAGGCTCACGCCAGTAATCTCCAATTAAACGATATAGTCTTGACTTGAAATTTGATGCTTTGTAAGTAGATTTGCCACTTGGATCTTCTTGAAATGATATTTGAATATTTATAACATTAATTAAACGATATAGTCCTCGAATTAATATTATAAATATTCAAATTTCCTTTCAAGAAGATCCAAGTGGCGAATCCACTTACAAAATATCAAATTTCAAGTCAAGACTATATTGTTTAATTGGGAATTACATGCGCGAGCTCTCGAATTAACGTTATAGAAATTCAAATTCAAGTCAAGGGAAGATCTACAACCACCTCCCGCCACATGTGCATATACATAGTACTTCATCGGAGGAAGAATACACATTTTGCCTTGAGTTAGTTCTACCACTCATATTAGTCGAGCTACTCGAACTGTGACTCCAGTCCTATTTTCCATTGTAGTGAAACCAATTAGAAAGTATGTCCAATTAGCAGCATAAATCCAATTTGAATGTAATACATATAAAGTCGTTTACAATGTATAGTGAAGCATATTAGAAAAGTGGTTTTGGCCTTTTAAGAAGCTTAGCTTCAATTGTTGGAACCCCAGATACCGGATTACAAAGTTGTACAATTGCAAATGGGCAAACAAATATTAGGAACTGGGGCTTGCATAATCTATTCGTCTGTCCAACCAAAAGGAAATTAGGTTATCGCAAACGAATAGATCAGGTGGGAAGGGGGTGGCGGATAACAGTATTAAGCATTTACACAAGGGATAATCAGAATATAAGGTATGGTAGTATATCACCAACTAAAAAAATAATGGTGCAAGGTTATTATTCTATTCAAAACAGAAAATATTAAAATCCATGTTCCAAAAAAAGATAACAATATACATGTGTAATGGGAAACGATTGCTAAAGGGGATAGGAAGAGATTACACACAGATATCTCTTGTAAAAAAGATTGTAGGGCAATATGTGTTCACAGAAGCATTCATATTATACTAATACTAACTACTGAAACAGATGATTACCCGCGAGGCGCTCGCCGGTGAATGAAAGGATTTCGCAAACGAATGGTTGTTTAGGGGTAATCACTGGATCATTACAGCATAAAGAATGAGTAAATGACTTATCAGTTGGAGGGAATGAATCAAGTTGTGTAGTGAAAAAAGGGAAAATACATAGGACTCGATGAATGGAGTTTACCAAAGGTTCAAAGTCCCAGTATTGAGCTCACCTTTCTCGTCGGTGTGAAATTAGGCTGAGAAGGTATAATAACCATAAGTATTGTAGTCAGGCTAGCTTGTCGAGGAATGAGCAAATCTGAAGAAAAAAAATCATTATTCCAAGCTTACTGTTGGACTTGATGTTTTATTTGTAGTGGAGGGTAATGCAGTAAAAAATACATCATACTCCCACATGTATATGCGCCAGTGTAGTAAACATGACATTAAACAATGTCTAATCCCTAATCTTAACCAGAAAAAAAGTAAACAAAGACCCAACAATGAAATCCTACATAGTAACATTCAAAGTCCAGAATTTTCCCGCCCCTTACAATGTTATATAGAGTAGTAAACATGGCATAATTGGATAAATTTCATCATAATATTTAAGGACAGGTATCAATCTCCTTCAATAGGAATATGAGGATTTTTTAAGGTCATATTTTGCAAGTTTTGGAAGTGGCAAAGATGGCAAAGAGACAGATTAGGAGTCTGGAATTTAGAGTTCCTACAGACCTTGGGTAGATCTCCAGAGTTTTGTTTTAGTTAATTGGGCGTTTTTTTGCTTTTTCCCTTCGCCCTATCTAGGATTATTATGTGCTTCATCTGAATTAGTTTCATTATTAGTAGTAAAATTCTACCGCCTTATCTCGAAAAAAAAAAGTATTAAAATTGTGAAAAACCTCTATCATCTTTACTAATGAACCACTATTCCCAACAAGAAACATAAACCCACAAAATTACTAGAAAAAAAATAAAGCATTTTTTTACTAACAAAACTAGATGAATTATAACATTTAATTATGGTTAATTGTCATGATTAATAATAAATAGTTGTAGCAAATAGTTATTGACCACTGTCACGCAACAATTGTTGGTTGTGGTACGAGGGTGCAAATATTTTTTTGCATTGTGGAAAAACTAGTTTTTTGCATTGATTTTTATTTAACTTAGTTAAATATTAATTATTTACCATGATTTTTACTCATAGCCACTATATATTTTTTATTCAAAGAATGTGCATTTTCAATAGTTTAAAATTTTGATATGATAACCATCAATATTATGCTAAATTAATATTTTCATCCTCTACAAATTGTAGGTTTATTTTGTTGAAAAGAATATGAAAATGGATTATACAAAAGCAAATGATAAATTTTGTAAAATGCCTAAATTAACTTCATTCTAAACCCAAATGAATCTTTATTTTTATAATTAGTATAGATATTTATATTAATATAAAGAAAAAATCATCTACATCATAAACAACGGCTAGTGACACAGTCACACCAATATTTAAATATAACAATTAAACTCGATGATATGTGTATATTCAAAATGGTCCAGATAAAAGATGACGGCCCAAACAAAGACTCTAGCCCAACAACATAAATGGATCAGGCCAGGAATGCAACCGGCCCAGACGACCATTCCAGCTCAGGTATCGCACGACCAACCCAGCCGGATTAGGGAAAGGATGTCTCAAGACAAGAGTCCTAGGTCAACCGACTCCTAGTCAACTCTAACTCTCACCCCCCTAACAAACCCCCTAAATCCAGGAGTCCTAGACCCGAACTTTATCCGTCCAACCACCCCGTCGATTCGTAAGTCCCAGATAGTCCTTTCAAACCTAGGACTATCCGCCATAAATATGAAGTCTCCCCCCTCAAATCAGGACCTCTTCCAGGTTTTTTAGATTTTCGCTCTAATTTTTATCTCATATTAAATTCTGGTTCTCTAACAGCAATTATTCGTTGCTTATATTATTTTTTATGCATTCATCTATTCTATCTTTGAATCGATCACTGACTTGGGCGTCAGAGTGCTAACATATTTCTTACATGTCTCTTTTGTTGGACTTGTGTTATTTTGTGGCCCAAGCTATTTGGATCAATCCAACAGACTTGTGCATTTCGAACGTATCAATTGGGTTCGTTTGTGGGAACATAGAGCTTAAGACGTGAGTAGATTATGGAAACACCTACCAACGTAGCAAACAAACAGAAAGCCGGGGAGACACCCAGTGGCACCACCCAGGCCCTACAGGTCATCTCGAGCGCCCCGTTCTCCCCCCTTTCTGGAACTGCAGCAACTGCAACGCCTAGGTCGACAGACCAAGGTACGGACATTCCTAAGATCATCGTCTCCCCAGACGCTCCACCTGTGGTGCTGCCTTTGGATCTCCTAGGAACCATTCAATAGATGATCGCGTCGGCTATTCGTGAGCAACTAGCAGTCCTCGTTCACTCCCCCGAAGTGACCGCCCCTGAGCAGACTGACCCAGCTCCGGCGATACCTAGGCTTAACATGGCTGAAAGACATCCGCTCAACTGCCTGCCTAGGTGGAAGACGAACTCCCTCAGTGGTTAGCCCGACTAGAGTATCTCAAAAAGGGATTGCAGGATGTTCAATACCAAGTGATGGGAGCGCCAGCCAAAGAGCGAACGAGCATCCCTTTACGAAGGAGTGGTGGCGGATGAACTACCCATGAATTGTCGTACTCCAGCCATAACTGAGTACGACAGCACCACCGATCCACAGGAGCACTTATCTCACTTAAAAAACGCAGCCCTGTTGCACCGATACACTGACGGGATTAAGTGTCGAGTCTTTGTCACTATTTTTGCCTGGGCCGCAGCAATGGTTCAACCAGTTACCCCCGGTTAGATCGGAAGCTTTCAAGAATTCCATTCTCTTTTCTTACATCAATTCGCCAGTAGTATGAAGTATCGAAAGACCGAATTAAGCCTCTTCTCCATCCGCCAGAATGAAGGAGAGCCCTTGAAAGAGTACCTCCAGCGTTTCAACACGCCCGCCTTGGAGGTTCCGATGGCAACCTAGGAAGTTAAGGCTAACACCTTTGTGTAATAAGGATTGTTGGATGGAGACTTCTTCAAGTCCCTGGCTAAGAAACCAGTCACCAAATTCGATGCTCTCCTAGCGTGAGCGGCTAAGTATATCAACATGGAGGACGCCCAGGTATTCAAGAATGAAGGACAAGGAGAGAAGATGAAGGAAAACAAGGATGAAAGTCCTTCCAAAAAGCCAAGGACATACTTCAAAGATAAGAGACCAGCGTGGCAAAGGGTGAATACGGTGTATACCCCCCGGCCATCCCCATAACCCAGGCACTCATGGCTGTGGAAGGCAAGAGTTTGTTGTCCAGACCCAAGACATACACACCAGCATCCCAATTCCGATAAATTTTGTCGATTTCATAATGACTATGGATACACAACCGCAGAGTGCAGTCACTTGAAAAACAAGATTGAAATGGACTAATTAAAACGGTTATCTGCAGGAAAGTATGATGTGTTGGGAGA
>JACGWL010000015.1:4850453-5055510 GCA_034509725.1 Sesamum angolense
GCTAATAGTGTTAGCTTTAAAAATAATTTAACCTTCTTCCGGATGTTTAACTATAATTAATTATCGTTGGGCATAAGACGAATGTACTCTAATTAATTATTGTTGGCCACAAGATGAATGTTCATTAGTGTACAAATGTGCATTTCCCCGCATTGTTTACAATTTTCTGTCACCAACTAGCACTATGCTGATGTGCCTTGCTTTTAAGGTTGTGCTATGTAGACAGCTAAATCCCCAATTTCAGTTAACTTCCGATCTTATTTCCTTCCTCTTTTTTATTTATTTATTTTTTTTTTTTTTTGCTGATAGGATGATTTCAAGAAGAATGATTCTTGCTCTTATTGCTATCTAGCAAAGATAATGGTTGCACTTACGTTGTTTGTATGCGTTCATATGCACTTGAAACGAATACGTAGAAGAAGAATGGGCTAAGCGTAATTGCCGTGACATGAATATGGTGTGACATGATATGGGTGCTTGGAACTGAGATATGCATTACTCTTACTGTAACTTGAATCAGATCTTATCACAGACTAAAGGAGCAGGGAGGCGAAGTTCTACAACAGGGAGTATTTCATTTCGAACTTTCAGTTTTTTGAGTATTATTTGTTGAGTGATGCATTGATATATGAATGATAGTTCATGATACTAGCAAAGGCATTTAAACTTTGCTTTGTGTTAGGAAGTTGGTTTGCTGCTGCATGCTTAATTTTGCGAGAAACAGAATTCATGACTGATTATGGTGCTGCTGAAATGATGCAGCAGCTTGTACTTAATTTCAAGGGGATGGAAAGATGAGGAGTTTTGTGGATCATTTGCATACTTGACTGATCATCTCAATACGACGTGCAGCGACGGACTTAAACAGGGAGTAATTCTTGTGTTTTGTCTTGCATGCTGAGAATATATGTGCAATTATCAATATTTGCATTTTCTGAATCTTGATCCTATGTATTCAAAGTTAGGGAGCTTCCAGCTTCACTTTCTTGATCTATTTCCTGTTGCTGCAGAGGTTAATCATGTAGCAGCAGGTTTCTTTTTTAGCTGAAATACTTTTCCATTTAGATCCTCATCCAGGTGATTATATAGTTCAGATCTTGAACTTGGTGTTTGAGTTAGTGTTAGCTCATATAAAGTTAGAAATGAGATTAATTGATACATGTATGTTGCAATATGCTTGAGGAACTTAAACTTGCATGTGGATTAGTTTATATGCTTGATATAGCTGAAGGATAAAAGAAAGAAAATTTATTTTTGGGTTTATTCACATCAGCCTTCAATTTCTGCTTTCCATTGCTTGAATTATTCATTGTGCTTAGTCAGAGACTTGTGCGCTGATTTTCTTTCTTTTCCAATTTTTCAGACGTGCAATTTGTAATTTGAATGCTGGATCTTGGTATTTGGTATATGGAATTGGTTCTATAGGCATGCATATGAGTTGTATTTACTCTGAATCTTATGGTATTTTTGGGATTCTGAATCTTATCTGAGTATTTTTTTGTTGCTAGTTGAGACATGTAGGCTGTTAATATGCATATGGAATTAGCAGCATCAAGTTCTGATTGTTGTAGTATCCACAAATTCAATACAAAAGGGGGGGCTCTTAAGAGGATCAGCAGCAGCGCTTCAGTTTTCCGCTGCTGGAAAGCAGTATTATTGGCTTCTTAAATTGGTCTTCGGAGCTTCAACATCAACCGAATTGCAGATACATTTAAACCGGACGCTTTTTACTGAGTCACAATAGAAATGGAAGGCAAGAGCTGCACGCATTGCTGAGTTTGCAGCGCAACTGGGAAGTGCTGCAACTTTGTCGTAACCAAGAATTGAGAGTAGTACGCAGCGACGCACTTAGCTCACCAGTGGGAATCTGCCATCTTAATCCAGGACTTGCGCCAAAAAAGAGGAAACTGCAGGGATCCTTTAGTTGACTTGCTGCCACAACAAAGAGCAGTGGGTTGTTTTTGCTTCTGATGATGGTTTTTGCAAAGAAAGATCAATGTGGTCCTGCCAAACTGAAATTGGATAAAGCAGCTGCTGCTATACCTGTGTAGTGAAAAAAAGCGTTTTATGTTTTCTTATACAAATAGCTCTTTTATCCTTCTAGTTAGGCACTAAATGTCGAGATGTTTAGAAGGGTAGTTAATTAGTTAGATTGTTAGTGTGGCTAATGCTGTATTTAAAGAGAGGTGTATAGCACTTTAGATGTAACTTTCTTCTTCTCTAATTCAATACACAGAAGATCAATTTCTTTGAATGGCGTCCACTTGCTATTTACTTGTATTTCAGCAGTTGTCTTCCTTGTGACACCATCATGGTTGTCTAAGGTTGTTTCTATTGTTTGATGATTCATTTGGTTCTGTTATTGGTTCACAATTGTCCTGACGATGGCTTGAGAAAACATATGTATTTTGCTGCTTTGATTCTAACTGAAATATATATTAAATTGATATTGATTTTATGATTTCTTGAAGGGGGCCTTCTGGATATATCACTCTGAATATGTGGTGTTTCCAGGCTTTGAGAATCATATTTCAAAAAAACCATATAAATGAACAAAAGTATGTAAATTTTTTGTATAATTACACTCCCCTCTCCTGAGATTTGATATAATTATATATAGATTACCTATAGTTTGAGAAATTACATCTAGCACCCATGAGGTTTGATTTTATCTAATAAATAAATCCCCCGTTATTCAAAGTCACTGAATTTGCTGATATTAACAAAAACACTGAATGAAAATTGATATTTATTATCGATTAATTTATTACTAATTTATTGTAGGTCAAATAATTTTTTTCCAAACTAAACTACTCTTGTAACTGTGAAAACATACCTCCTCACATGCATTAACGCGTAAAGACGTATGAGGATAATTTAGTCATAAAAAAGTTATTTGACTCACTATAAGTTAGTAATAAGTCAATTGGGGGTAAATATAGATTTTTTTTCTGGTTTTTTAATTAATAACAACAAATTCGATGAATTTTGACTAATGCAAAGACTTATTTGTTAGACGGAAGCAAACATCAAGAATGTTAAATGAATTTTACCAAACCACATAAGATCTATATGTAATTTATACCAAAATCTCAGAAAAAAATGAGTGTAATTATCCTTAAATGTTTTTAGATACAAAAATTTGGGATACTTTTAATCATCATCAAGAGGACCAACACCATGCATCTTTTGAATTCAAAAATATTTTAAGCAAACAAGAGAAAATGGAGCATAACCGGCGATGGGATAAAGTGAGATAGAGTCCATCACAAGAAGTAAATATGGCCTAAATTTGTAAAATAATCAAATTAGTCCTTTTTAAAAAAAAACTTTTTTTTTTTTTATCTTTTTATATGGTACTAGTAGGAACAACGTGCGTTGCACGTGATACTTATTATCTTGACAAAATATTTATATTATTAAGAAAGTTTAATTAATAAAAAATATAAAGTATTTCATCAATTAATAAATATTATTTTGAAATTTAATAAATATTTTATAAATGAAAAGATCTTATTCATTAAGTTTAATGAATTTGAACTTTTAAAAGTTATTGTAAAAGCTTTATGTTCGATGAAAATTCAAAAGTTTAAATAAAATATAACTAAATAAGTTGTTATGTACCCATGATTTTGTTGTTCATTTATGCCTTTTACTCAATTTTATGTTAATTTTGATTCAATTAAATTCATTAATGTTAGTTCTTCATGATCAAACCAAAATATTATTTTAAATTTAAACAATCAATTAACAATTCTTTTATGATTCTTATTACCTTATAATCCAAACTCTTTTTTTTTTAAAACAAATCTAAGATTCAAAAATGCAAATTCTTTTGTAGTACTCTTCTTTTTAGAAAACATCTAATCAACTTATTCTATTTGCAAAAATATATCTGATCATGCAGTTAAATCACATATGTTAAAAAATGCAATTATTTTATTTTATTTTTAGTTCAATAATTCTTGAGAAAGTGCGCTAGAATTCTACTTAACAAAAACTTGCTCTTTTCTAGTACAATTTCAAGTGGTCAACTTAGTTATGTTTTCAACACAATTTTAATTTTACAGCAAGATTTTTTATATTGTAGTTCGTTTTATGATTTTAATATAACTACATCTAATATAAGTTCTCGTAGACTTTTTAACAATTAAACTATCTCAAATTAAATTGAAAAACATAGAAATCGACCCAAAGAAAAAAAGAATTCAAGCAAAATTTTAAAAAGTATATAATTTTGAATGCAGATCTATGTGCCACATAACGTCATTCTTACATTCTTTTTAAATCTTGTTTTAAGCTCTCTTGGAATCTTGATAACTATTATTGCCAATTATTTTATCCCTACTAAGTTAATACAACAGTTTTTTTTTTCTATTTTTTGTGAAATTTTGATTTCCATAAGTACTTTTGACTATTAAATTTAGCTTCTTCTCAACTTTGTTGGATGCTAGGATAGATCTCATTTTATTATCGTTCTTTGCTTATAAATATTTTTATTTTACCAAAATACCTGCTAATTTAACTCTACAAAGTTTATATATTTGCATAATTAAATTAGAGTGTTTTGAGCTTGTATAAGGAATTTTTTTTCTTTTTGCATGATTGAATTGATAAATCATAAATTAATGAGACAGCTACTATCATACATACTTCTTGAATCAAGTATTGTAGTTTAGATCCAAAGCTAATGCTGTATGACTTAGCCATGCTTGTTAAAATGACAATCAGGTCTAATATAACCCTTTGTATTCTGTGGTTTTTTGGAGTAACAGGAAAATTACTTGAGGGATTCCTCTGAAACCATTGTGTACCTAGACTAAAAACTTGATTTCAAGGAATTGACTGAAATAGGAAATAGAAATTTTTTTCAAAAAGTTTAATCATTAATTGTCGATGAACAAGTGGCTTAGAAAAAGAGAGGGTCTTAGAAGGTTTCAATACGTCTTGAAATTTATTTTTAATATAATTAATTATTAAATAATAAATTATTTTATAAATATTTATAAAAAAAGTTAGTGAACAATAACCAAAAAATTTATTATAAAGTATAATAATCAAAATATAAAATTTGGAAGACAAATGATTCAAACAAAGAAGAAATATTTTTTTTTAATTGAAATTTATGCAAAATTTTCTTTGGTGTAATAAGGTATAATGATCATTATATATCTAAGGTAAAATGATCATTATATAAACGATAATAAAAAAAAATATATATTAAGTGGGTATCAAAGTGATATTAATGGTAAAACTTAATATTAACTGAGTCATTTATATTTAGTTATGAAAACATCGTTAATGGCAAAACTCATATATCAAGATGAATTTTACTCTATAAATAATAAATCCCTCAAAATATGAAACTTTATACTAATTGTTTTTTACTTCTAAATTGATAATTCTAATTATGTTTGAAGGTGATACTGATGCATATCAATATGTTCAAAAGAATATATTTATGAGTTATACAAAAGTAAATATTTCCCCCCCCCCCCCCCCCCCTATAAAATGATAGATAGTTCATTCATATGATGTCATTAATCATTAAACAAATTTAGTTGACATCACTACAAAAAATATGCATCTTTGTCATGGTTAATTATTATACTCAAAGTAAAAATTTTTATGGTAAATAATTATTAGCCCAATTATACAACGACTATAAGCCATTGTTTCAATAGATGAGCCAAAAAATTATCCATAGATAGAAAACGTCGCAAGTGTTTTTGCCATGGCTAAGCATTATGGTAAATATTCTGAACATAGCTAAAATCATGAAAAATATTTATTTATGAATTACTTATATTTTTTAAGGATACAAGTTTTCTTGGTAAATATATGTAGAAAACAAATCTATGTTTAATATTTGTACCTAGATGTTTGATATACACCATCTTTTCAACGAAAAAAGTAAAAAAACATGATAAAATGAAGTCTCATTATAAGAAAATGACTCAATAGCTACACAAATAAACTAATATGAAAAGTAAAACTTTTGATGCTTATCTATATTATTTAAAGCCAGTGTCAAACTAATTAGGAAGGAGAACCTTTGATGCTAATCTCTATTATTTAATATATATTTTAAATAATTCGTTGCTAAATTCTTTAGCAAGTAAATTTCGTTGTAAAATTCATTAGCAAGTAAATTTCTTGCTTATTAAATACGTAGAATTAGCAATGAGAAATTTTACTTGCTAAATTAGCTTCAACGCTATTTTTTTTCGTTGCTATTGAGCCATTTTGTTGTAGTTTTCAAGCTTAAATTACATAAATCTATTATATATCTTTCACTTACTTCTTAATACTAATATATAATCTATAAGTAGTTTTTTAAATAATTAGAATTAGGTTCAAAATATGAATTAGTTTCTAGTTTACTTGATTATTGCTTTTTTGAAAAATACAGTTTGAATATTCCTTTTTTATTTTTAAGTTAATTTATATCTATGAAATACTTTTGAATAGTAATTTAAAATTAATTTATCACTCAAGATTTATTTAAAAATTAAAAAGAAAACAAAACTTAAGAAGCTCATTATTTGTTTAATTTATTTGTAGCCGCAACATCAAACTTATAGTTTTTCTATTGTAGCTATTAATTTTTTTCATAATTAAAACTTTCTACTAAACCAAGAAAATATTATTGAGAGGAAATTCCTAAATTAATATATCATATTTAACTGAAATAAACATAAGTTACACAAAGTTTTTTATTAATAATCTATTTGTGCAATTCATATATATTTTTGCGAAGCTTTAAATTAATATTATTAGTTACTTAATTGAAATGCAGAAGTATGATTGGTCAAAAGTGATTCATTTAATTTTAGGATAAATTACATTTTACCATTTGAACTATGCATGTTTTTTATACTTTGCAATTGAAACTTTTTTTTTTTTTTTGCAATTCATCTCAACTTTGGAAAATTTGCACTTTTTCATATATGGCCCCTTTTTTTTTCTTGATTTTTATCAGTAAAATATCACATGTTATATGTAAAAATACCATATCACATAACCTTGAAATATCACATGTGCATTGCATGTGATGTTTTTTTGACAAAAAATTTGATTGAAAAATAATTATAATGGCAAAGTACAAAATTTCATAAAATTGAGATGGGTAAGTTGATACAAAAAAAAAAAATAAAAATCAGATATCAAAGTGTAAAAATGATTATAATTCGAGTGGTAAAATCTAAATTAACTCTAGATTTTCATATTTGCCTATAGATATTTGTGAATAACTTATCAAACAACCTAATTTATAATTATTTTTATAATATCTATTACAATCTTGTTAATAAACTATATATTAATTAAACTATAACATGTGATATAAAAAAGTTACAAGATCTTTAATCATTCACACTTTTTACAATAGTATAGTCAATATTTATCTATGATTGCATCCCCATCTTTTTCTTATTTTTTTTCTTTTTTTTAGAAATAGATATGTGTAGAGATGGTTTAGAAGTAACGTTTACTCATTTTTTTTTTTTTTTAAGGAGCTATTCCTATCTTACATTGTTGAAAAGATCAAATCTTGTACACTAATATTTTTTTCTATTATATTAGAGATAATTAAAAAATTATATAATATATACAATAATTACATTTCAAATGCTCAAATTATATTTTAATCTTGCTACAAAAAGTGTTCAATTTACATGATAAAGGATTTAGTTGATTCTCATTTTTTCTTTTTGTCTTTGTTACTCTTGAAAATGCTTGCTTTACATGACAATTCATTTAGTTGATTTTCATTTGTCATCTAACAAATTTTAATATGTCAAGTGATCTAACTAATTCTCATTTATATCTATGCTAGAAAATTTCTCAATATTAAATTCTTTCCATTTTCATAATTTTTTGGCTTCATTTCATGTTATATCGTAGGAGTATTATTTTTTGTCTAATAAGTGTATTATATTATGAATATAAATAATAAAAAATAATGAGTAACATAAGTATAAATGTGAAAACAATAAATAGGAATAAATATGAACAATGTGAAAAGTAGTTAATAGGAATTAATAAGTATATCATTTTACCATTTTATCCCTGAAAAAAATATTATTATAAGGGTAACTTAGTCCAATAAAAAAAAGAAAGAAACTATTCATACTTTTATATAGACTAGTAGAAACGACGTGCGTTGCACGTAATACTTATTACCTTGACAAAATATTTTATATATTAAGAAATGTTTAATAAAAAAAATAAAATATTTCATAAATTAATAAATATTATTTTGAAATCTAATAAATACTGTATAAATGAAAAGATATTATTCATTAAGTTTAATGAATTTGAACTTTTAAAATTATTGTAAAAGCTTTATGTTCAATAAATATTCAAAAGTTAAATAAAAATATAACTAAATAAGTTGGTATGTACACATAGTTTAGTTGTTCATTTGATTTGACAATAAACAATAATTTTTTTCTCCAAAAACACAAGATCAAACATATAATACTTATTTTAAATTATCTCAAAAAAAAAAGATCCAAACATACACACTATCTCTAACACATACTTATTTATCTTTGTTTTTCTCGCTCTATCTCCACAAAACACAACAAAACACTCTGAAAACGAATTCAAACACTATGTTAGATTCTTAGATTGTGTAGGTTATAGTAAATTATACGAATTTTGCTATAAATCTTATCATATTTTGTTTGGGTCTATTTACCTATCCGTTAGTAGCGAAATTCATGTTACAGTTTACATATTTTAGACAATTTAATAACTTATTATACTAAAGTTGAAAGCACTAATAGTTCTCTTAATTTCAACAATTTATCAAGTATTTGTCATTAAAAATAAATAAAAATAAATTCTATTTATGTCTTTTACTCTGTTTTATTTTAATTTGAATTTAATTAAATTCATTTATGTTAGTTCTTCATGATCAAACCAAAATATTATTTAATTTAAACAATCAATTAACAATTCTTTTATAATTCTTATTACCTTAAAATCAAACTCTTTTTTAAAAAAAATCTAAGATTCAAAAATACAAATTCTTTGTAGTACTCTTCTTTTTAGAAAACATCTAATCAATTTATACTATTTGCAAAAATATATCTAATCATGCAGCTAAATCCCAAGTAGAAATTATCTTACACATACGTTCGAAAATGCAATTATTTTATTTATTTTTAGTTCAATAATTCATGAGAAAGTGCGCTAGAATTTTACTTAACAAAAACTTGCCCTTTTTCTGGTACAATTTCAAGTGGTCAACTTAGTTATGTTTTAAACACAATTTTAATTTTACAACAAGATTTTTTAAATTGTAGTTCTTTTTATGATTTTAATATAACTATATCTAATATAAGTTCTCATAGACTTTTAAAAATTAAACTATCTCAAATTAAATTAAAAAAACCACAGAAATCAACTCAAAGAAAAAAAAATCAAGCAAAATTTTAAAAAGGATATAATTTTGAATGCAAGTCTATTTGCCACATAATCTCATTTTTACTTTCTGTTTAAATCTTGTTTTAAGCTCTTTTGGAATCTTGATAACTATTATTGCCAATTATTTTATCCCTGTTAAGTTAATCCAACAGTTTTTTTTTCTATTATATTTTTTTCTATTTTTTTGTGAGTTCCACAAGTACTTTTGACTATTAAATTTAGCTTCTTCTCAAGTTTGGATGCTAAAAGGATAGATCTCATTTTATTATTATTCTTTATTTATAAATATTTTAATTTTACCAAAAGACCTGCTAATTTAACTCTACAAATTTTATATATTTGCATAATTAAATTAGAGTGTTTTGAGCTTGTGTAAGGAATTTTGTTTTTCATGAATTGATAAGTCATAAATTGATGACACAATAAATTTAAATTATTGAGTTTCTAACCCTAGATATTGAAGAGAAGGCAATTGAAAGTAAGAATTCACGGATATTTTTTGAAAAATAAAGAGGTGAACAACAAAAGTTATTCCTCAAACATATATATAAATACTGGGTAAAATCTATTTTGGTGCACGAGTTTTGTTATTAAGGCCATTTTAGTACCGTGGGTACTACAAATGACTCATTTCTTCTTTTTTTTACAAATGACTCAATTGATACCATAACTTACCATTAATGATCACTTTGGTAACCCATTGATAATTTAACGAATGAGATATAGAAAGAGGACAACAAAGCTAAATTACATTTTAATATTATTCCCTCAAATATAATAAATACTGGGTAAAATCTTTGAAAAGTTTCATTACCTATAAAATTCTCTCACTCATTTTTTTATTAGCAGAATACTTTGAATATCTTCATTAACTATAATAAATTTTTCAAATTTTATTGATAATATTTTTTAAGAAAATTAAATAGAAATTAATATGGATTTCTTTTGTAGATCTATTTCATTATTACATATTTTTATTTTATTTTTTTGTTCATATAAATATATTTATTTAAATATATAATTAAAATATAAATATAATGTTATAATTAAGTTAGAAAGTAAGAAAAAAATCAACAATAAAAATATTTTAGAATAAGTATTAATAAAAAAAAATAGAAAATTGTGGAAGATTTATAATCTTTTTGATGACATTTATGCAAAAAAAAAAAAAAAAAAATGAATTCAAGTATAATAAAAAATCAATTATAATATTTTGATTGATTATAAAAAAAAAAAAAAAATTGGGTGTATCAAAGTATTATATAATAAATAAAATATTCTAATGGGTATATTATATTAGTTATCTTAAATATCGTTATATGGCAAAACTTACATACTATCAAGATGAATCTTACTCTATAATATAATAGACCCTCAAAATATGAAAATTTATGCTAATTGTTTTTTACTACTAAAATGGAATTTTCTAATTATGTTTGAATGTGATACTGATGCATATCAGTATGTTCAAAGTAATATAATTTATTACAAAATTAAATGTTTTCCCCCCATAATTCAAGAAAAATGATAGATAGTTCATTCATATTGATGTCATTAATCTATTATAAAAAATTTAGTTGACGTCACTACAAAAAAATATGCATCTTTGTCATGGATAATTATTATACTCAAAAGTGAAAAATTTTATGGTAAATAATCATTAGCTCCAATTATACAACAACTAATTAACCATTGTTTCAACAGATGAGGCCAAAAATTAGCCATAGTGAGAAACCATCGCAAGTGTTTTTGCCATGACTAAGACTTATGGTAAATACTTTGAACATAGCTAAGAATACAAGTTTTGTTAGTAAAATATATATAGAAAACAAAAGAATATTTAATATTTGAACCTAGATGTTTGATATACACCATCTTTTCAAATGCAAAAAGTAAAAAACATGATAAAAGGAAGTCTCATTATAAGAAAATGGCTCAATAGCTACTAAAAAAAAAATATATATTAAAATAAAACTTTTTATGCTAATTTATATTATTTAAAGACAGTGTCGAACTAATTAGGAAGTCTAACTTTTGATGCTAATCTATATTATTTAATATATATTATAAATAATTCGTTGCTAAATTCTTTAGCAAGTAAATTTTTTGTTGTGAAATTCATTAGTAAGTAAATTTCTTATATTAAATAATGTAGATTAGCAATGAGAAATTTTACTTGCTAATTAGCTCAATGCTAATTTTTTTTCGTTGCTATTGAGCCATTTTCTTGTAGTTTTCAAGCTTAACTTACAGAAATATATTATATATCTTTCACTTACTTATGCTTAATACTAATATATAATCTATAAATAGTTTTTTAAATAATTGCAATTAGGTTCAAAATTATGAATCAATTGATAGTCTATTTGATTATTGTTTTTTTTGAAAATACAGTTTTAATATTCTTTTTTTTTTTATTTTTAAGTTAATCTATATGTATGAAATATTTTTTAATAGTAATTTAAAATTAATTTATTACTCAAGATTTATTTAAGAATTTAAAAGAAAACAAACCTTAAGAAGCTCATTATTTGTTTAATTTATTTGTAGCGCAACATCAAACTTATAGTTTTCCTATTGAAGCTATTAATTTTTTTCATAATTAAAATTTTCAACTAACCCAAAAATAATATTATTGAGAGGAATTTCCTAAATTAATTTATCACATTTAAATGAAATAAACATACATTAACTAAATATTACACAAATTGTTATTAATAATCTGTTTATGCACTTCAATATATATTTTTGCGAAGGCTTTAGATTAATAATTATTAGTTAATTATTTGAATCGCATAAGACCTTGGATAAATTTATGATAACTACATAAATAATGCTAAACAAAATAAATAAGAAAAGTAATAAGTATGATTGATCATATATGGTCCATTTAAATTTTAGATAAATTATATTTTACCATCTGAACTATGCATGTTGTTATACTTTGCCATTGAATTTTTTTTTTTTTTTTTGTCAATTTACCATATCAACTTTGGAAAATTTTCACTTTTTCATATATGACCCTTTTTTTTTCTTGATTTTTCTGTCAATAAAATATCACATGTTATGTATATGTGAAAATACCACATCGGATAACCTTGAAATATCACATGTGCACTGCATGTGATATTTTTTCGACAAAAAACTTGATTGAAAAGTATTTATAAATAGTAAATTGCAAAATTTCATAAAATTGAGATGGTAAGTTGATATAAAAAAAAATCAGATATCAAAGTTTAAAAAATAATCATAATTTGAGTGGCAAAATCTAAATTAACTCTAAATTTCATATTTGCCAAGTTGGTAATTTTATATATATTTGTGAATAATTTATCGAACGACCTAATTAATAATTATTTTTATAATATCTGTTGCAATCTTGTTAATAACTATATATTAATTAAACTATAATATGTGATATAAAAAAGTTACAAGATCTTTTAATCATTCACAATTTTTACAATAGTATAGTCAATACTTATTTATGGTTGCATGCCCATTTTTTTTTTTTTTCTTTTTTTTTTTTTTTTTTTTTCAAAAAGATATGTGTGGAGATGGTTTAGAAGTAACTTTTACTCATTTTTATATTTTTTTTCCAAGGAGCTATTCCTATCTTACATTATTGAAAAGATCAAATCTTGTACACTAATATTTTGTTCTATTGTATTAGAGATAATTAAAAAATTATATAATATACACAATAATTACATCTCAAATGCTCAAATTATATTTTAATCTATCTTACTACAAAAAGTGTTCAATTTACATGATAAAGATTTGGCTGATTTTGATTTGTCATCTAACCAATTTTAATATGTCAAGTGATCTAACTAATTCTCATTTATATCTATGTCAGAAAATTACTCAACATTAAATCCTTTCCATTTTCATGATTTTTTTGAGTCAATTCATGTTATATCATAGGAGTACTATTTTTTATCTAATAAGTGTATTATATTATGAATATAAATAATAAAAAACAATGGGTAAATAAGTATAATGTGAAAAGCAATAAATAGGAATAAATATGAACAATGTGAAATGTAGTTAATAGGGAATTAATAAGTATATCACTTTACCATTTTATCCCTAAAAATTTAGTATTATAAGGATAACTTAGTCCAATCAAAAAAAGAAAGAAACTATTCATACTTTTATATAGATATAGATAATATAATTATCTTGTATAAAAAATAAAATTTGAACTCTTTTGAACATAATATTAACATATTATTTAATTTAAAATAAAATAATCTCTGTTTTTTTTTCCAAAAGTGATAAAAAATATCAAAATTATAAATAAATTTATAAAAACTTATCTAATCTAAAAATATAATAAAAAATCTAAATTAGTTCTTTAATCTTAGGAGTTAAAAACATGTCTAATAAAATTAAATCTTAACAATGTTATTAAATATTAACAACTACGATTTTGAAGAAAAAGTTGGTGGAATGTACTTGTAATTAGATTATTTGGTGGTTTTCAAATATATATAAAATTCATTTTAAGATGTTTTCTAAATATATAGTCCTGTTTTATAGAAAACCTCTTAAAATAAATTTTATATATATGAACACTAAAGAATTTAATTAAAAAGCATAATCTACCAACTTTTTGTTCGAAAATATAAATATTTAATAAATATTGTTAAGGTTTAACTCTTTTAGACTTATCCTTAACTCTTGAAATAAAAAATTACTAACTTGAGTTTTTTTATTACATTTTCATATTAGATAAAATTTATAAAATTTATTCATATTTTTGGTTTTCTGTTAACTACTAAAAAAAGAGACTGTTTATTTTAAATTAAAAAATATACAATTATTATGTTCACAAAAGCTCAAAATTTTCATTAGTCGCATAAAATAATTACAACATATCAACATAAAAAAATATGAAAAAAAATATCTATCTCGTGTAAAAAAGGATTAAATTGATAATTTTATAAATTTAAGGGACTAAAATTATAAAATCAGACTTATTGATCATTTTACCCTCCAAATAGTAAAAAAATCCGGCTATATTTTCATCGGGAAATGGTCAGATGGACCAAATTGCGACAATAATTAAAGTTTAAGAATGCTAAATCATGAAATGAACTTGAGGAATTAAAGTGATTCTAAAAAAATTTAAGGGACCAAATATAGTATTTTCCCTAAGATTATTTAATCTGACCATTATACCCCTCTGCACGTAGGTAGAGCCCATCCATGAATGTAGACGGCGAGGATATACCGAGTCGAGGGGGCTATTCGACCCACGTCACCTCCTGATAGCGGGGGCTTAGTGCAATAACAGAAACTTTAGGGGATGTAAATATAATTTCCAATATTTTCATTTGAATTTCTTGCCTCTCAA
This sequence comes from Sesamum angolense, assembly GCA_034509725.1. Classification (NCBI taxonomy): domain Eukaryota; kingdom Viridiplantae; phylum Streptophyta; class Magnoliopsida; order Lamiales; family Pedaliaceae; genus Sesamum; species Sesamum angolense. The sequence continues at coordinate 4,865,248 of JACGWL010000015.1, forward strand.
TTCGAATTTGAAAAACGCATTGGATCGGAGCCAGGCCAATCAAGACCACATTGACGCCCCAAGTCTCTCTTTCTCTCTCTAAAATAATAATGCAACTGAAATTCCGCTGTGTCTGTGCATTCTCACTCTAGAACAATCTCAATTTGAATTTATATACAAATGTGTGTGTGTCTGTGCATGAATGGTGAGTAAATGGTATGTCAATGGTTTTCTGCTGAGAAGAAGGAAGGCGAGGGAGTGGCCGGAGCAGAAGGGTTTGTGCGGAGAGTAGTGGCTGCAGCTATGGGATGTTTTTTCGGCTGTTTTCGTATCAGAGATTCTCACTCGCATCTCATACCTACTGCGGTAAAATCTGGATTGTTTGATTTCTTTTCTCTTTTAATCACATAGTTTAACTGTTTCTTTTATATGTTTAACTTTTTTTGTTTGTTTGATTGTGGAAATGCATTTTTTTCGGAGTTCAGCAGGAAGTCACGGTGTCTCACAATAAGAATGCATTGTCATCGCTATTCCTTTCTGATGGTAATTTTGTTTTTTTTAAAGAAATTAGATTGTGTTTCTTAAATTTACGCGGTAATTAATCGAGATCAAGTGGACTGGGGATTACTTTCTTGTAATGCTATCGGAATTTTGTTTGATTTTGCGGGATCTTCATTTATCTAAATTATGTTTACTCTGAATTGGCTTTCTTATGAAGACATAGACGGTTCACTTCGAAAGGGAGGGGAAGGTCTGAATTCACTGCACGAAGAACTTGATGTCAGGGAGCTTAAGGATGAGGTCTGTTTTTGTTAGATTCTTGGAGAATCTACTGTTTCAGTTTGGAGTTCTAATGTCAATGGCTTCAGTATAGTACAATGCTTTTATCATCTAGTAGCATTTGATATGTTACGAATGGATCTTGAAATTCATCGCATTTAAGCTTTTTAACTAGCATGCATGGTAAATTACTGTCTATGCTTTGATAATTAAGCTCAAGTATCAGATGGTAATCGTCGATTTTGTTTGAGGTGATTTCATGTGGATAGGAGGCTGCTGAAAATCTATAGCTTCATTTTAAAGCACTAAATTCTTAAGATATTATGTTGAATGAGTCAGTTTAGATCAGGATTATGCCAGGCTAGTTTTTATTGCTTCTGTGGCTGGAAAACCTCGTGGCATTGGAATCCAAGATGCAGCATTTTGTTTGAGCTCTTCAGGGGTTTATATCGATGTATTAATCTAAAGTTGTTCGTTAAGTTGCACATTACAGTGTGTATTGACTTATTCTGATGCATGGAATTAATTTAATTAGTACGATTCAGTTTTAATTTCTTTGTCATCTATCCTTAGGCTTAATTTGAAGGAACGACTGTGCGAATCCAGGTTTTGTTTTGATGCACTTTGTCTATGCAATTTCCTTAATTCTTAATTTTGCCATTGGATATCATCTGCATTCTTATAAACTTCACATATTGAAATATGCTCTTAGTTTCTTATCGTCAAATTGTGTGGCTTTGATCAATAATGAAATTTTTGGTCTAAGTCCATTTCGAGACTTGAATTTGAAGAGTCTAATGTCAGAGTATCCCTAACGGATGGTTTTACCACTTGATAGTGCAGAATTTTCAATTCCCTGTTTTACTTTCTTCCTTACATTGTGCTCTTGTTTGCCCATTAATATGTTAATACATGCTAGTGCCACATGCATGTTTAATTCAGTAAATGACTGTCGAGTATTTGCTCTGTGGATACTTATTCAGCTTGTTCATGCCTTACATATGGAGGTGACTATTTTATTCTGCAGGCCAAGTTCCTCAAAGCATGTGGAACTTTACTTGAGACTCCAGTTGAAATTCGAAAAGCCTCACGAAAATTTTTGTCAACTCAATACAAAGAAGAAGAATCACTGAATTTCAATTCGTGGCTTCCAAGTGCATCAATTGAGAAATTGAAACTAGAGGACCAACCTGATGAATCTCCAGCACCTGTCATAATTTCTGAAGCAATGGGAGCAGGTTCTTCGATAGACTCTCCTAGCAGGTAACCTTAACCTTTTTATATGGCTTTGAAACGTGGAGCAGCTGTGATTCTTGAAATTTGCCGAAATTTTCTTAGAAATCTACAACTTATTACTCCCTACACTGATTTCTTGCTGTTAGCTGCATGACTGATGGACGTAATACCAGAAGGGACTCTGTGATCTCCAATGCAAGCAGTGATATTCAGACTGTTATCACTCCGATAGATGGGGCCGATGATGAAACTCATTCTTCTGCAATTTCATCTGTTTCTCCTGAAGATGTTGCTACCAATGTGCCGTGCAGAAACAAGTCTGTTCGTTTTGAATGCGAATCTGATAGCCCTGCATCTTCATCTGCAAGTTCCAGTCAACACCCGAAGCAATCAGGGTCAGCTGGAAAATACAGTGTAGCAAAGGTATCGCCATATCCAACCCCACTGAAATTAACTGATGAGATGGAAACCCCGGGGACTGTATTCCCTGCATACCTGAATGACATGGCCGGTAGAAAATGTACGAGGATCAGATCTCAGTATGTCCATTCTTGCTAGACCCAGTTGAGTATCCCTCCGAGTGGAAAGAATCAAAGGATGAAAATTCTGATCCCAACCACCTGAGAGGACCTCTTGAGCCAAATGATGAAGCAGCCTTGAAATCAACCCCAGTACCTAGCATGTTGATGGAAGATCTTTCACTTGTAAAAGACAAGAAAGATGAAGTGAGCTCTTCCTCTTGGTTGAAGCCACATTCACCGAATCATGACTCTGATAATGAGCTATTTGGTCCCACTTCTGGTAAAAATATCCTTTGTGGTACAACTCCAGGAGATAGGCCTATTCTGGGATTGGTGCAGCCCACTGGAATGATGATGAAACCTCTCGTATTTCTCCTAAATGGTGGGATGGGAATGGGATTCCTAATTCAACTAACAAGTACAAAGAGGCATGTTTTGCTTCAACTTTTTCAGCTTTAGGTTTTCTAGTCATGATCCTCTTTGTTTTCTTGACCTTATTTAATTATCCAAGTTGAACCCCATGAATGTTTCTTTTAACAGGATCAGAAAGTCAGTTGGCATGCAACACCATTTGAGGTGAGACTGGAAAAGGCATTATCTGAAGAAACCTTTATACCCCGGAGGTATCTTAAGTTGCTAATAAATTGTTTCTTGAATATCTTATCTATTTAGTTCGAACCTGTGCCATTAATTGTGTAGGTAGAGATTTTTAGTTTAACCAATGGGTGCGGTTCTGATTATTCCTGTTACTTGCGGTTTACGACATAGTAACTTGTTGAATGACAAGTTGAGCTTCCTTATGCTTCAGTTTAGTTGAAGATCTTCCCTTCATTTTAGTGCTTATTAAGTTCACACCAGTTCATTTGATTCAAGAATGTGAATATTTACCCAACTTTTTTCATGTTACTACATGCTAAGCATGCAGACAAGATTAATACATCACATATTGCCTACTTAAAGATAAATTACATTCTGTTTACAGAGAGGAAGAGGGCTTCCCTAGAACGTTCAGGAACTTAACTGAGTGAAGTATGATAGTGAACAAGTCTATCATTCATTAATGTTCTAACTGATGCAAATTAGTTTCCTGTTTCTGATTGATCCTAAGCTGGTGGCACTTCTTGACTGGATCTTGTTTGGCCTCATTCCTTGCATGATTATGAGAAGGTTACATATCTCACATACACAAGGGCCGAGTGACGAGTTTTTACAGTTTTACGTCTATGATTTTACCTTCAAAAGGCCAAAAAATTGTAATTTGATCTGCAAAATACTAATTTCAAGATATTCTCATTTCGCAGGAAGCACATCGCAGGGACACCGCCAGTTCAGTTCAATGAAGCTGATGAATCTGATACAGCTTCTTCAGGACTACAATCTTCAGCTCATCCCAATTCAGTTGTTTCATTCTGATGAAGGCTTAAAACCGTAGCCCAGTTTTTGCGAGTTCACTGCTGTGCACCGTCAACGTATTTCTCCCATCATTATGCATGAGCCATTCTAAGTTGGTATTGAGCAGAACACCCCCTGCCAATTTCCTTCAAGGTCAATATTCGCAATGACTATAAAAACAAAATGACTCTTCTTTGAAATTCTTCATCGTTTATCTGTGTCTGTCTAGCTTAGCTTTTCAGTCATATTCTATCAGTCAGATACATAAGATCACATCCTAACCTTGATCTATAGTAATTGAGATAACTAAGCTGTTCCGACAGCCCTGAAGTGGATTAGATGTGTACTCAAAGTTGGCCTGAACTGGAATTGGTTGGGATTAGAGGGAAATGCCGCTGAAATGATTTGGTCCATCTGTTGTCAAGTGTACATACCTATGCGGGCATGTTAATGGAGCAAGAGGGGTTTCATAGTTCTCAATCTGAGTTTTAGGGAGTGAGTGCGAAAATTTTTACTTTTAAAAAAGTGAGTTTTATATAAAAAGTTGAAAGTTGTAGTAAAATCAAAAGTGGATAGTGTTTATAAAAGAAAGTAAAAAGCAGCAAAAACTAAATTGGGTAGTGTTGGGGAAAAAATCATTTTTAAAATATACTTAATTTATTAAAGACCATTTTTGTTCTTATTAGGGATAATTACATTGACCTCCCCTCTTAATATGGGAATATGCAAATTCTCCCCTCTTATTATTAAAATGACAAATATATCCCTCTGACTAACCATAGTTAAGACTGGCAGAATTTTAAAATTTATACTTTTGTCCTCACTTAAAAAATTAAAGATACAGATAAATAATTAGGCAACATAAAAAAGAATTGAAAAGGTTTTAATACATCTTTAAACTTTTCTCGTCTGACAGAAGTCTCTCTATCTTTTTTCTCTTACTTGTTCCTTTAAATCTTCTATTCATACCAGAAAAATCATTCATCCTTGTGCAACAATCCCTGTGAGATTTCCACTATCGATCGTGATTGGTTTTTGGACATTGGAAGCTCATAAACAGATTTACATTGGTGGAAAATACAGCTAAAGGCTAATTTGACTAATGAAGGGGTCAATTTGTAATGGTAATAAACAAAAAAGGTAAGTTCATGCAATTTTCATAGTAAGAGGGGGGAATTTGTATATTCTTAGAATAAAAGAAGAAGTCAGTGTAATTATCCCTTTAATTTAATAATCCTTTCATTGAAGTAATATAATTATTGATTCATACACAATAATTAAACTTGCACGAATGCAAAAAAAAAAAAACTATTTTATTAATTAATCATAGCCACTTAATTTATATTTTCAATGATAAAAAAGAATAATATAATTAGATAATATAACACAAAAAATATAATATTATAAAATAGAATTAGATGGTCTTCATGAACAGGCCTTTTATTTGGTAGGTAATATTGATGAAGCTACCGCGAAGGCTATGAACTTAGAAATGGAGAGCAATTTGAAGAAATGATCTTAAATCTTTGTGTACTGACCCCTAAATTTAAATGTGAAAGTGTAAATTTTGATTATTGTTAAATTATTTGAATTATTTAAAAATTTTAATATCAACTTCAAAAATAAATTAAAAATAATAAAGTTAAAGCAAGATTATTATAATTAGGGTCCATCGTATTTTTACACTCAACCGTCTAGTAGAACTTGGTAATTATTGGATATTTATATTTTTTGAATAGCTTGACTGTTTTACATCTTTAGTTGTTTCTGCTTGCCTTTTATTGTGGAAACATTTCAGTTCCGTGTAATGAAACAACGTTTTGAAATATCATAATTGGATTTAGAATTCAAAAGTAATAAAAGCCACGTTGGAACAAATAATATATAAACAGTTGGAAACAATATTCATGACAAGAAAATTAAATAGTAAACTTACAACGAGAATTATATCATTCAACAATTCTCAGTCTAATGGTAATCGTAAGAATTAATTGAATCGCAAAATTAACTATTTTTCGTGAAGAAAATATACGTCCCGTATTAGTAGTGCACCGGGTACAACGTAATTTCTTTTAGGATAATATAGTTGTAGTTCTTTTGGTTTTAGCACTATACCGAAAAACACTTCAATGAAACACTCAGAAGCTCGTTACCGAAACAAGAGTTCAAAATTTGAAATTTTGATGAGAAAAGGCCAAGAGAGAGAGACAGCTAAGAGAAGTGTGTAGTGATTGTATATTTTGCAAATGAGACAAGACTTGCCCTTATATAGGCATGCTATCCTCACCACTTTGTTGCAACAATTGAAAATCCAATAATGGCATTGATTTCTCCATATGTAACAACAAAACAATGGCCAACAAAATTGAAGCAACGATCAAGTTTCATTTTCAGGTTTTGCACCTGAAAATTCAAACTTAATCTTTAAAAAACTCTGAATTTTTAGTGATAAATCATAATTTTATTTTTTAAAATTGAACCCAAATATTTTTGTTGCAATATTTATTCTCTTTTTTCTCAACCTAATCTATGGACTACATATAATTTTTATTAAAATTACAGCAATCCTCCACAAAGCCATAGATTTGAACTCAAGTTTCTGTGACTTGCTTTCAACAATGGTACCTTCCGCTTTGAACCACTGCCTAAGTTATCTAACGTCAGCTATCACCAGGTTAAATGAAACTAAGCTTTGAAATTGAGTCTGTGGGTGTGACAGCGTTTGCCAGTAACAACAACCCACCAACGTTGTGTTGATCATTAGGGTTGACACTTAGGCCATGTGTCCTAGTCCTGTTCATGAATGCTTTTTGGAATAACTCAATTCCTTAGTTGCGGACAAACAACTGTATTCACTTAGTTGAGTGTCTCAGGGGATGCATTGCTAGCATAACGTCTAATACACTTGACCCCATTCAGAGTTAAACTCTTACTATACTTGCAGTATCAACACCTTCCAGAGTTACAAGGGATACACTCTAGATACAAAGTATCAGTCTAATTTGGTATTTTGATATACCCTACGGCTTGTTAATATCAAATTGAAACTTCTTTGTGGGATCTCCACTTAGAAGGTTGGGTTGCCACCGTAGTTATATCGCTGATGGTTTTCAATCCCATCCCTAATCTGTATTTATTTACTTGTGACAGATCCAACCCTTTCGTCAAAGGATAAACTACATTGTTCTTTCTTCCCACATAGTCAATGTCAATTACTATATCTGACACTGATGCCCTTTAGATTTTACTCTAACTTGGATGTGTCGTGTGGTCTTTTGTTTGTATTTACGATTCCTTGCTTTTGCAATTGTGGTTTGGCTATCACAATGTATAATAATATATGGAAGAGGTTGGCTTATAATAGGAAGTTGTGACAACAACCCAAACATCCATTCTGCCTTGGTACTAGTTGTATCCAACGCGCATAACTCGGCTTCAAAAGTAGATCGGGTTATCAAAGTCTATTTTGCAGACTTCTAGGAGACCACGCCCCCACCTAAGGTAAAGACATATCCTGAACCCCCATTACTCCCGGAGTTTTTGGCTATGCAGCCAGCATCACTATATCCCTCAAGTACAACAGGGAATCAACCATAATGTATGACCAGTGACGTCGTGCCCTTTAGGTATCTTAGCACCCCATCTAAAGCACCCCAATGGGTTCTGTCAGGACACTAGTGTATCTAGCCAGCTTTAAGATGAAAAAAAATATTTGGTCGCGTGCCATTTGCTAGGTATTGTTAATTCCCAATAACTTGGGGAATACTTTAGTTGTGCAATCGAAACACCACTTTTATTTTTAAATAGATACAGAAGAATCATAAGGAATCTTAGCAATTCTACTAGTTTAATAGCCAAATTTCTCAATTATCTTCTAGATATACTGAGATTGAGAAATGGTTAACCCACCAGTTGAACGAATCAACTTGATGTCAAGAATTACATTAGCCTCACCTATATCCTTCATTTCAAGCTTATCTTTCCAAAATAACTTGATTTCGGTAATTATATCTAAACATGATTATCATATTTCTATTCAGATAAAAAAAATTAAATTTACCAACATGCTACTAAGACACTACCAATTTTATAAATAGTAGTCAAGCATGTAAGAAATGAGTTTTTGAAAACACTTATGTCGGATCAAAACGTTGACGCCATGCCATCACAACATCTAAACCGTATACTACAAAAATAATCATCTGAAATTGTTGCTCAGTAGTCACTGACCACACACTTCGGGACATGGTACACCTACTTAGATAAGACGCGCTTTTGAGATAAAAAGACCTAGATTTACGCTCTTTATGCGCTTGATTCCTCTCATGCTCACACGTTGGTAGATTTGACACAATAATTAACACTATGTGCTAGATTATTTCAGTGTAGAATGTGCTAGATTATTTCCATTTAAAAACATGCCAGTGGCTAATGTAGCAATTTGTGTAAGCACACAAATAATCTATTACTTCTAAGTTGTAAGCAATACTAGAACCCCCACAATTGCTCTATTTTGTTTTTAAACAAAAGATCCTTGATATGATTAATAATCATTTCAATATTTGAGCAATTCATTGGTTCATTTGTGTTGTCATGGCCTTGGATTTACCGAATAAGTCAATTTTAAAAATTAAACATTAATCAAGTCCTTGTCTCGATTTTTCATCCATTTCAATACATTTTATTTTCTTCAAGATTGTCGGAAAAGTTTCAGTTCCATGTAATGAAACAACATTTTGAAACATCACAATTGGATTTAAAAATTAAAAGCAATAAAAGCCACGTTTGAACACATAATATATTATATATATATAACATTTTTTTATTAATAGCGATGAATTTTATTAATTGAAATAAGTCGATTACAAGTACAATCATTTATGCCGACATCAATATCTAATAAAGAATTACAATAATCATAATCTGCTCAAACATACTATTACAGTAGACAACAACTCCTACTATCTAACAAAAACTATTACAATAATCATAATTTGCTCAAACATACTATTACAGTAGTCAACAACCCTACTATTACAGTAAACTTACAACGAGAATTGTATTGTAATATGTCTTAGTCCAATGATAATCGTAAGAGTTAACCGAATCGCATAATTCACTGTTTGTCTTGAAAAAAAATATACGTCCCGTATCAATAGTGCACCAGGTACAACGTAATTTCTTTCAGGATAAGAAAGTTGCAGTTTTTTTTATTTTAGTATTATACCGAAGAACACCTCAATTAAACACTCAGTAGCTCGTTATCGAAATAAGAGCTCAAAATCTGGAGAGAAAAGGCCAATAGAGAAAGAGAGAGAGAGAGAGAGGTAAGAGAAGTGTGTAGTAGTTGTACATTTTGCAAATGAGACAAGACTTGACCTTATATACACATGCCATCCTCACCACTTTATTGCATCACTTAAAAATCCAATAATGGTATTGATTTCTCCATATGTAGCATCAAAACAACGGCCAATAAAATTGAAGCAACAATCAAGTTTCAATTTCAGGTTTTGCACCTGAAAATTCAAAGTTAATCTTTAAAAAACTCTGAAATTTTAGTGATAAAATCATAATTTTATTTTCAAAATTGAACCCAAATGTTTTGTTGCAATATTTTCTTTTTCTCAACCTAATATATAAATTTTATGTAATTTTTATTAAAATTACAACATTTATTCTTTCTGCGAGGGAGATTTGTTGTCACGTTATTGAGTATGTTTTGTTGCCCTCTTTTTTCTCTTCTAAAATCTAATGTGTTAATTCAATGCAATACTAAAAATTCTCATATAGATGCTTTGGTTTTTTTTTATATATATAATTTATTTTTTTGATAGATTGCAATTTGGGTTTTTTGTTTTTCTTTTTCCTTTTCTCATATGTTGGGAAATAAAAAAGGATGTAGGATGATAATTATTGACGGCGGCTGACAATGGCAGATGAAGAAGAAAGTGGTTGGTAATGGTGGATGAAGAATAAGGTGGTTGGTAATGGCGGATGAAAAAGAAGACCTTCTCCTTTATTTATTTTTAAAAATTTTAAATTTTGGTGTGTATACTATTGGAATATTCTCTTTTTATTTTTCTGAAAGTGAAAGTGAAGTGTTATAAAATGCAAAAGTTGGGTGGTCGAGTGTAAAAACAAAAAAAAAATGATTGGATGGAAAAGTGCAAACACCTCAAATAATTTAAAGAGGATTGCAACCATGGTTTTCTTTGTATTTCTTGAGAGTAATTTCACATGAATACAAGCCTTCAACTCTTATATATAAAGAGTTGTAGATAACTACCTCTAGTTCAACTAGTTAGCTGAGTCTTTCTTCATTTCTTCAGTCTTTTTCCTTAAATATATTCTTTACATGAACGAAAAATCCAAAGGTAAAAAAAAATGATTCTTGACTTTTAGTTGAGAAAAGGTTTTGCAATGACAACTTTTACTTTTTAATTTCTAAACTTAAGCCAAAAAAAGTTAGAAGCTCAAAAGCATCAAAACCCAATGCTTCTCCCATCTATTTAAACTTTTCAACAACTTCACCTTCTATTGGATTTTTCTTTCATGTCTTCTCCTTATGGTTTACCCTCTGCAACTTCAACTAGATTCTCATCTCCGACAAACCCTCTATTTTCTTCCAAACCTCTAGATCCACCCCCTCCTCCTTCACTATTACTCAAGCTTGCTACTCCCCTGATTAATTTTCAGGCGAATTCGAATTCACATTTTGAGGAAAATCATAGCACTTACTTAAACTCTGTTGTGGTAGAAAACAGAGCGCATTCTTACCACCAATACTCTCAACCTTCTCTTTCTCAACAACAACCCACTCATTCATACAAATAGAGGTTGATGAATAGTTCAAAACATGTATATTTTCCTAGTTGGCTAAAAGAGTGGGAGCCTCTAAATCCATATGGTATCCCTTCCCTCCAACCTTACTCCACTCTTCTCCCTCATCTTAACTTCTCCTTGGAAGATATCAAAAAATTTCATTCACCCTGGAGGAAAACTCTTATTATATCTATTGTTAATCACGCCTATGTCACTATTAACATTGATCAACACCTCGCCAGAATCTGGAAAACTACTAATAACATTCATTGCATTCATATAAGAAAGGGGCATTATTTGGTTAAGTTTCAAAATCCAGATGACTACTTCACAGCTTTAGCGGGAGGGCCATGGTTCCTTTTTAATTCATATATACATGTTCAACAATGGCGACCATGCTTCATTCCATCTGATCAACCTCCTAATAATCTATTTATTTGGGTCCAGCTCCCCAATTTGTTGATTGAATACTACGATTTTGACTCTCTATTTTAGATCGACAAACGAATAGGAAGACATATTAAAATAGATTCACACACTCATTCTCATACTAAAGGGCATTTTGCTCGATTATGTATTGAAATAGATACATCTTTACCATTGCCACCAACCATTGTTATAGATAACCACCTTCAGCAGATTACTTATAAACTCAAGATGACTTTTTGCACTAAATGTGGAACTATTGGACATCTTCAAGCAGATTGTTGTTCAAATAGAGCCACTGGTAATATACCTGAAAATACTAATGGTCAGACTCAACTCTCCACTCCGCAACGGTCGATTCTTAAAGAACAAAGAAGAGTTCGAACACAAAACTAAAAAATTTCTAATAGTTTTCCTAGCAACAATCAAGCGGATCATCAAAAGGAAAAACAAGCCAATTATTCAACCCTGTTTTCTTCGTCTCGCAACCTTCAGAACATGACAGTTATAAAAAAGAAATGGATCCCTAAAAAACAATCTCAAGGAATTTCTTTCAATCCCACTATTCCCGTTCATAACTCGTTTCAAAGGCTTAACCAGGATATCGTTAATTCCACAATAACTCCAGAGAAAGAGGATCAAACTACTCTGATTGAGGCTACTTCTCAAAATGCCAGAAAAACTGACAATTCTCTAAAAGAAGGTACTGTTTAAGATGCCGGACAAAATGACGAAAATGGACAAGATGACGAAACCATGATGACACCACATGTGGGTTCTTCTCCAGCTAACACACACAAGGCTCACATATCAGACAAAAACACTAAAAAATTGCGTGAGGAGATGCAACTTTATCATCATCACAAAAATCCAAGAGCACCGTTGGTTTATTCCATTTCACATTATTCAGAAACAATTACTATGGGCTATTTGGAAGCCGACGTGGCAACACCTCAATTAGACCTAATCACTGTAAATAACTCATATACACAACCATGTCCATCTGGCACAACTGAGGAATCAACGTCCATCTCAGCATTTGACTCACACCTTAAGGTCCCTATTTTGGAGTTGTCTTCCTCATTCTGTTCTGATTCCTCAATTGCTATTGTGATTAACGAACAAACCTACCTGTAAAATGGCTCCAACTTCATCCAATCTCAATCAGGTACGCTAGTCTGCACATCACCAGCAACCATCTCCCATTCTCAGCCCTTAACAACTTGCACTATCTCAAAATCCACCATTCCCTCCTCATCCTCGACGCCAATTCAGGAGAATTTCCCCAATTGTTCGGCCTTCATCTTCCAATCCCAACCCTCAAAGCAACCAAACAACCATCCATCAATCATCACTGGCTGAAAATTCTCAAAATCACAACCTCTTCCCGCCACAGACGAACACCAGAATATGCAACCATATGATACCACTGGGTTCCAACGAATTCTTGCTTCAATCCATCATACAACTCCACACCTATTTCTCAGTCCTTGCACCACCTAAAATCTAACACTAGAACTAGGATAAGAACACAAATCATTTTCCATAGAAAGGGAGACACAGTTTTGTCTTTAACTTCACCCACTCGAAAGAGATCTCCAGGCCTTCTTGAGGTCTGGACAACTCCAAAACGGGTCTGTGACCATGACAGCTGCATCCAACCATGCTAGACCCTCTCGCCCAACTTTGCTCAATATGCCGCCTTCAATGAGGATTCTTAGCTGGAATTGCAGAGGTGCTAGACGCCCAGAATTTCTCACTGCAGCAAGAGATTTAATCCATAGGATTAACCCAAAAATTTTCATTGTCATGGATACCCGAAAGCATGAGGAAAGAGTTCACCCGATCATACAACGTCTTCCGTTTACAGATTCCATTTTACTGTCTGCTCTTGGTTTTGCAAGGGGCATTTGGCTCATGTGGAATGCTGCTAAAACAAAGGTGAGACAGATGCGTCTTGGACCTCGAACCATACACATTGAGGTGGAACACCAAACTGGAGATAATCCTTCCCTGCTTACTGTTCTTTACAATCATCCTCAACCTGGTCTCCAACCCCAGGTATGAAATGAATTAAACTCCTTTTCAGACTATTATACACATGCGAGATGGCTAGTTATTGGAGACTTTAACTGTATCATACATCCACATGAAAAAATTGGTGGTAATTCCATCCTTCTAAAATACTTAATTTATAGAATGTATGAATTATTGCAATTTTGCTAAATCTTGGTTATATTGGACACAAATTTACATGGACACATAGAAAATTTGAAAAATCTTTTATATGTGAAAGATTGGATAAAGCAATTGCTAATATCAATTGGTGTAGCTCTTTTCCTCAAGCCTCTGTTACTTATATTAGTTCAAGCACTTCTGGTCATTACCCTATCCTCTTATATACTAATCGTTCTCTACTTGCTACTACTAAAATTTGTAAACCTTTTAGATATGAATATAACTGGACAATATTTGATGATTTCAATGATATTGTGGCTAATGCTTCGAAAATAGAACATTCCAACCTTCCTAATCTCGGATTCAGAAGTAATTACTTTATGTTTGTATCAAAAGCCATTATGTGGAAGAAAACACCATTGGATATATAGATAATAAAATTTCAGAACTTACTAATAAACTCCATGATGTTAATATACAGATTAGTAATAATCTTAATGACTATTTATTGGAGATGGAGTCCTTCATTCTCAATGAGATTAATAAGCTCTTTCTTTATAAAATGAACTACTAAAAACAACAATCAACCTTAACTGGCAAAACTATGGTGATCTTAATACTAGTTTTATTCATAAGTTTAATAGTTATAGAAAGAGGAAGAATAATATTTTGGGTTTGAAAAAAAAATGCCAATGGATCACTGATCCTTTGCTTAATAATAATTTACTAATAGATAATCTTAAAATTTCTCTTAATGAAACTACTAATCCGACGAACTTTGATTTTTTCGACATTAATATCCTTTCTTTATCAACAGAACAACAAGATAATCTTGTCTCACCAGTATCGAAATCGAAAATTTGGGCAGCCCTAAAACGTATTGGCCCATTAAAAGCTCCCGAACCGGATGGTCTCAATTCACATTTTTATATCAATTACTGGGTCTGCATTAAAAACCATATCCATAAGATTGTTTTTTAATTTTTTTGAAAATGGGATACTACCTGATTATATTAATATTACTAATATTATTCTTATTCCCAAAAAAGATAATCCTACTCTCCCTACTCATTTTAGGCCCATTAGTTTATGTAATGTTGTGTATAAAATTAGGGTAAATTACAACCACCTCCCATGAGGTTTGGCGTAATTACAAATACCCCCTCATTTTTTGAAAAATTACAAATACTCTCCTGATGTTTGATAAAATTATGTAATCCTTGGATGGAAGTATAAAAATATCAATTTTACCCTTACTGTATTTTTTATTTTTAAAAAAAATTAAAATCTTATAAAAATATTGAATGGGATGGATGAAATTTTTTTAAAAATTACAAAAAAAATTATCCACTTAGTCCATAAAAAAATATTTTTTAAAAAAATAAATAAAATTATAATTTTTAATTCACAACGGTATTTTTGGTTAGTTCACCATAAAAATAGATGGATTGTGCTAATTGTTAGAAGGCCTTTAAAATCAGGGGTATTTGTAATTTTTCAAATAATGAGGGGGTATTCGTAATTATGTCAAATCTTAGCAGAGGTGGTTGTAATTTATCCATAAAATTATCTCTAATATTTTGATTAATAGAATTAGACCCCTTCTTAACTTACTCATATCCCCATATCAAAATGCTTTGTTCCTCATGTATCAATTTCAGATAACTTATTATTAGCTCATGAAATGCTCTTTACCCTTAGCAGAAAGAAGAATAAAAATACTCATTATATGGCATTAAAATTAGACGTCGCTAAAGCGTATGATAGATTGGAATGGAATTTTATTAGATTTATACTTTCTAAATTTAAATTTCCTCGGATAATTATTGATCGAATTATGAAATGTGTTACATCGGTCTCTTATTGTCTGATCAGTAACTCTACCAAATCATCGCATTGGTACCGTAACAGGGTATTCGGCAAGGAGATCTGCTTTCTCCCTACCTATTCTCTGCCTTGAACCTTTCATCAATAAAATTATTTAGGAATCCTTAGAGAATAAGATAGATTGTATGAACCCTCGGCAAAGCACCATCCACTACCTATTCTTACATTTGTTGATGATTGTCTTACGTTTATAAAGGGAATAATAAAACTATCTTATGCCTTAAATTTATTCTTGATGAATTCAGTAAAATTTCAGGACAAACCATAAGCTAGGAAAAATCTAATGCTTTATTCTCTCCACATACCCCAACTTGTACTAGACGTACCATTGTACAACAACTGAATTTATCCTCCATAATCATAATAATAAATATTTGGGGCTTCCTTTCTACTCCTCTAAAATTTCAAAAGAAATGTTCTACAATATCATTAATAAAATAGAAAAAAAGATTGCTTTATGGTATACAAATGCCTTTCATATGCTGGAAGAAAAATTCTTATCAAACATGTTTTGAATAGTACTACTAACTACTATATGTCTATTTTTAAAATTCCTCACTGTAACCCTCAGTAAAACAGATAATGTTATGAAGAAATTTTATGGAATGCTAAACCTGATAAAAGAAAATTTAGTTTGGTTAAATGGGAAACTGTTTGTTCTTCCAAAGAGGAGGGAAGCCTTAATAGTAAAAATTCTAAAATTCTCATTGTTTTTATCCTTAAACAAGGGTGGAAATTTCATATTAAAGAAAACTCTCTTTGTTATCATATCTTTAAATCCAAATATTTTTCAAATTGTGATTTTATTAATTCTGGGAGTAGGAATAATAATAGCTGAATTTGGAAAAAATCTACATATAACAATTCCTTTGATTAAAGAAGCTACACAATGGCTTGTGGGTGACGGTAGAAATATCAATGTTTGGAAGGATAAATGGATTGATCAATTCACCCTTAACTCTTTAGTTACAGAAATCCCTCCCAATTTGATTAATCTTAGAGTGAATCAAATTATTTTCTAATAACTTTAAATGGAAACTTAGTTGTATTCAAAATCTTCTTCCTCAATTCATTATTAACAATATTCTAACAATTCCAATCTTCCATAATGATTTCAACGATACTATAATTTGGGCATGGACAATAGATGGTAAATTTACTATTAAATCAGCTTAAATGGCTTTCATCAAAATATAATAGTAAAAAAACTACATTATCTCCATATTTGCCATGGCTTATAATCTGGCGTAAAGAATTTCCCCCACGATTCTATGCTTGGCTTATGGGACATCTCAGTCTTCCAACAACAGACTTTGTGTTTCATTGGCATAAGCTCTCTTCAGCATTATGTTTCCTTTGTAAAGAGGCAAGTGATACTATTGAATATCTGTATACACAATGTAAGTATATCTCTCCAATTTCTTAGTTATATTGTCCAAATATTTCTCTATTAAATTCTACAAATATCATGTATTTTGCACTCTATTAAATCATCTCCACAAAAACAACTCATTCTCCTTTACTCATTGTAGCACATATGGAAAGCACAAAATCAAGCTCTTTTTAATAATGCACCAATCAACTTACAATAGCTTTGGAGTAGATCAATTTATCAATTGGAAAAAATTTAGGTACTAAAAATATATTAAAATCTATTTTGAAACTCAACTGGACAACTCCTCCAAGGGATTGGGTGAAACTAAATATTGATGGCTCTTCAATTTCAAATCCGGGTCCAGCAGGAAGTGACAATATATTCAAAAACAACCAATGATCATTTCTTGCGGCTTTCTCTTATTCCATTGGAATTTCAACTAGTTCAGCAGCTGAACTTCATGCATTACATATTAGACTTGGAATAGCAAGTAATAATAATTTTTCTCGTTTAATTCTTGAGACCGATTCAATGTTTGTTGTCAATCTCATCAACAGGAAAACCAAACCGACCAAACATCTGATGTTGTTGCTCAAGGATTGCCAGAGGAGATTGACTGAACTGGAAGACTACCAAATTATTTTTGTCTACCAGGAAGTAAATAGGGCGGCTGATACTCTTGCAAAAAGAACTACATCTTTGAACATATTTTGTCATGATAATTTTGAGACAAGCCCCCCTTTCTGTATAATTTTTTGGAGTATGACTTGCATCAAACGTTTTTTAGATGCATTACTTCCCCTATATTGTAAATACTTTTTGATGTAATGAAATTTATATTAAAAAAAAAGCCAGAGGTTTTCAATTATGTCTTAATCTAGTAGTTAAGGCTAATGTTGAGGTTCTATAAATAATTTGAGGTTATGGGTTCGAGTTTTATCGGATGTGTGGATATTTATCTCACTTTATATAAGTGTTTGTCTCATCTTATGTGAGTTATTATAATTTATTTGCTTTTAATTGTTTGTTGGATCTATATAAGTTTTTTACTGGCCTTAGTCATATTGATATATTAATTGAATCAATGTATAATTCAAAAAGTCTAAAGCTTGCAATTTTTAATCTTTGCTCGCAATGTGAGTATTTTTAATCTTTATAAGGATAAGGATGATAGATTCAAACTGATATATTATTTTTGGATAAATTATATCAGCACTTTTTAAAAATCAATTGTAATTATATAAATACTCCATCACCACGAGGGGTGTTAGTGTAATGTACTCTAAGAGGTATTTTGTGTAAAAGTTCGTTGGTCAATAAAAGTGTACTTGTAATTACAACTAAAACCTCAATGAACGTATTTGTAATATGCAAATGGCTTGAATGAAATACTTGTGTAATTATATCTAACTTTAGAGAGTGCCAATGTAATTAATGGTGAGGAGGTTATAATTTTTAATTTAAACGAGTTTAATTTAAGCAATTGAAGACCATAAGCCCTAAATCAATAAAACAATATTTTTAACTTATTTTCATAAAAGCTGATAAACACTTAAATTAAGTTCTTACAAACATCCTTTATATTTGGGATAAATTACATTCACGCCCCTATAGTTTGCCTAATTACACAAACACCTCGTAATCTTTGTCAAATTACAGATACAACCCCTTAGGGCACATTGGTGCAGTGCATTTCAGGAATATTTGTGTAAAGTTTTAGAATTGAGTAAGGAGTGTACTCGTAATTATAATTATAAATATCAAACAGTGGTGAATCCATAAGTTCTCAACCCTATCAAATTTTAATTAATTCGGTGATGAATAAAATATTTAATTCACAAAAAAATTAAATTATGATAATAATTATTACAAATTAAAAAAACAATAATATAAGTACAATTCATTCTTATAAATTACTCTTCTGATGACAAAGATGGGTTGAAATTTACAAGCAAGAATAATTTTTGTAAGAAATATAACCAAGTGTTGAGAAAATCACAACATAACAAATATTTCTTCTTGGCTAAGTGGAAATCGTGTGATTTTAACCAGTAGAGAGGGACTAAAAATGAGAATATCGAGAAAATTATTTTCTAAACACGTTAATGTAAATTTTAATTATTATTTTTATCAAGGGACAAGATAAGTTTAGATCTAGGGCTTAATAAGCTAATAGACCCAAGCCAAAGGCAAGCCCTGTCGGCCACTAGGGCTCGACGGGGTTTGGCTTCGCCCCTGAATGTCAAGAAATATAATTGTAATTTTACAAAACACAAGAGATATTTATGTAATTAAAATCAATTGGGGGGAATTAACATAAGTTCCCTTAATAGTTGTTGCAGAGTAATAATTTTGACCAGCCTATAGTAATAACGTTGCCAAAATACTAAAAATACTTGTGGGAATATAAATTATTTCTCAATTTCTTCTTCACAAATCACCTCATCACATGACCTTTTTATATAGATGAAAAAATATGACCATTATGTGGAATAAATGACCCTATTAAAATATATTATAAATTGAGAATAAATATGATTAAAACAAATCATAAATCACCATATGTGGGTTATAAAATGAATATTAAAGTCCAACGGCCATATAATAAATATTACAGTAAAATAAGGTCATTAGTGAAAATCATGAAATAATTAAATATTGAAAATAATGTAAAATAAGAAAAATTTCAAGCTTATTTCCAATAATCCCCCACAAGGTTTAAAATAACTAAAATATGAAATGAAATAGGTGGCAACTTATACCGTGCAATCAGTGCATGTGCCTTCCGGGCTTGAACTTAGTGTTGGAAATATTCATTTGAAGACACCATAATGGACTTCGCCTTGAATTGTGCCCTTTGAGCCAAACTTCAATTGCAACACACACGATATTGACATTAGAACATAGTTATTGATCCTAATTCTCATGAGATCTCTAGGGTTAGCCCAAACCCATAGCCACGGCCCATGGCAACTCTCACTTAGGTGAGCCCTCCAAAGGTATGTGTGACCCATACCTCGCGGAAATCCCGTATTTGGTCTCATTAAGGCTTAAAGTCCAATATAATATCATATTTTTATAGCACTTCACCTTAGGGGTGAGAAGGAGATCATTATATATTTTTTTTTATTATTATTATTTTAATACTCTCTTCTCAAATAATGTGTTATATATAAGTCATGAAGTACGGGTTGTTTCTACCCATTGAACATTTTTCAGGGGGTCTTCAATCACAAAGGTTGGATTACTCCTGGAGGTGACTCCCTTACGGGCTTAGCCCATCCCCCTTGATGATAAAGGATCTAGCCTCCGCATTAGTCCCCCGAGGCAATTTTCCATCATGGAATAACATAATGTCACAAGCCTCTTTTTGTTTTTCATCGATTTTCTCATTATCATGTTAAGTGTGTAACCTGCATGTCGAAAGAAAACTCCACAAAATAATAATTGACAGGTCTTTATTCTTTTTTATTTTTATTGCATACTCTCCCTGCATTTATACTTCAAGAAAAATAATTTCTCCATTAAATTTCATGAAAGCAATTTTATTAATTGAATTTAACTCATTATGAGTACTACCATTGTAAAAGATAAATGAACAACGAGGGAATATTTATAATTATACTAAATCTCAGATAAGATCGTTGTAATTTATCTTAATTTTTAATTTAAACGAGTTTGATTTAAGCAATTGAAGACCATAAGCCGTAAATCAATAAAATAATATTTTTAACTTATTTTCATAAAAAGTTGGTAAACACTTAAATTAACTTCTTACAAACATCCTTTATATTTGGGGTAAATTACATCCACGCCCCTACAATTTGCTTAATTACACAAACACCCCATAATCTTTATCAAATTATAGATACACCCCCTTAAAGCGCATTGGTGCAATGTATTTTAGGAATATTTGTGCAAAATTTTAGCATTGAGTAAGGGGTGTATTCGTAATTACTTGTATTTTTGCAAAACACAAGAGATATCTATGTAATTAAAACCAATTTTAGGGGGTTAACGTAAATTCCCTTAATAATTGTTGCATAGTAATAATTTGGACCAGCCCATTGTGGGGCCCCACAATTTATTTTGTTTTAGGCGGACTAGGTGGAAAAATAAACCAGTGATGGGGCAAAAAACCCAATTCCAGTAAATTAGGGTTTCCGGCATCGGAGACTTGAGGTAACTTTTTCGATGAGCATTTCTTTGTATTCCGTTCGAAGTTGACATTGGAAACTGTTGGCAACAGCTGTTTCTACTTCAAAGTTTTCTCAATTTCGGAAACGAATTTCAATTATTTACTGGACTATTGTTTTGGGCTTCACTTAATTTTTTTTGAATTTGCTGCATTGATGCGTAGGTGATTCCGAACAAGATGCAACAAGTTGGTCAAGCTAAGGAGAGGCCTTTCTCTGTGAGTGTTGGAGAAGTGGTAAATTTTCCCGAACGGAGAATTTCCTTTTTGCTGATCATATTTTTTGAAATTATTTGATGAATTAAACAGATATCATTCTGATTCGCTTCAGTCTGGTCTTGCTATATTTCTGTGGATATGTGAAGAGGGACATTCTTTTTTCTTTTTCCCAAAAAATTGTTTGTTTGGTGTTTGCAGTATTCACTCAAAGTATCTCATTCTATTTTTCATAGTGGGTGAAGGAAATGCTTATCTGCATATGTGTTTAAGAGACACGTCCACCATGATTCAATTTGATTCATTGTTGAAAATCCACCTGGTCTCGTTTTGCATTGTACCGAAAGGGAATACTTATTCCACCTAGACGTATTGAGTTCTCTTCTATGTCTCTGTTCCCAGTAGCTTGTCTCTTATGTATTTAGTGTAGTTTCATTGGTGAGAAAAATAAAGTTAATTTGTAATTTCATTAATTTGCCTGGGTTTTAATCGTTATGGTTGCTTGGGTGGATGGATGGATTTGAATCAGGATTTTGTTGGATGGTAGGGATCATTAGGGAATAAATCCATTAGTATAAATTTCACTGTTTGAAAACAAAAGGATTTAGATTAGGATTATAAGCAGTTCTCATGCCATATTTAGTTTCTGCAGTTCCTGACCATGCATTTCTTGATATATGATGGCCAAATGTGTAGTTCTACATGCATTGCTGCTCCTTTAGTATAGTGATGAAAGCTTGTGATAGTAACTTCAAAATTTTAAAGTTGCCACACAAATTTTGTAATCATTATATTGGCTATATATGTTTCTTTCTTTCCTTCCTTTTTTCTTTTTTGCTTTTCATATTTATCGGGGGCATGGAGCCAGGTGAGTGAAAAATTGGAAATGGGTAAGAGGCTGTTTGATGATATCCTTTTCATTTCTCCATTCACATGCTGGTGAATCTACTTCATTTTTCCTCTGTTTCAGAATTTTTCCCATGCTGAGGACGTACGGTTGGAGACTACCCGTGCAAGATGTATTTGCTCTCACATTTTGTCTTATATCTCAAAATTAAGCTAGTATCCATGGCATATCTCATTGATGAAACCCTTTTTTCCTCCTTGACAGTTTCAAGTATCCTTAAAAGACATGGAGAACTAACAGAGCGACTTTCAAGGTATATATCCTGTGATTTCTCTTGATTCCATGCTGGAATGGTTTATAGATGATCAGATGGATTTTTTCCTAAGAATGATTTCAATATTGACTACATATATTAGTGATGTTTATCTAAATTTGTTCTGAGATTGAATTGGTGATGACAGCATTTGAGAGCTTCTTTACGACATTACTAATTGAGTCGTGCTCTTAGAGTCATAGATACTACAATAATTAATTTCTTGGTGTTGTTATCTAGCCCTTTAAAATGATATATCAGTTCATGATGTGTAGCTTCATAGGTTGGATTGTGGGACTAATGTTATTAGTATGTCAAGATCTCGATTCAGCAATGAATAGTCTGCTGAAAATGTAAATAACGTGCTTTTTTGTGTACTGCTGATTAAGGGGAAGTTATTGAGTTTGAATTTTGCTTTAGGAGATCTTTGGTGTGATAAGAGTTTTGCATGGGTGACTAACTGTGCCTGCTACTGTGCTTCTATTCTCGTTTCTTTTCTCATTATTTATTTATACTCTGTAGTGTTGGGCTGCAAACCCCATCCACGTAAGGGTCTGAGATAGGTTGTTTGATATGTCTGGCCTGGTGTATGTGTGGGAAACTCTATATATTATGTACTATAATGGTGGCTTCTTCAATTACATTTTTAACTGAAATCTTTAGATCCTATTTTTTTTTTTTTTTTAAAAAAATTCCCATCTCACGGACCTCTGAAATTTGATGCATCGATATATTTTCTTTCAACTCTCAACTGGTGTTTGACAGCCATTTTTAAGAAGCAGACCCAGCTTTGAAGTTTCTTTAGGTTGGTTGACTCAGGCTATATATTTTGGCTTCTAACTGAGAAGAATATGCCAGAAGTTTGGTGGGACTGTTCGGATAAGCATTTTATATTGAAGGGCTGTTTTTCGGCGTCCTTTTTAAATTCATGAGATAGTGACCCAGCCATTTGAAGAGTACCATGAATCTGACTGCATTATTCCGACATGTTATTGGATTATTGAATTATAAAGCAGAATCAGTTTCCACCTTATGTTGCCTGCAAGATTGTCTTTCTATGTCTCTGCATGATTTGACTGCTATTTTTCTTGAAGAGATTTTAAAAGTTGCTTGCTTTGTTAGGGACTCTGACAAGACAGTATTTGAGCGTTTGCAAAGGGAATTTGAAGCTGCCCGTGCTTCTCAAACTCAAGGTACTTTAACATATTGTCAGTGATTGTTAGCAGTTGTGTTCTTGGCCTCTGCTTAATTTATAAATTATTAGCTTATTTCGTCTTTGAATCATATTAAATTCCTGTGCTTTAGATAAATATTATAGTGAAATAGCAGGAGAAGAACCAGTAAAGATATAAATCACTGGTCGCAAAGTAGGACAGAAACATTATAGAAGTAATTAGAATAACAAGATACGATCCAAACAATTTTAGAACATGCAAATACAAGACTATATCTGACCATATTTTTGGGAAAAAGAAAATAAGAGTTTCAGGTAAAATTTTTGTTTTACAATAACATGTACATTCTGAATTGAGTGCTATGCTGGACTTAGGATGATCGAGTGAAATCCTAGAGTTTATGACACCGCAAAAAACTGATAACCCCTTTTATGAGAGGCAATTAAGGACCACCTCTTAGTTAGCTGGCAAAAGTTGCAAATCCTATCTGGTGATTGATTCTCTGTAGGACTAGGAGGTAATATTAAGTTTTTTGCCTTTTGCAGGTATAGCTCTGGTTTTAAATATCTTTTGTATGCTTTTCTTTGGTTAGCCACTTAGCAAAAACTGGAAATAATTTCTGGAGTCTATTCTGAACTTTGATATTGCAGAAGCAAATGCCTTGGTTCTCGTGTCTAAGAGGTTCTTGGGAACCATTTATTGGTTCAACAAAGTCATTTTTCAATATCGGAGATCTAGCTCTTCGTTTTCCTTTTTCCTTTTTCTTGTAGAGTCTGAGATTGGAAGATTAAGTTTCTTTGATGAGACCAGCATAATTGGTAAATTAGAAGATGAACAACAGAAAATATGGCTTGCTATAGAAGATAAGTACTTCTTGAAATTTGGTGCTGACTCGCTCTTATATAGTTAGTGGTCCTGGCTGACAAAAAGCCTTCTAGGTATGAATTTTCAATTTAGTTGGCATATCCTTATGAGAAAAATGGACTTCCTTGAAAGGCATTAGGGAGAAAAAGGTCAAGATAAATGCTTAGTTTTCAATCCCAGTGTAGTATTGCTATTTCTGTTTGTGATCTTAGTAACACAAAACAGAAGAAGAAGGAAGTCCCGTAACTTCTAGAAGGATTGATGTTGTGTGTCACTGTAACTATCTCATTTTCCTAGCTGATATATACGAACATATAAATATATATATATATATATATACACACACACACACACACACACACATACAATAAACTCTATCTATACCCTGAAGTTTCAACTTGACATTTCTTTCAAAAAGGTCTTGATATTTGTCTGTGCGGAACAATTTAGATTGGTGTATACATATGAGTAAAATGTGCAACTATTAGCATTTCTGTTTTGTAACGTATAATATATCCACTTATGTGAATACTACTACGGAAGGATTTACCGAATGTTATATCAAGCATTACAACATTTATTGTGGAAGGCACGAACAGAGTTGGTTCTTAGGAAATTATAGAGTTTTGGAGGTGTATTTTGGTGGACACGTTATTGGCCTTGATTGCATTTACTTACTTTTTACTTACAGCTGCATCCGTTCTTTTATTGGGCCTTTCAGTGAAAGGTTCTTACACTTGTGCTGCCTCTTTGAATTGCATAAGAGAGTGGAAATTTGAGTTAGAATATCAGTAGAAGAAATTTTCTTTTGAACTTAATCGGTGAGCTTTCCTCTTCATTGCTTATTTGAAGCTTGTATAAGCTTGCATGGTATATTGTCTATTTTCTTCAGTCATTTCTGGTCCGCCTCCCTCCATCCCCCCTATAAGTTATTTGCTAGTTCTGATGTAATGTTTGTTATCTTGTAGAAATATGCTTAGATGGCGAGCAATGGAATGATGGGTTACTAGCTACGATAAGGGAGCGGGTATGATCCTATTAAGTTCCTAATTCTGTTGGTTATAGTTCTTCTGTTTTCCATAATTAACCGATATGCAAGTAATTAAACTTGAAATTGCATTTTTCATATTCCATCTGGACCAAAGAAAAGATAGTTGTTCGAAGGCCCACCTGCAGACGTAACTACTTTTGCTTATTTTTGCATCTGGTCCAAAATGGTTAACCTACTTCTTAAGCACAAGTTTTGGTTATGCATCGTTTTCTCAACTCACCTTATTTGGAACAGCTTGTATAAAGCATCGGCTAGTTTTTATGTTTGTTTTCTGTTTTTGTTGAATTGGCATGATACCATCAACTTCGATATCCACACATCGAAAAAGCCCAAAATTTTATGCCGTGTCAGTTATTTACTTTGTGCTTCAGTTAGATTAAAGTTATGGGCAAGGCTTCAAGTGCGAACCTTATATTGGTTTAGTATATAACTGCAATGTGGGTTTCTGCTTCTAAGCCTTCTTGTAAAACATGGGAAAATTAGGCCTGGGTATTTACTTCTTAAGTGTACAATGTGGGTTATGCTTGTGGGCATCGAAATGGTATTGGGGTGTGATTCATACAGGACTTTTGTAACTAACTCTTTTCTTGTATAGATTTTGTCCATGTTTGCTTCCTTTCATTGTACTGCTTAGTTGATGGAGGATCCCAATTTTGCGTAATGTTCATATGTTAAACAGCTTTCCGTTCATGCTAGGTGCACGTGGAGGCTGAAAGAAAAGCCATGCAATTGCCAGGGGAGACCACAGCAGTGACAAACCTTCCTTTTCATGAAAAAATAACTTACAGAGTTGGAAATAAGGTAACTTATGATTGACGATCTCTTTTGGCTACTGCCATTTCCTAATTGGTAATATACTCTGGATTTTTTCTTGTCATATCCGAGAAAGTATAATTCAATACCAAAGAAGGATTAAGTTGCTCGTAGAAAGTGACATGCTAGTCTTCACTCAGTTGTTTTGTATGTAGAGTATAAGATTTGCCTCATTATCATGCATTTAACAAATCAAATTTTGGAAGTTAAAGCATCTAGGAAGACTATGGATTGGAGTATTCACGAGTATTAGTTTCAAAATGACTTGGGGCATCAGCTTAATCAATTCTTGAATAGCCTTAGTGGCGTAAGTTCTTTTAATCATCTCTGTGACACTGATAATTAGTTATATAATTACTGGTATATGAACTGTTTGCAAAATTCTCCATTTAACATAATGCATAGGTGGTTCCTATTCTGAATAGTCGAACGCGTCATGTATACATTTTTCCTTTCAATTTTCATCACTTCCCTTTTCTGGGGGTGTTGGGTTGGGGGTGGAAGAGGATGGTTGTTTTGAATGTTCTAAACAAACTATAGCATTTGTGAATTCTGCAAAAAGGAAGATATAAATTTAGTATTCAGTTATAATGTTTTCTTATAATTCCTTTTTGTTTTGTTTTGTTTTTTTTTTTTTTTTGTGCTTTTTGGAGGAAGGGGAGAAACAAGAACTTCATATTATGTGGAACAACGAATATATACCTCAAATAATAGTGAAACCTAGAACTGAGTAAGTGCTTGATATAACAGGTGACTTAGTGAAACAGGCTACAAACATGCCAGAAAGAACCTGTGGTCTTTGTTCGTATGCTTTGATGTCTGTTTCAATCATCCGAAATCCAGGCATTGGTGAAATGCTGGAACCTTTTTGAGATATTAGCCTTCTTAATCAGCCGGAGTTCTCGACTAGTTCATAAAAATTAATAATTCCATACACGTTAATGGTGCAGCATGTGTAATACCAAGTCAGCGAGCTTCACAGTCCAAAAATTGATTTCAGTTACTCAGTTTTATGTAATTCAAAAGTAGCTTTAATGATAGTAGAAGATAATAATTTGAAATCTGTGTGTGCCTGTGCATTTGTATTTTGAATGACAGATGATCTGTTGCTTGGAAGGAGCTAGGATAGGGATCCAGTATGAGACATCATTTGCAGGTAATCATTTGTAAATGCATATATTGAGATTCATCTATAGGTTTAATATTCTCTGATACAAACTCTTGACTAGCTGATTTATTCTAGGTCTATGAAAAGGGATGTCTTCAAGAAGATTTCTTCACATCTCTATTACATCAAACTATTTTTAGTGGTCCAACATGATGAGGACAATTTAACTCTTTTTATATATTTTTCAGATTTATTTTTGGTTTAGAGGATTAGTTGTCTTGGAATTTTTTAGATATTATTTTCTCTTGTTAGTTAAATTTCATTTTTTATTGAGTTATCTATTATCTATTATTCTGTGCTAAAACTAGAGAAATCTTTTGGTAAAATTGTTCTTCTGTTTATACTTTTGGGCGCATCATGTTGTAAATAATTGACCCCTGAAAATGAATTGACCCCTTCATTCACTCTCTTTTTTCGTACCGCCCCATACCCTCCTCTCGGTTTTCCTCAGAAAGATTTTCTATTCTAATTTCTAGGACCAAAAAAGGAAAAGTAAAAAGAACAATCTGAACCCAAAATAATAATGCTTGTATGATTTGTGGTAAGATATTATGTTTCAAAATGCCAGCATTTTCCAATTAAACGTACACATATAAGTATGCGAATGTAGTGTTTCTATATTAAGCCCAATGATTCGGTGCATCAGAACTTTTGGCAAATGCAAGTCAGTATAGTTAAACAGGAATTGAGTATGTAACAACTATTAGTATATACAACTGAGGTATAAAAGCTTAGAGGAGCTGCCTTAGTGCACCAGGCTACCACAAATTGCGGGTTTGGGAGGGTTCACTTGTGCAAATTTATGTTCTTTCTATGACTAGTACTTCCAAGATTCTGGATCATGGTGGAGCAACCTCATTACTCATCTTAGGACCACTGTCGAGTCATTCATAAAACCATGTTAAATTGTAAAGACTGAGTTGATACTATCTAGAAAAGATATTGGCAATGCTAAAGATATAAACGGGTGAGATCGTGTTCCAAGGAAACTACTCATTTTACGTGGATATCAGTTTGATCTTTCTAGTTTATATAGTTCCTTGCATTTATCTATTATAACCGAGTAGCCCCCAACGCACACTTGATGCGCGTGCAAAAGAATATCTTGCTACAAAACTTATATTATTTTAATAAATTAAAGGGATAATTACATTTGCACCCTTTGATCTATGGTCTGTTTAACCACCCCTATTTTTTAGACAATTACAGATACACCCACCAAAATATCATTATCACTTACACAAACACCCCTTACTTTTTTGAAAAATTACACACACATCCCCTAAAAATGTTAGCATCATTACACAAACTACCCCCTATTTTTTGGCTATTTGGGGTAGTTTTCTGTAATTTTGCTAAAGATAGGGCGGTTTGTGGAATAGACCATAGGTTAGGGGGTGTAAATGTAATTATTCCTAAATTAAAATTGTATAAGCAAAAAGGTGAAAAGAATAAATTAGTATGTGAACAATGAATGACATTAATTTGTTAATGCGATGGAAAGTTTTTGAGAATGATGGGTGGTTAATAGGTAATGGAATGAAGTCAAGTAACGTAGGATGTTAATTTTATTCAATATACCCTTTTATTACTTTCTAAATGTCAAAAGTGTAAGGATAACTTAGGAATTGTACATTTTGCACACCAAGTTAGTTATTTTAAGGGGCTTAGCTTTAATAGTGTAGTATATATATTTCCCAAAGTCTATTTACTTTGTAGTTATGGATCCAAACAAAGATATACCCCACCTTCCTTTTGCAGTTTATTGCCTGAGAAGGCAGGAAATAGCATGGATGACAAGATAAGAAATTACTGACTATTCCGATGTTGGAATCTACAGGAGAACCTTGCGAGTTGTTCCATTGTATCCTTGAAAGCAAATCGTTTCTCGAGAAAATGACTGTTATCGAACATACTATTCCTTTTTTCCTGCCGATACGGGAGGCGGAAAATGATTTTCTATCTTCAAATGCAATGGTAAGGTCCGCTGCTGGAAATCATGTGCTGATCATGCGTATCTGAAATGATATCATTTTCCTTATTTGGTTTTCAGAAGTTCATAGACTATGTGGGAGTCTTGTTGCAGGCTTATGTCGACAGACGAGAGCAGGTATCTTTATTGAAATGCCTTTAATGCATGGTCAAGTTCTTGCGCTAAGCATACGTAGAATAGTTAACTGTCTCTTTCTCGCTCCTGTTATTTCTTCTTTTTTCATTGTAAACTTGTTATGGAATCATGGAACATGCTTTCTGATTCTAGTATTCCCTCTTAAATGCTGCAATATGGTTATGGCATCTAAGCTTACATAGAAGGTCAGTGATGTTTAGATATAAAACATGATTAAACAAGAGGGCAACAATTTTTCTATATGAAACATGATTCTAACAATTAATAAACATCAATGACTCCCTCCCTCCTTGTTTTTGTATGTATATGTGCTCACAAGTGTGCACCTGTCTTACACAGTGACTAGTAGAATATAGGGAAACACAACCATTCGAGGTAGAAACACATTTCACCAAGAAATCTGTCTGTGTGTCTCTCTACCCCTAGCAAGGAAGAGGACCTGGAATTGATGAATAATATATAAGAAGAGTTTGGAGTTTGTGTGTGTTTTACTAATTTCATAAATTAGGGGTAGTTCTTGTAATTTTCAGATCTGCAGGTTTAAGTATTTCATGTCTTCACTCAGTTGTCCTAAAAGGCGTGAAAAGACCAATAGCTTTGTCTTCCTCCGTGTTTATCATCACAATGAAATGGGCTTCAGCTCATGAATTCTTTCAAAAGATATAACCTGGTATTCTGCCCTGCTAAAGCATATGGTTACATTTCTCGTTTCATGTCTTTTTGTTAAGTGTTTTATGCAGTTCTATTTGTGCTTGATGAGTCTTTCAAAGGGGGCATCCTGAGTCATATATTAACACAAGAAAGCATCCACTCGTGGATTTTTTTTAAAACATTATAGAATTCAGCCAAGGTTCTTTACCTAGTTATATTTCAAAATTTGCAATTTGAAGATGCCTAAGCTATAATGCTCTTGCTTCTTCACGTTGGAAACTATTTTTTGCTTGTAGAGTCTTTTGTGCAATTCAGTGTTTCATTGATTTCAGCATATTACTTAAAAGAACCATAATGCAGATTGTATGTATTCTAAATGTTTTGGAAGCCTTCAACAAGATATGGTGTGGACTACGTGATCCTTTTGTCTATTGTTAACTATTACCTTTTTTAGTTTTGTGAGACATGTTTCCCATTGTTTTTCCTTTTTCTTTTTCTGAGTCATTTTAAGGATGAAGACTCCTGCTTAAGTCTACCAAAACTATAATCAAATAGTAAATTATAAATATAGTTTTCTCGGACTAGTAGAATTTTCTCAAGTAGGTTCATTTAATTATTTAATAACCAGGTTGGTTAAAAAATTTCAATCAATCCAACCATTGCTATAAAGTTTAAATAGAACGTCCAATGTAAGACAACCTCAGATCAAATGAAATTGTTGTGTGGATGAAATATATTCTGTTATCGTGATGGATGCTGTGGTGAGAATCCATGGTGTCAGGAAGGACTCTGGGTTCTTTTGCTTCTAATGAGTTGCTTTCAATGTGGATTTATATGCATCATCATTTGTTTCTTATTTTTCCCTTATGTTTCTCCTAGTAGAGGTCTTGAACAATATCTGTTGATCACTGATTCTTTTCTTTTTCAGGTTCGCCTTATAAAGGAGTTGTATGGAAATCAAATAGGAGAACTCTATTTTAGTCTTCCGTATCATATGATCGAGTTTGTGCTTGCCGACTTTAATTGGTAGGTGAAGGCTGCTTCCTGTGCTTATCTATCCACTGATTGATCTGTTTAGTAAGCAATTTACTAATAAAGCTATTTCTAAACTTTGCATGGACCATCTTTTCTTAGCCGTACAACTTTTTTATATGCTCTAAAATGCCGAGCATCCCTTAGTCGATTTTACTTCATTATGGCTTTTCCTCTCTTGTCTTGTAGCATGGAAAATAGATGGCACTTGCTGTTTCATCAGTTGGAAACATTTTGGTGGAGGCCGAGTATGCTAAATTGTTGGGATAATTAGGTAGTGCGCCATGGCTAATTGTGCAACAGATTGTTCCATCCCAGGAAATGGAATGAGAACTGCTTATTGCGCAATTTAAAAATATAAACAAGCTGCTATCCAGATAGTGTTTCAGATAGTGTTTCTTGGTTGTAAACTAAGAAAGTTTGCGTCATGGGTATAGAGACAAGAAAAGGCAAACTAGGAGATGCTTGGATTTTTCATCTCTTTGTATTTATGCTTGTATCTTGGAATGAAAATCTATTATATGGTAGCTTCTTTTTCTTGTCAAGCATTTTCTCAGCTCCTCCATGAAATGCAATCACGTTCTAGCTGGATACTTTTCCAATTATTCTTTTCTCTTCTGTTATTTTACGAGACCTGAATTCTGTCATTTGGTTAATCCTTTTAGGAAGAACCACCGATATTGCATGCTAAATCTCGTTGTCAAAACAACCATGTGTGTAGTCAAGTTAATTTTTTAAACTCTTCAACCATGCTGCAGCTAATATATGGAAAGGGAAAACATTTGTTTTGTCTATGGTTGCATTAAGTAATTAGAACTCCTCATGGTCTTACAATTTTTGGATGCTTACTTTCTATGTGTTCTTGTGTTGATTCATTCTGACAGCAAGGTCACAGTGAGCCTCAGATATGCTGATCTTCTCTCTACACTTCCATCAGTGGTTAGTGTTCTTGCATGGCCGATTCAGCAACCTAAGAAATCATGGACTGGTGCAGGACAGCTAAACAGAAAGGACTATGGAGCCTTAGGACGTCAAGCTATTCCTGCTCGTTTGATATATGCGGAGGATGCATTAAGAACAATGAGCTTGCCGGAAGGTTTGACTCGCTTTATGGAGTTATTGCAATCACTTAGCTGCCTATTTTTATTCTATGGATATGACCTCTGCTGGTAGCTAATCTAGTTCTTGATTATACCTTTTTCCCCCTTTTGAAACCTGCCTTACAAGTTTCTGATAAAAAAAAATTACAATTACCATCCTTTTGGGATTATATATTAAACAAGTACACACTTTTTGGAAGTAGAATATTAACATACCATAAAATTTCTAAATACTATCACCCATTCAAACGGAATGGAGTCGTGTGTTCACATTCTAAATTTGGAGGCTAGACTTTAGTAATTAAAAAGGAAGAGGGGTATAATCAGTAGCTTGTTATTTTATTTGCTGATACCGGCATTCCCAGGTTACATGATGCTCTCTCACACACACACACACACACACGAAAACACACTCACACACACACACACACACGAAAACACTCACTCTCACTCTTTATCTGTGAATAAAAGCCACAACTTACCTTCTGATATCGCCTTTTCTCCAGCATTTGCCGAGATTGTTTTGAAAATGCCTGAATTTCTGAAGGAAACAGTACCAGAACAGAATTCTGCTTAGTGCTCGTGTTCTCCCTGCTGGAGAGTCCACATTGTAAATTATGATACTCGAGTGATATAAGGCTTGCTGTTCTTGAACATGAGACGATCTCAAGATGTTGTTTGGTCTCGACTTTTGATCAATTTGGATGAGAAGATTGCATATTAGCTTGGGTTATGGACCTTTTTTCCCCTCTCATGTCTGTTGGGGAATGGACTGACAATGTACATTCTGTATATACCTGAACAATTGGTGCCTGCTATTGTTGCCAATGATATATCTCATAGGCAAACTGACATTTTTTGAACAAAATATAGCAAATATTTGAAAAATTAGGTAGAAATTCATCTCTCTCTCTCTCTCTCTGTCTCTCTCTCTCTGTATACACATAAATGACATGTATAATTCCTATATGCAGATGTGTGTGTGAATTGGACAGGGGTGTTTTTCTTGTGATTAGGTTTGATTCTAGTCCAGAGAACATCTTTGAATTGTTCTATACTAAAGTTTTGATGGTGTTGGTGGTCTTTTTCATGTATATGATCATCTTAAATATATATTGTTACGGTATAAAATTTTAAAAAGTGGACTATCCTAATTTGAGCAGGGAATGGAGCTCCAGAATTTGAGGAGAAAGAAGAAACTTTATTTGAATTTGTTCTCTGCTTGGTTCTTCATCTTCAGACAGGTTAAATACATTTTGAGATATCAAATATTCTATTCTTTTATTTTTTTTCAATTTTCTGTTTATTTATTTATTTTTTATAATAGCGTGGAGAGTAAGTAAATTTTACATCTTTAATTTTGAAGGAAAATTCATATCAAGCATTTACACATTTCAATTTATTCATTTTATTAATCGTGTGAATTCTTATATATATTAGAAAAACACTCTTTTTGGTGTTCTCTTTTTTTTTTTTTTTATGTTATTGTGTTAATTATTTTATTAATCTTTATCCTTTTGTCTTTGTTCTCAATTTCTATATCTCATTTTCTTCCTTCACTCTTTTTTTTTAAGACAATTTCTCATAATTTTCTTTTATTTTTTTCATTTATTCAATTAATATATATATATATATATATATATATATATGAATTTAAAATTAATTAAGCACAAATCAATTACAACTTAACTCGTAATGAAATGTTTTAATTTTTGTTTTCTCCCTTTGTAACATGGACTATTTTGAATTATTATAACATTTTTATTTAAAATATAGAAATTCATAGAAATGGTATAAACTTATACTCATATTTTTATAACTGTTCAAAAATTTACATAATTTGTGTTCTTTGTTGCTATATATATTAGAACTTTTCTTAAAGAATGTTTTCAATATAATTTTAAATTATTAGGAGAGGAGACTGCTAGAATTACGAACTTAAAACGCGGAGCCCGAGCGGACAGTGAGCGAGTGGTTAGTGGTCAACAACGCCCTAGTTGATGGCATTCCTCTTGCGGCTAGCACTCGAGGAACCACAGAACACTCCATACAAAGCAAGCGGTTGGCACTCGAGGAACCACGGGACACTCCATATAAAGCAAGCAAGTCTTAGGGATGAGACGCCCACACAAGGACCTCGATTCTCATTAGGAGGTCGAACCAAGGACCTATGGAAGTCGGGGCTACCCCGTCCCCATGAGCAACGCAACAATGCCCCTGAGGAAGGAGTTCAGAGGCCTTATAGTAGCACGAACTTCTTTTTCTTTCTAGGTTATGCGAAGGGGGTCAGTCCAAGATCGTACTGTTCCTCTACAAAGACAACAGACACTCTCAACGGTTAAGCGTCACTCTCTTTCTGATTTTTGACATATATAGTGTAAAATATGTTAATCTATACGTGTAATTAATTTATAATATTCTAATTTTGTGATTAATGATATGATATATTTCTTGAATGCATGTATATGTAATTGAATTTAACATGTATAAGTCAATACAACATACTCTTTATATATATATATATATATATTATAAGCATAGCTTATATAGGTACATAATGATTTACAAATATTTATGCGTACTTTCTTAATATAAGTAATTTACTTTGTAAACTATATTTTTATATATTGAGCTTATAAAAAAAAATTGTATTTTATAATTTACAAAAAAGTTATAAATTTTAAATTTGATCTTTTAAATAAAATTAATTGACTTAGTAATTTTGTGAATTATGATAAAACATACTTTAGGGTTAAATAAAAAATATACGGGATAAGAGAGAATGACATTTTTGTCCTGTAATATCAAATTTTATTACCTTCATACTTTAGGGGACAGAATGTGACGCATACTTCAGATGTGTAAAGTGTATTTAACAGACGTTTTTTGTAACACCTTAATATTAAAATTTTAAAAATCTCTTGAATATATATATCAATTTAATTATTTATTTGTTTTAAATATTTCTCATCATCTTTAATCATTAACATATTATTATGTTTATCCTCCACTTTTACTCATGTTCATCACTTGCTTCACTTTCAATCATATTAATTTTTATTTTTTAAATACGTGTTTCATATATCTGATTATATGCGTGTAAGAAGTATTGAACATGGTCGCTCGTATAAATATAAAATAAAAAGCCAAGTAGAATGCTGACGTGGAATTGTTTCATTAATAAACGAGAAAATGTAATCTGTTGGCCAAAGTCAAATTAACAACATTTTAACTAAATAATAATATAAAAAATGGACAGACAAATTAAATATATTGTGGGGTATATTTGTAAGGTCAGAACTCTGTCTCTGTCTCTCTGTCTCTCTCTCTCTCTCTCTTACATACTAAAATAATGTATTTCTAATACTTGTTCAAAAAATGGAGCTCAGCTGTGTGGACTGCACCGGGTGCGCATTACGCCCAGCCCTTGGGCTATGTTTGGAGTGATTCAAAGGGTGTTTGCAAAATAACATCTCTCTTTTTTTTGTTTTGTTAATATATATTACAAATAATGAAAATTAGAACTATTTGAAATATAAGTAAAAAATTAGATTTTTTGAAAAAAATTAATTTTTATAATTTTACTATAAATTGCAGAAATTTGTAGAAAATTATTTATAATTTTTTGTTAAAAATAATTTAAGTTAGATGGTTCAAAAATATTAAAAAAAAGTGATTGTAAGTTTAGAGTGGAAAAATACAAGCTACACCCGTGATATTGCAAATGAGCAAATTACTTTCTATGAAAAAATAAATATTAATTTATATCTCTATATTTTTCCAAACAGTATTTTACCTCCCTATATTTTTTTAAAATAAATTAATTTACCTCCATAAACAAGAAGATAAATGACTTCATTTTATAAAGTATAGGAGATTAAATTGTTATAACTTTTATAAGAAATAATTTGATCATTTTAATATCACGGGGGGTAAATTGTTGTTTACCTTTAGTTTAGGTGACAAAATTGTAAATTTGAGTAGCTGCCAAACTAGGTACAACAACAGTGTAAGGACACGGATTCCGCCCCCCGGCTCATTTTAGCAAGTGGCCTTGCAGCTCACCGTCTCACCTTCTTCCTTTTGACTCGCAAGATTCTGAATTAGCTCCAAGCTCACACATTTCTCTCTCTCTCTCTCTCTACTCGCAGCTGAGCTGATCCTCAATCTTCTCCTACTGCATGAAGAAGTATTGCTATCCGCCTATACGTACAATTTTTTTGTATCTATAGCCTCTACTTCAAACCTTTAACAGATCGTTCCAGCTCCAAGTTTTTCCGTTTTCTGCACGCCCTTTTCTCCAAATTTGAACCCCTTTCTTCTGGGTTCTATGTTTTTTCGTCCTTTTCCAATTCTGGTGATTGAAAAGGCAAGAGCAAGGAAGAAAAAATGATGGGTCGGTCCTCATTTGCGTTATCGAGGACTGGAAGTTTCAGGCCTGAAAATCTCGGGCAGAATGCGTTAGCTATGGTGGGCAACCTGTGTTTCACTTTATTCGTAATCGGGGTCTTGATTTTCACCATAATTGCTGCCACTTACCAACCCGACGACCCTTTGTTCCACCCTTCCTCAAAGATCACGAATTTCTTCTCATCCAATTCCATTGCCACATTTAAATCTGATGTTGGTGTTGTTAAGACCGGTGAGGACTTCGTCGCCTCCAATCAGACTGCATTTGCCGCCTTTATTAACATTACCGATATCGACACTGCAGCCTTTGCTGATGTTGACGAGCCCCAGGTGGTCTCCGAGGCCCGTGAGTGTCGCGTTGATGATCCAATTGACTGTCGTGATCCTGATGTGTTCCATTTGTTGATGAGGTCCACCATTGATAAGTTTAAGGATGTACATTTCTATCGGTTTGGGAGGCCGGTTAGGGGGGATAATGATAGTTCTTGCCATATGGCTTGGCGGTATAGGCCGAAAGGAGGGAAGGCAGCTGCGTTTTACAAGGATTATAGGACTTTTACGGTTGTCAGGTTTGAGAATTGCACGGTGAGTTTGATTGGGATGGGGGAGTATCATTCGGGTGGGAATGCGAGGAAGAGGAAGGCAAAAGGGAAAGGTAAGAAGGAGGGATTTGAGAAGGTGGGAGCAAAGGTGGAGGGTGATTCTCTTGCCCTGCCGATGGTTGGGGAAAATGTGGACGACGCACTTCCGTTGGTCGAATCAGAGGATTCCTTTAGTCGTGGCAAGTATTTGATTTATGCTGGTGGTGGTGATAGGTGCAAGAGCATGCATCAATACTTGTGGAGTTTCATGTGTATGTTAGGAGAGGCGCAGTATTTGAATCGAACTCTGGTGATGGATCTTAGCATTTGTTTGTCTAAGATATACTCTTCGTCGGGTGTGGATGAGGAAGGTAAAGATTTCAGGTTCTACTTCGACTTTGAGCACTTGAAGGATTCAGCATCGGTGCTTGACCAAGCTCAGTTTTGGTCGGAATGGAGTAAGTGGCAACGAAAAGATGGATTGAGTCTTCATCTGGTGGAGGATTTCCGTGTGACGCCAATGAAGCTAGCTGAGGTGAAGGATACTTTAATTATGAGGAAGTTTGGATCCATGGAGCCGGATAATTACTGGTACAGAGTCTGTGAAGGTGAGATGGAGTCTGTCATTCTGCGGCCTTGGCATATGATTTGGAAGTCGAGACGGTTGTTGGATGTGGCTTCTGCTATATCAGCAAGAATGAACTGGGATTTTGATGCTGTTCATGTCGAGAGAGGGGAGAAGGCAAGCAACAAGGAGCTGTGGCCTAATCTCGATCGAGACACTCAACCAGAAGCCATTCTGGCAACTTTGCAAGGCAAAATTGAAGATGGAAGGAAAGTTTACTTTGCTACAAATGAGCCAGACACGTCCTTCTTTGATCCTTTGAAGGACAAGTATTCCACACACTTTTGATGAATATAAAGATCTATGGGATGCTAACAGTGATTGGTATGACGAAACAATGAAGCTCAACAATCGAAATTCAGTTGAGTTTGATGGTTACATGAGGATATCTGTCGATACAGAAGTGTTCTTGAGGGGTAAAAAACAGATTGAGACTTTTAATGATCTCACTAAGGACTGTAAGGATGGCATCAATACTTGCACGTCTACCGCCTAATCCACAAAGATAAGAGGCGTTGGACTTCCTCGGGGTAACACCTGGTTTGTTCTCATGCATCGATCGTATGTGTTTATTTCCGAAAGAAATTTCGTCTCCATGTTGACAGGTTAACTTAAGAAGCTTTAGAAATCATGTTTGCTTCACAGATTGCAGACTTGTTTAATTTGTTAGTGTCCTGTAAGCTGAAAATTGTTTGCATGTTTAAGTCAATACAAGTTGTTTGTATTCAGTGTTTCACCACTATATATCTTTGGCGTGCATGTGCATGTGCATGAGCTTCTGCATCATCTTGAGTTAATTTTCCCAGAAAAATTGTGCTAGGCTGACTGTTCAATGTTATTATTGTTCGTTATGAATGCAATGCATTGGTGATATGATGTAAAATCAGAGACGAATGCATTTTGAAAGCGTTTGAATGGACGGAAGTCAAGAGCATATAGTGGAATTCTCAAATGCCCATAACTTTTTGACTGGGCAGGAGTTGTGAAACGATCTATCTATACACGCGAAAAGAAGAATCTAACTCGTCACAACAATTGTCGTGAAGGGCTACTTTTCATCGTTTCAACCACCATTTGAACGTTTCTTTAATTTATTTTTTTTTTCATTTTTCAGCAGACTTTAGTTGATTTTCATTTTTTTTTTTTTTTTTGTATTGTATTTTAAGACTCATATTTTAGCGGATTATGTTAGAATATTATGGTATTTTCAGGCCGAATTTGTAGCTTTATGAGATAGTTAAAAATTAAAGGTTATTCAGTTTGGAGGGCTATTTGGCACTCTTTCTTTTAATGTCATTACATGCATTGTTACCTGTTAGTGAACCAGAAAGATGTCTAAATAAAATAATAGAAGTTAAAAGTTGAGTTACTTATAAATTTGAGGTACTTAGAGAAAAGAATAGGGAAAATTACAAATACATTCTGTTAAATTTACCTGGCTCAAATCCATGATGGCCCAAGCCCAATGCTCTCATATGGACGGCTAGACCCTTTCCGGATCCTTGACTGCATCGGCCCATCAAAATCGGCCCACTTACCTGACCCACGGTTTGACCCGTTTTGCTTCTTATTTCTCCTGACCCTTTCTCTTCACTCAGTAGTCGAACTCTAATCCTTTTCCTAAGGTCTCTCGTTTTCTCTCTCGAGCCTCTCTTCTCTCCTCTCTTCTAGTCTGGGATTTCCAACCACCGTTTCACCGCCTCGGCTTCATCCTCCGGCCATTTAATGGCTATTCACTATTTAATAGTGAGTTCGGCCTTGTGGCAGAGATATAGTATATTACTCTCTTTCTCCCTTTCTTCCAGTCTGAAAACCTCTAACTCTCTTTCGCCTTTGTGGCTATGCCTTTGTGGTAACTTGAAAGCTTTTGTGGCTGATTCTGTGAGAGCCTGAGTGGTTGACCTTTGTGGTCCGTTGGGGTTCCAAGCAACCGTGAGAGTTTGGGGTTGCCGGCCTTTGTGGTCATTTGGGTATCAGGGTTTTGGATCTGGTGATCTGAGCCACTATTGTGTTGTTCGATCTCTTCTGTAATTGTTTGGTTCTTTAAGTTTAAGATTTGTATTTATTGGAGCTGTTTGTAAGCTCTTTGTTTTTATGTAATAGTTGGATAGGGTTTTCAGGGTTCTGGGAGATCGATACCTAACAGTGGTATCAGAGCCTGGGTTAAGGCTCAGGCTTATGCGCGCTCATACGGTAATATTCTCTCTAAAATCTACCGCTTTCGGCATATATTTTTTTTTCTTGTTCTGTATATTTTTCTTCCTGCATATATATACTGCTCCTCGACCCAGACCTCACTTACTGAGTTCCTCACCTGGCCGAGTCCCTTGAGACTGTCAGGTATCTGGTTTGGGGGATCAGTCAAGTTCTTGTTTATTTTCTGTGTGATTCGAAAGGTTATTTGGTATTCTGTGAATTCTAATATTAATTGTCTCGTCTGCTTATATTGTATAAGTAATCTCACTATTTTGTGATATTGTTTTGATTTGTTGTAAGTACCGCATTTTTTTGCTTTTTAAAATCTCTGTGAAATTTTCTGTAAAATTTTTTAATGGCTAGCTATAACCTTCAACCCTTTAACGAAAAAATTGATTTTTCAATTTGACAACAAAAAATAAAAGGTATTTTGATTCAACAAAAGGTTTTAAAGCCATTGATGGCAGATATGCTGAAAATGTTTCTGATGATAAAAAACTTGAAAATGATGAATATGCTTACTCCTCTATCATTCTTAACTTATTTGATACTGTGATTAGAAAGGTAGGAAAACAAAACTCCGCAAAAGAACTTTGGAATAAACTTGAGGAACTTTGTACTGAAACATCTTTACCTAATAAGCTTTTCTTACTTGAAAATTTTTTCAGATATGAGCTTGATCTCTCTAAAAACATTGATGATTTTACAAAGTTAATTCAAGACATTAAGCTAACTGGTGACAAAAATATTGATGATTATTCACATATTGTTCTTTTAAATGTTATACCTGAAACATATGGAGATGTAAAAGCTGCTATTAAATATGGAAGGGATAATGTCAACTTAGAAACTATTGTCAGTGGTTTAAAGAGTAAAGAAATGGACTTAAAAACTAATAAGCCTAGTCAAAACCAAAATGAAGTAAATTTTTTAGGGGAAGAACAAAAAATAGAAACTCAGACTACAAATATAGGAGACATAGTAAAAGTAGAGCAGGAGTAAAGGAAGGAGTAATTCAAGGTCTAAATATAGAAATGATAAATATAGTAATGACAAAAACAATGATGAAAAACAAAAGAGAAAAGATGTTATAATTGTGATGGTAGATGACATTTTATAAGGATTGCAGGAAACCAAAGAAAAATGATTCCAAAGAAACTGCTAATATAGCTGACTCTGATGAAGTATACATGATTTGTGATGTTAATTCTGTTTCATCGTCTCTTAATATTAATGAATGGGCTTATTGATTCTGGATGTACTTATCATATATGACTACTTTCAGAGAAATTTTGTCAAATTACAAATCTTAAAAACTTGGTTCTGTTTCTATGACAAATGAAAAAGTATGTGATGTTCATGGTCTTGCTGATGTGTGTTTAATTTTTAACAATGGTTTTAAATTAACACTAAAAAATGTCAGACATGTCCCTAATTTGGCTCATAACTTGATATCTTGTTCTGCCCTTGAGGAAGAAGGGCTTGAAGGAAAATGGGGAAGGGTGTTATGAAAATCATGAGGGGGTCCCTTACTGTGTTTAAAGCTGAAAGAAAACCAAACTTATATGTTTGCTCTATGAAATATGAGTTTTTTACTGCATCTGTTTTCAAAACTAATACATCTGACTTATGGCATAAAAAACTTGGTCACATCAGCATGAAAGGTCTTGAGTTTTTGCATAAAAATGGGATTCTGAAAGAAAGCCTGATGACTTTGATTTCTGTGATGAATATGTGTTAGGAAAACAACACAAAGTGCATTTTCCTTCATCACCCTCCCCAAAACCCACTTCTTCT
The DNA here is from genome assembly GCA_034509725.1 of Sesamum angolense. NCBI lineage: Eukaryota > Viridiplantae > Streptophyta > Magnoliopsida > Lamiales > Pedaliaceae > Sesamum > Sesamum angolense. The sequence continues at coordinate 4,907,009 of JACGWL010000015.1, forward strand.
GCTTGAATTTTAGACTATGTGCATGCTGACGTATGGGGACTTGCTAATATTGAAACTCATGGTGGAAATAGATATTTTCTGTCTATTATTGATAATTTTTCCAGAAAAGTCTTTGTTTTCTTAATGAAACAATAAACTGAAGTGTTTGAAAAATTTAGAAATTGTAAAACTTTGGTTGAAAATCAAACTTGCCAAAAACTTAAAGCTTTAAGAACTGACAATGGGTTGGAATTCTACAACCAAAATTTTTCTGATCTATGTAAAGAGTTTGAAATTAAAAGACATAGGACCACTCCCTACACTCCCCAACAAAATGGTGTTGCTGAACGAATGAATAGAACTCTTTTAAATAAAGTTAGATGTTTATTGATTAGTTTTGGATTACCTAAAATTTTTTGGGGAGAAGCTTTATTAATTGCTGCTTATCTGATTAATAGATCCCCTTCTGTGCCCTTATTTGGAAAAATTCCTGAATGTATATGGACAAATTCTAATGTAAATCTTTCTTCTCTACGCATTTTTGGATGTTCTGCTTTTGCTTTAACCAATGGCGATAAACCGATAAAAAAGGCTATAGGCTCTGGCTTAAAAGCCAACCAGGTTTTAAAGTTATAATAAGTAGGGATGTCGTTTTTAATGAATCTGAATTTCCATGTCTATCTAAATCACCTAGGAAAATTGAAGGATATAACATAGAAAACACCTTTAATAAGGTGGAAGAACAAATAGAGAATAACCAACAAGGGGAAGAAAATACAGAAGAAACAAACAATTAAAATTTTGAAAACTCTGATAAAAATAATGATTCCAATACGAATCAGTACCTTCTAGCTAGGGACAGAGAACGTAGAGAACTTAGGATCTCTGCTAAGTTTAGAGATTTTCACTTAGCTCTGAATACTGAAAGTTTTGAAGAACTAACCACCTATGATGAAGCTCTAAAAACTCTTGAATCAAAGAACTGGTTAGTAGCTATGAAGGAAGAAATGAAGTCCTTGCATGATAATAAAACCTGGATTCTTGTCACTAAACCAAAATATGCTTCTATTGTTGATTGCAAATGGATTTTCAAACTTAAACAAGAAAATAATTCTTTTCGTTTTAAAGTAAGGTTGGTAGCTAAAGGCTTTACCCAAAAAGAAGGTGTTGATTACACTGAAATTTTTCTCCTGTTGTGAAATATACTACTGTACGCATTATTCTTGCTTTAGTTGCACATTTTGATTAGAAACTAAAACAAATGGATGTCAAAACTACATTTCTCCATGGAGATTTACATGAGCAAATCTATATGAACCAACCTTGTGGTTTTGTTGACAAGAAAAACCCAGATCATGTGTTTGTTGAAAAAATCTCTTTGTGGCCTAAAACAATCCCCTAAACAATGGAACAAGAAATTTGACTCCTTCATGCTTTCTTTAAGTTTCTCAAAAAGTTCTTATGACCCTTGTCTGTATTTTAAATATGACAATGATATACATGTCTTTCTTGTTCTCTATGTGGATGACATGCCAATTGCCAGTCCTAATATAACTCTGGTAGCTGATTTACAAAATAGTTTATGTAAGAACTTTGAAATGAAAAACCTTGGGAATGCCAAGAAATTTTTAGGCATGACCATTGAAAGAGACAGGAAACACTCTACCATTTTTCTAAACGAAAAATCTTATGTAAAATTTGTGCTTGAAAAAGTTTCTATGGCAAACTCAAAATCTTCTTCTGTGCCTCTGGCTGCTCATTTTCAACTATGCAAAGATCAGTCCCCAAAAACAGATTCTGAAAAGCAAAAAAAAGGAAAAAATTCCCTACTCAAATGCCATTGGATCTGTCATGTACCTTATGGTTAGTACTAGACCCGATATTACCTATGTTGTGAGCTGTTTAAGTAGATTTATGTCAAATCCAGGAACCACTCACTGGGAGGCCCTTAAATAGTTTCTACGATACTTAAATGGTTCAAACAATTCTGGAATAAAATTCTCCAAAAGTACTGAGGATGTTAAACTAGTAGGATATGTAGATTCTAACTATGCAAATGATAGGGATAGCAGAAGATCCACTACTTCCTATGTGTTTACACTATGTGGTGCATGCATTAGTTGGAAATCACAACTACAGAATATTGTTGCCCTCTCTACTACTGAGGCTGAGTATATTGCTATAACTGAAGCTTTTAAAGAAGCATTATGGCTCGAAAGTTTATTAAAAGAAATCGGCTTTCTAAAACAGAAAGTCACTATTTACTTCTGGAATAAAATTCTCCAGAAGTACTGAGGATGTTAAACTAGTAGGATATGTAGATTCTAACTATGCAAATGATAGGGACAGCAGAAGATCCACTACTTCCTATGTGTTTACACTATGTGGTGCATGCATTAGTTGGAAATCACAACTATAGAATATTGTTGCACTCTCTACTACTGAGGCTGAGTATATTGCTATAACTGAAGCTTTTAAAGAAGCATTATGGCTCGAAGGTTTATTAAAAGAAATTGGCTTTCTAAAACAGAAAGTCACTCGTTACTCTGATAGTCAATTTGGGATCCAGTTATGTAAAAACCCATTTTTTTCACGACAAAACTAAGCATATTGATGTTAGATATCATTTTATAAGAGATGTTGTTCGAAAATGAACTGTTAATCTTGAGAAAGTTAGGTTAGAAGAAAACCCAGCTGACATGGGAACCAAGTGTCTCCCTATCGAGAAGTTCAGAAACTGTCTTAACATTCTTAACTTAAATTAATTTGTTATCTGTATATACCTATCATGTTTTTCTTGCAGGTTTCTCTCTAGGGCCCCGGCGTTTACGGCAGTGATGACTACCTTTGATCTGACACATTTTGGATTTGGTCCAAGGTGGAGAATGTTAAATTTACCTGGCCCAAATCCACGATGCCCAAGCCCAATGCTCTCATATGGACGGTTGGACCCTTTTCGGATCCTTGCCTGCATCGGCCCATCAGAATCGGCCTACTTACCCGACCCACGGTTTGACCCGTTTTACTTCTTATTTCTCCTTACCCTTTCTCTTCTCTCAGTAGTCAAACCCTAATCCCTTTCCCAAGGTCTCTCGTTTTCTCTCTCGAGTCTTTCTTCTCTCCTCTCTTCTGGTCTGGGATTTCCAGCCACCATTTCACCGCCTCGGCTTCATCCTCCGGCCATTTAATAGCTACTCACTATTTTTATAGTGAGTTCGACCTTGTGGCAGAGATATAGTATCTTACTCTCTCTCTCTCTTTCTTCCAGTCTGAAAATCTCTAACTCTCTTTCGTCTTTGTGATTCTGCCTTTGTGGTAACGTGAAAGCCTTTGTGGCCGAAAGCCTTTGTGGCTGATTCTGTGAGAGCCTGAGTGGCTGATCTTTGTGGTCCGTTGGGGTTCCAAGCAACCGTGAGAGTTTGGGGTTGCCGGCCTTTGTGGTCATTTGGGTATCATGGTTTTGGATCTGGTGATCTGAGCCACTATTGTGTTGTTCGATCTCTTCTGTAATTGTTTGGTTTTTAAGTTTAAGGTTTGTATTTATTGGAGCTGTTAGTAAGCTCTCTATTTTTATGTAATAGTTGGATAGGGTTTTCAGGGTTCTGGGAGATCAATACCTAACACCTTTCCTGAGGTTTGGTATAATTACGAATACTTCCTCGTTATTTGAAAAATTACGAATACCCTCTTGATTTTAACGGTCGTCTAACAAGTAACCTATTCCGTTAGGTTTTTATCCATTTTTTGTGGTGAACTGACCAAAAGACCCTTGTGGATTAAAATTATAATGTATTTAGTTTTTAAAAAAAATTAATATTTTTATTGACTGAATGGATAATTTTTTTATAATTTTTAAAAAAATTTCATCCACCCCGTTTGATTTTTTTACAAGTTTTATTTTTTTAAAAAAAAATAGAATGGCAAAGTTGACAATTCCATACCTCCATCCAAGAATTACATAATTTCATCAAACATCAGGGGTATTTGTAATTTTTTTAAACTAAGAGAAGGTATTCGTAATTATGTCAAACCTCAAGAGTGGCCATTCTAATTTACCCAAAAGAAATTATATCTTGTTGTATATTTATATTCTTGCAAAACACAGAACATTGACTAGATTTTATTTTACAAAATACATATTATTGTTTAGGGTAAATTACATTAAGACCCCTTTAGGTTTGATATAATTACAAATACATCTCTGTTAGATCAAAAATTATATTAACCCACTTTGAGATTTGTTCCATCTTACATTTAACTCCACCAATGCATGTTATTTTCAAAATACCCCTGATAAAAAATTTGACTATGATTTGACCAATTTTTTCGACTAAAATGCCCTTTTGAACCAATTTGTAATGTTTTAAAATATTGAGGGGGTTAAATGTTATGATCTTACATACTTTGTACTTAAATATAATATTTTTGTTTTGGTAAAGTAGCCATTTTTATTCATTATATATTGCGGGATTATCTTATATATTTGGATGAATTACATCCACACCCCTTGAGGTTAAACTACAAATACATCATTATTAGACAGAAAATTATATTTATTCTCCTAATGAAGTTTTGTTTAAGGAGGTTTTAGTCTTTTTTAAAATTTTTTTTTTTTTGCCAGATAAATGAAGGATGTCTTTGTATTTGCACACTTTTTTTTCCAAGCATTGTATTATTTTACAAACCTCGAGGAGGGAAAATGTAATTTTCTATCTAACAAGGATGTATTTGTTATTATACTAAAACCTGAACAAAGAGTGTGGATGTAATTCACACTAATATATAAGATATTCCCCACAATATTAAATGAACAAAAACGGCTAGTTTAGCAAAAAAAAAAATTGTATTTAAGTACAAAGTATGCAAGATCATAACATTTAACCCCCTCAATATTTTAAAATATTACAATTTGGTCCAAATGACATTTTCATCTAAAAAGATGGTCAAGTCATAGTAAATTTTTTTATCAAGGGTATTTTGAAAAAACATGTGTCAGAGGAGTTAAATGTAAGACGAACAAACTTCAAGAAGGATAAATGTAATTTTTGATCTAACAGAAAAGTATTTATAATTATATCAAATCTCAGGGGTATTGATGTAATTTACTCTATTGTTTAAATGAAATTGTTGATAAAGTTCAAAGTAAATCAATTTCATGGTATAAGTCATCCAAAAAATGTATTAGTATCAAGTTTCAAGATTAAGTACAAAGTAATGTTTAAAAAATGTGATGAGGTGGAAACAAATCCAAGCTATGACATTTGTTGGGTGACTAACCCACAGTGATCACGATGAAATTTCAAAACCCTAACTCAACTATTACATATACAGATATTAACAGCCTTTAAAATTACAGAACTTAGAGGGATATACAAATATTAGAAAGACAGAAACAAAATAAAGCAGTAAATCGAAAAAGCAATTCCGAGCAGTCTTCCGACTAATGGCTCAAGGAGCCTTAACCCGAGGAGTAAGAACTCACGGCCACTAGAGAGGCCGGCCCTTACTACCAGTTGCACAGAACCAACCACCACACGTCACTAAGACCCAGTACCACACAGGTACATCGATTCCACGAAGGAGATTAGAACCACTTAGGTTGAGAAGAGATAAAGCTTATAGAAGGAGAAGGAGAATGAAGATTTCTATTCCGATTGCTCATCGTCAACAAAAGAGTGCCGTTTTATAAGCTGTGAACCATCAAGGATGAGAGAGAATAAAACGATGGGAGTGGCAATCGAAGCCATTGGAAACGAAAGGTGGTGAAGAAACCAAAGAGCCATGAAAGGAGAAGACGACCATTTGAGGGAGAAGACGACCGAGGAGTTGACGGCGCAAGGAGGAGAGAAATGAGAGGACATTTAGGGTTTGAGATAAGTAGGAAAAATACCGGGTCAAAGACGGGTGAAAAGAAGTGGACCGGGTCATAGACGGATCAAGCCAAAGAAGCGGGCTGAGCCAAGTGGTGATGGACTGGGCCGTCCGAGGTAGCAGGTGGGCCGTGAGTCAAGCCATACCAAAATGGTCATGGGCCAAAAATGTAACATACTCCACCTTGGACCAGGACCTTTATAGGGAAAACCGGTCACGAGGAGACGGGTCAAAAGCGGTCATCATCGCCATTCTTCTAAGGGTACCTGCAAAACAGAAATAAACTAACAGATATAGGGTAAGAAGAAAGTGTAGATCAAAGATAGGTCATTTTTATCCTAAATTTAGAATATTGAGGCAAGATTTGAATTTTTCAACGGGTAAGCATTTAGTGCCCATATCAACGGGGTTAGAATCAGTTTTTATTTTCTCAAGATTTATGAGTTCCCTTCCAACTATGTCCTTTATAAAATGATATCTAACATCTATGTGTTTTGTCATATCATGAAAAACTGGGTTTTTGCAAAGCTGTATAGCAGACTGACTGTCTGAAAAAATTGTGATTTTTTGTTCTAGAAAACCAATTTCTTTTATAAACCACTTTCATTTTGATTGGGAGTTAAAACAAATGGATGTTAGCAGTAAGAGCAAGTATAATGCGAACAATGGTGTATTTCACAACAGGAGAAAATATTTCAGTATAGTCAATCCCTTCTTTTTGTGTGAATCCTTTTGCTACTAGTCTAGCTTTAAACCTTTTTGAAGTGTCTTCTTCTTTTATTTTAAAAATCCATTTGCAATCAACAACAGAACATGTTTTTGGTTTAGGAACAAGCACCCACATTTTATTATATTTAAGGGATTTCATTTCTTCAGCCATAGCACTGAGCCAATTTTTTAAGTTTTCAGATTTTAAAGCTTCCTCCACAGAACTAGGTTCACAAGTTTCAATATTTAGAGCAATGTGAAAATCATTATACTTAGCAGGAATTCTAGGTTCTCGTCTATCTCTGTCTCTAGCCAACTGATAATCTTCTAAACCCTCAGAGTTAGAAATTTCAGCAACTTCAGTATTTTGTTGATTTTCTCTTCATTTTCTCCCCCCTGTTGGTTATCCTCTATTTGTCCCTCCACCTTATTAAATGTGAGATCTAAATCAAGATTCTTTTTATTCTGAGATGTAACTAGACATGGCATTTCAGTTTCATTAAAAAAGACATCTTTACTAATTAAAACTTTAAAACCGGGTTGGCTTCTAAGCCGTAGTCTATATCCTTTTTCCATCGGGATAACCAGTAAAGACACATTTTTGAGATCTAGTTCAAGTTCATCGACATTTTGATGAACAAAAGCAGAGCATCCAAAAACACGTAAGGAAGAAATATCAACAACTTGACCAGTCCACATGGTTTCAGGGATTTTTCCATACAAAGGAACAGGGGGATCTGTTTATTAAATATGTAGCAGTTACCAAAGCTTCCCCCAGAATGATTTATGCAGACCAGAACTAATAAGCATGCATCTAACTTTTTCTAGCAGTGTTCTATTCATGCGTTCAGCAACACCATTCTGTTGGGGGGTATAGGGGTTAGTACTGTGTCTTTTAATACCACATTCATCACATGGATTGGAAAAAATTTTATTACAAAATTCCAAACCATTATCAGTTCGCAAAGCTTTTAATTTCTTTCCAGTTTGATTTTCTACCAAAACTTTCCATTTTCTGAATTTTTCAAAAACTTCAGATTTGTGTTTCATTAAGAAAACAAATACTTTCCTTGAGAAATTATCAATTATTGATATAAAATATTTATTACCACCATGGGTTGGGGTATTTGAAGGACCCCATACGTCTGCATGCACATAATCAAGAATGCCAGTTGAAGATGAGGGGTTGTGAAGTAGGAAACTGAACTTTATGTTGTTTCCAATAACACATTCATCACAGAATTTCAACTTTTCAATTTTATCAACAAGAACTCCTTGCTTTTGAAGTAACTCAAGGCCTTTTAAGCTAATTTGTCCTAACATTTTATGCCATAAAGAAGTTTTGTCATAATCAGTCACAGAAGCAGCAAGAATCTCATAATTAACAGAAAACACATACAGATTTCTTTTTCTATCAGCTTTAAACACAGTTAAAGATCCCTTCATAATTTTCATTATGCATTTACCCCACTACCCTCTAGACCTTCTTCCTCAATGGCAGCACAAGACATCAGGTTATGGTTTAAATCAGGAACATATCTGATATTTTTTAGGGTTAACTTATAACCATCTTTGAAAGTAAGACAAATGTTACCAAGACCTTGAATTTCACATCGTTTTTCATTTGCCATTGACACAAAACCATTCAAAAGTAGTGAAAATTTCCTTAAAAGGACTTAAATGAAAAGTGCAGCCAGAGTCAATTAACCATTCATGCATGTTTAGACAATGAACATTATTCACATCACATACCATAAAAACATCACCAGAGTTTTCAGTTACTACATTAGCATCCTCTTTATAATTATTCTCCCTGTTATCCCTTTTTGGTTTTCTACAGTTTTTGATATAATGACCTTTAATTCCACAATTATAATACCTTCTTTCTTTTGTTTTATCGTCTTTGTTCCTGTCATCCCTAGTTCTGGATTTACTCCTACTTCTGCTCCTGCTTCTACCTTACTGTGTTTTCTATATTTATAATCTGAGTTACGATTTTTAGTTCTTCCTCTTACAATATTTACCTCATTATGAGACTGATTAGTTTTATTTGTCTTTATATCCATTTCTTTACTCTTCAATCCATTTATAATGGTATCTTAGCTAACATTATCTCTGTCATATTTGATAGCAGTTTTTACATCACTATATGCTTCAGGAATAGCATTGAGTAAAACAATAGGTGTGTAGTCATCAATGTTCTTATCTCCAGTTAGTTTTATGTCTTGAATCATTTTAGTGAAATCATCAATGTTTTCTTCAATATTTTTTGACAAATCTAACTTGTACCGAAAAAAAAAATTTCAAGCAAGAAAAGCTTACTGGGTAAAGAGGTTTTAGTAAAAAGTTCTTCTAGTCTATCCCAAAGTTCTTTGGCAGAATTCTGTTTTCCAACCTTTCTAATTACAGAATCAGACAGATTTAGAATTATTGAAGAATAAGCATATTCATCATTTTCAAGTTTCTTATCATTAGAGATATTATCAGCATATTTTCCATCAATGGATTTAAAAACTTTTTGTTGGATTAGAATCCCTTTCATATTTTGTCGCCAAATGGAGAAATTGTTTTTCCATTAAAAGGTTGCAAATTGTAACCAATCATTATATATATTAAAACAAAAAAATCAGAATGAATGATGGCAGTTATAAAAAATGCAGGGGTTCTTGACTACACCTCTACCAGATACCTGACGACCTCACGGGTCTGGCCAGGAGAGGGAATAGTAAGATTTTGGGTAGTGGGTTCAACGGATGATAAATAGTAGCAATTTAAGCACTGAGCAATAATAATCGTACTAGTAATAAAAGACAACCGAAGATTTTCACACGATGGAATATATATGCACCAAGCCCTTTAACGCAAAGGTTTTTGGCACACAGCCAGAAAAAACAGGAACAACTCTCAACAGTAGGAAACATTCAACAATAACACAAAAATCGCAAAAAGCGACCAAGCAATTTTTGAGAACCAGTAATAATAGCACACAGCAAAAAAAGAGCACGTAGCACAAAATAAGTAAAGAGTAAGGAGAGATGTTACCGTAGATTTGTTGGTGCCGGTGAAAACCGGCTCTGATGCCACTGTTGGGTGACTAACCCACAGTGATCCGATGAAATTTCGAAACCCTAACTCAACTATTACATACACAGATATTAACAGCCTTTAAAATTACAGAACTTAGAGGGATATACAAATATTAGAAAGACAGAAACAAAATAAAGCAGTAAATCGGAAAAGCAATTCCGAGCATCCTTCCGGCTAATGGCTCAGGAAGCCTTGACCCGAGGAGTAAGAACTCACGGCCACTAGAGAGGCCGGCCCTTGCTACCTGTTGCACAGAACCAACCACCACACGTCACTAAGACCCAGTACCACACAGGTATATCGATTCCACAAAGGAGATTAGAACCACTTAGGTTGAGAAGAGATAAAGCTTATAGAAGGAGAAGGAGAATGAAGATTTCTATTCCGATTGCTCACTGTCAATAGAAGAATGCCGTTTTATAGGCTGTAAACCATCAAGGATGAGAGAGAAGAAATCGGTCGGAGTGGTAATCGAAGCCATTGGAAACGGAAGGTGGTGAAGAAACCAAAGAGGCATGAAGGGAGAAGACGACCGTTTGAGGGAGAAAGGGGGAGAGGAGTTGACGGCGCAAGGAGGAGAGAAATGAGAGGACATTTAAGGTTTGAGATAAGTGGGAAAAATACCGGGTCAAAGACGGGTGAAAAGAAGTGGACCGGATCATAGACGGATCAAGCCAAAGAAGTAGGCTGAGCCAAGTGGTGATGGACTGGGCCGTCCGAGGTAGTAGGTGGGCCGTGAATCAAGCCATACCAAAATGGTCATGGGCCAAAAATGTAACAACATTTATACAATATAAAACTTGTATAATATTGTCATAGATCTCAATATTAAATACTTTTTTATATTTTCAAATACATTCAGTGTTAAATATAAGGATAAATTACATTTTACAATTTAAATTATACCTAGTTTTTACTTTATCATTTTTTTTATTAACTTACCATCTCAATTTTGCGAAATTTGCACTCGGTCGTATATATGACTTTTTTCTGTTTGATTTTTTCTGCCTAGAAAATACAATGATGTTTTTTGGGCATGTGCACTGTATGTGATATTTTTTCGACAAAAAAATTGATGGAAAAGCGCTCATATATGGCAAAGTACATGGAGTTTTAGGAATTCTGAGTAGTTGTTTGAATGAATTAAATTTACGAACCATTAGTGCCAATATTGGCATGTTGGGAACGATGAAAGAAATAACTTATTAGTCTTTCTACTATAGGCATTTTTTTCCCAAAAGTAATTAAGAAACACTCATGGTAACCATTCGAGCCGATGAAATTAGTAATATTATTTGTTAACATATTGAATAATATAATAGAGAAGTCGATATTGTAAATACCGGTACCGTCATTCAAGTAGGCGATGGTGACAAAGTTTATATGATACATTGCCCCAAAAAAAAATATTTAGATGACAAACTATTAAGGACATAGTTTAAAAGATAAAAAATAAATTATCGTAAATATAATTAAAAAATTAATTTATTTAGAGAGAACATCAATTGAAATATCATAGAGGATTATATATACACACTTCTATCAAGCTTGATTTCTCATCTATTTATACTATTATAAAAGAAAATCCTTCGAGCGTACTAATTTTAGAATGCCCAAAATTATCCTTCCATTCATTTTATTCTTTAAAAAAAATTATCCATGATAGTAATTTTAATATTATATAAATAATTTTATAATTTTTTTCTCTCACATCACTCTCCACCGTTATCTCTCACATCTCTTCTCCACTATTATTTTCTCCCAAAATCTCTCTTCTCTGAAACTTCCTTCTTTCTCCTTTCAATGAATGCCAAGTGGTCCAAAATTTTACATAGTTTTTATAACTATCCACATTGTACAATAATGATGTGTGTGTCTGTGTTATTTTTTTATTTATTTGTATTTTCTTAGATAAATTTTTTCTTTATTTGTGAGTTACTTATTAACCTTATATAATTATATTTTGTGTGTAATTCGGGATATTTTTTACATAAAGCCATGCTATATTAGTTGTAATAGAATTTTAATAGAAAAATATATGAATATGAAAAACGTATGTACTAAAATTCAAAAGAATAACTTTATTTTTCTTACAATTGAAATAGATTTATATTTAATTTTTTGGCTTGCGGGGACCGAGTGCAACAACTACTAGTAAAAAAAACTTATTTGGCGTATCAACTTTAGAATGCCCAAATTTATCCTAAAAAAAAGTTGGTTAGAATAGTAATTTTAATTTTTTTAATAATTTCACAATTACATGTTTTTTTTTTTTCTCTCGCCCATTACTCAATTATTTCTCTCACATCAAACTTCTCCAAATTTCTTTTGTTTATAAATTTCTTTATTTTTATTAAATTGATAATTATAATATAATTTTTCTCTGTTACTTCACGTTTCTTTTCTCTAACTGATTTTTTTTCCTCACTCTCAAATCATGATTATTGTTTTTACGGAAAAAAAAATTTCTTAATCTCACATTATCTTTTTTTTATACTCACAGAAACTGTATACTGTATACAGCGAAAACTAGTTACTCTAAGTAAAAGATAGACCGCAGAAGCGATTAATGGAAGAATATGCAATTGAAAAAGAACAAACCATCATTACAAAAACATGCAAGAAAGACGACATCAACTATAACAACAAAAGTGATGGATTCAAAAAAATCATTAAGATTTAAATTTCAAGAGCGACGAAGAGATATTCAACATTCTGAAAAATAAAATAAAAAAGAAAACACACACACACGCACAAAATAAGCCAACAATTCCAATTAATCAAACAAAATGAAAATGGTACCAACAATTAAGATAAACGAAGAGAAGGATTAATAGGGATATGACTGCGTTTAGTATTTTTAATTTATTTAAAGCTCATGTGTTTGTATTATGAATTTCTTTTTAAAAAATTTGAAATTTATTTATTTGATTTCTTAATTTATACTTTTGTTTCAGTAAAATTATATAAATCGCGTGTAACGCACGTGTTTCTTATTACTAGTATATGTAAAAAAATGTGATTGCGATTATGTGATGATATATTCCTAGACCTAAGAAAGTACTTGAAGACCACTAGCATGTTGTTACTGATGAGTCTTCGAGTATGAATGCAGATTGGGAACGCGATATGACAGTCTTAAGAAAAGGGTTCAATCTATTAGCAATTTATTTGGATGTCAATTCCAAAGCTACATTGCATAAGTTAATAGGTCGGAATTGAAAAACAGTTTCGGGGTTCTTACTTTATGGATAAGGACAATACGGGTGGAACTAAACTGTGGAGAAATGTCATGATTATTCAGCATATTAAGGACCCAAGATAATATAGCATGACCCACAATGTTCCAAAAACGCTAGTAAAAGATGGGAAGCATGCCATCACGGTCGGGGGATTTAAAAGCAAACGTTTAGGATAAAGCGTGTCTTACCTCTTCGTTAGTGTAATCTGCCAAGAGCCTCTGGTTCATCTTCTCAATCACACGGTCCTTATGAGTTGGTTGAGCTCAACAATCACCAATAATATTTCATTCTCATCTTTCAGTCGATCAATTCTCCTCTGATGTAGAAAAATTTTGTATTCTTAAATGCCTCAATAAGGCCCAAAATGTTGATCGGTTCAGGCGCACCATAACGACAAATATTTTAAATCCATACTAAAAAAATTTTTAAATCCTTCGACTTTTATTTTTAATTATATTTTTGTAATATATTGTTGGGTTTCAAAAGAAAACCTTATATGCAATCATCTGAAACAATTTTTCTAAATCATTCCTTCAAATTCAAATTCTTCCATCCAAAATGTAAATTTAGATTATATTTGAATTGATGGATTTGAAAACGTGCATGGAGTTCAAATCTCTAATAATAACTCTTTTGCAGACTTTGGATTTGTTAGATAATTTTAATCGTAAATTACAACAAACTCCCTTGAAATTTGACATACATAATGCCTTCTTTTCTTTTTTCTTTTTTTGCACTCCAAGTGGAATTGAGGGGTTTTTTTTTTTTTTTTTCCTGACCATTCACAAATATGTGAAGGAACTAACACAAATGACTATAATCCCATCATTTCATTACCAATTCTTGGTAATAAACAAAAAAAAAAAAAAAGACCTAAAGATAACACACCGGGACCCTATTCGGACATTATAAAAATAGGCATAGTGTACAATGAGAACAGGCGCCTTGGCCAAGTCCTTCTCCTCCAACAATAGTGAACAGAACAACATTTTTGTGGCCTAAATTTGAGGATTTACAGTAACCTCTCACCCTAAATTTAGGCAACCTGAAACAACAGAACATATAATAAAAGAAGCCAAAACTCTCACATTTGTGTAGGGAGACCACATCCAGACAATGCAACTCTTCTTTCATTCCATTGAAACTGCAGGTCTATTATCATACTTAGCACAACCTTCCAACTCACAAACTGTAGCATCTTACCAGGTAAACAAACATACGTGCTCGTTTTTTTGTGAAAAGCACGACGTTCCTTTTCTGACATCTCGATGATCCTATTTTTGGACACCATCTACTTCATTTAGCCTGAATCTTGAAGAGGTTGATGTTAAGGCAGCTAACATGCATCTGAATCCTATGTCCTTCTGCGTATTATGTTTCTATGCTATGCTATTATTCAGACACATCTAACCTAAGATGAAATCGTTAGTTTTGCCTGATTGAGTTGCTGCATTCCATTGTGTAATTAGATTTCTTCTAATGATATTTGCCACAAAAACCAAATCCTTTTCACAGCTGTAATAGAATCATTCTGAATTGAATGTCTCAAAGTGTTTCTAGAAGTCTCTGTTTCTTGAGTTACTCATCCAAGCAAGAACACAGGCATGATATATGTTGTTTCAGTTCACCGCAATCAACCAAATTCTCATATGCAGAAAAGAAAATACAGCAGGACACAAGAGCGCGCACACAATCACGAGCCTTTTGATGAAATTAAGGTTTTGTTTTTGTAAAATTTATCGGCAAAAATATATAAGAGGGCGCCAATCAATCATCCCTCCGAAGCATTTGATTGTATTTTGTGAGTCATTCATGCTTCTAAAAGGTTTCCGCTATCTAACAGGACAAGAATGGCTGAAGAATCAAAGACGAGCGAAAAGTATGAGAAACCAAAGCCAATCATCCCTAACCTGTGCGTGGACACGTTGAAAGCTCCATCCTGCTCCTCAGCCTTGACCTCTCCAGTTACCATGAGCAAGTCGGCGACTGTCAGACGATACAACTGCTTGTGCTCACCAACGACACATGTTGGTTCATTCAGGTGCAGGTACCACAGAAACGTGGGCCTGACACGCAATAGCCTGTCGGTCGGCTCAAACCTGTCTGAGTTAGCGGGTAAATCAAGCGTGATTTGCGAAAATGTGCCACGTGTCCATCTCATCTCTGCTCAGAGGCAAGGCTCCTCATAATCCAGTTGCCTACCTGCATGATGCGAAGAGGCTCTTGATAGATTATGTTCATATTGCTTCTCAGTCCTAGTCGACTCCTGTTTTTGTACCTTGTGCAGTTTGTTGTTTTGCTTCGATTCAATGACCATCAGTCTCTGATGTTCTTGTACATACTTCTCTGTCTCTCACACACACAGACACACACATGTATTAACTGACCTGATACCTTAGCTGCACAAACAAAGACATCCTGCCTAACTAGTTACCGCATTAAAGAAAGCTTTTCCAACCTCACCATAAAGTTTAACCAATTTGGGGCACGATAATGTTATCAGAAAAAGAAGACTATGATTTTAAATAGCGCTACTACGTAGCATTTCTGAAGTCTTCTATAATATATACAACAGAAATATCAGTCATGCTGACCCGTCACTTCAAGAGGACGCAAAACATTGGCAGCTAAGCATAGGCATCAGGCTACATCAGTTTATACTATGTACACGCTAAGCTGTACAAACAGAACTTTCCTCAGCAAGGATCCTTCAGAAATACTCACATAGGACAAGCATCTTCTCCGACTTCTTGAGGAATCATGTAATTCCGACAGAGAGGGCACGTGGTGTTCCAGTAATTTACCCACTCCTCCAAGCATGACTTATGGAAAACATGGCCACAGGAAAGGTGGTTAACCTCTGCATTTGGCTTGAATTCGGTCAGGCAGATAGAGCACTCTTGTCTCAGGCAGTCGCATATGGAAATCGAGTCATACCGTGTTGTTGGTATTTGGCTACGGAATTCCTCCATGTATGATTCCGAGGGACTCCTATGACATTCAGCTGAGTCGGATGGCTCCACAGAGAGTTCTTCCCATGAAGCAATGCGGATGCCAATGACATGCAGAATAGATCGAACGATCTCCCTCATGTTGGATATGGATATTGCTGTGTTTGCTAGAATTACACAGAGCACTCCAGCATCAGCTGGAGTTGGATAGGACGAAATAGCCATTTCGAGCAAGCCTAATGGAGAATTGCAAACATCGATTCAGCCAAAGTTATTGACAACCCAGATACAATATACATGATGCAAGCAAAATGAAAAAACTAGAAAACCCAACTTACTCATTCCCCTGTGCCGGAATCGACCCAGGTACAGTATACATGATGCAAGCAAAACAAGAAAACTCGAAAACCCAACTTACTCATTCCCCTGTGCCGGAATCGACCCAGGTACAGTATACATGATGCAAGCAAAACAAGAAAACTCGAAAACCCAACTTACTCATTCCCCTGTGCCGGAATCTAATTTGACGACGGAAAACAGTAAGAGTATAAGGCCATATCAGACTATTGTTTTTCTCCTTTTCTTCAGATGATACCATAAAAATGGCCCTTAGTCCTATCCTGACATTCTTGTTTCTACAACTAATGGATATATCAATAAAATCTGTGGTATCTTCCACAGATGTCGTACTAAAAGGAAAAGGGGTTTGCAAATTTTGATATGGAATCACACAAAATATGCTCAGTTTTGAAAAGCTCATACATCCATGGACAAGTAATTTCAAGAAACGCAAAGGCAATCATGCAAACGTGTTTTACGGTCAACACGCAGCTAGCTCACAAAGCTTACCGACAACATTTCTGTTGCAGCCATAACAACAAAAGAGAACTATGGCTGAGAAACATTCAACGTAGTTTATTCCAAATAGAAGACAACAGAAATCAGTCAATTGTACAACATTAGATCAAAAGGGGCTCTTTCTCAGTTGAAAAATCTACACAAGTTATTGCAGTGAACAAGGTGGAACATATCCAATACTGACCAATCAATGAACTGAAAGTGTCCTGCTAGCAAACAACTCAACCACATTATTACACGTTAATAATATATGGTGAACACAATTGCAAAGAATAAAGTCTGAGAAGTTTAAGATTAACACACATCTAATTATAGAAGATGAAAACATGAATAATCCAGAACCATACCACCCCACCCCCTTCTAAAGAAAGAACTATGGAACCTCTGGAATTTAAGCCACAAAACATGCATATATTATGATTCTAATGAATAAAAAAGAAAAGAACCCCAAAAAACTCAAGAAAATCTAATAAACCTCAGAATCAATTCTGAACACATAGATTCACACAATAACTAGTAATCCATATTAAAGAACCACAAATAATTATTACAACAGCGGCTAAGGCAGAGCAAGATCATGACCAAAACAGAACCAGATAGAAGCAGCAAGATAAGCTGGAAAAAGGAAAAGGGCGCCTTAAAAAAGCAAAGATCCACACAATAACAACATAAAAATCCCCAAAACATAACTTTAACTTCCCAAATGAAAAACCCATCAAGAATTGAAGGGAAAAAAGAGTCCCATCTGTCTCCAAGAACCCAAAAAGAAGCTGCTTTTTTTGTAGTAAAAAAAGAAGATAAGACTTACAAGTTTCTTGAGCTCAAAGATTATGCCTTTTTGTGAGTGAGGCACAGGCAGCCACCTTCAAGATTGTGCAGAGAAGAGATGAAACAATTTGTGCAGAGAGTCAAGGGAGGAGTAGTGATATGAGAATTGCAGATATGTATAATAGTTTGATTGTATGCTTAACTATCAATTTTGTTTGAAGGATTTATAGTGCAGCTGAAAGTACTGTTGACCCCACACATTGTTATCACTTTCCTTTGTCTTCTTATGTGTTATTACTTTTCTCTTTCTCCAATGTTACATTTTATCTTGTTTGCCCAAACTTTGCTCTTAGGAAATGCTCATCAACTTCAAAATATTATAATTATAATATTATTATAAAAAAAATGGAGGGTATGGGAAATCATAAAAAAAAAAAAAAATAGTTAAAAAGTGCTTTTTTTTCCTTACTTTTCCCAAACTTTTGGGGTTTTTTTTCTCTAAATTTTTAACAATAGAATAAAATACCACAAAAAAATATACTAAAAATACTTTAAAATCTAACTAAAAACCAAGATTTTTTTTTTTTTTTTTGGTTGGTTTTGGCAATCAAGCCTTTTAGCCAAAATAATAGCTTGGAGATTGAATTCATAGAAAATTGTGGAAAAAAATATTATTAATAATATAATAATAACACCCATTTTTGTGTGGTTTGGAGAGAAAATAAGTTTTTGTACAACTGTTTTCAAAATTATTAAAGAATATTCTGACAACTGTTCATAACTTTTTTACTTTTAAGTCATAAGGGTGTTTGGTTTCAACTTATTTGAAGTATCTTGGAAATTTGTACAATCTTATAAGATGTTGAAAAAAATAAGATATTATACCTTATAAGATTATGGAGCTCATAAAAATTAGTAATGATAATTTTATAATTAATATAATTAAAGAATTTGCTAAGATTTTAAAAATAATTTGGGAACTCCTACTTTTTTCAAATTAGTTTATAAGTTCATGATATCTTATTATTTAAAATTTTCTATTAAACATTCTTTAACATCTGATAAAATATTTTGAAAAATTATAAGCTCGCCCCAAATACATCCTCTAAAATTCTCTAACATTATATTTAGATCAAAGGATTTGAAATTCTTAATAAATAATTTGTTTGGATAACTCTAAATTTTAAGGATTTCAAATCCTTCAGTTCTAATTTTGAACTATATTTAATTTGTTGAATATTGATTGATTTCAAAAATTCTTTTCAAATGGAGTCATTTGAAATATTCTCTCCAAATTCTTTCTTCAAATCTAAATCCATCAATCCAAATGCAACCTAAATGAAAAAAGAAAGCCCGTATTTATAAGAAAAATTATTTCCGCTAGTCTTAGTTTTGGTTTTTTTTTTTTATAAGAAAGTCGTCTGTGCCTAGACTGGGGGTTTGGCGGACCCCTACCCGTTTATTACCAAGAAAGAATTCAAATCATGTACAACGAGAAAATTGGAAATAATGAGTACTTACTCCCTTTACAAAAAAGAGAAAAAAATACCTATATTAACCATCGTCTCCACGTGTTGTGCTCATTATGCCAAAACCAGCCACAAAACCTCCTCGAAAAAACTCCTGGTCCAAGTCGTGAAACCATCATCACCCCCGACGAAGGTGAGGGACTCCCCGGCTGTCAAGGCAGAGAATGCCGCGGAGAACACCCGTAATATCATTATGGTGGAGCACCCGAGTCAACTGTAAAGAAGCAGCCTCCTTCGCAAGATGGTCAGTTGCACCATTCGCCTCCCTGAAAAGGTGTTAAACGTCCGCCACGAGCAACTGTTGGAGTCGTACAATACGCATAATCAGATATTGAACCTCCCACTTCCCAGAAGCACGGGACTGTAAAAGTGAAATCACCGTCGTGGCATCCACCTCCACAACCAAGGGGGCAAGACCGTGGGTCAGGGCAAGCTCCAACCCCTGCCAGAGGCAGTGAGCTCTGCTAGCACACTGGTCCCTGTGCCCAATGCAATCTGATAAGCAAGGTGATGTCCAGCCGAATCCCTAATGATGCCCGCGGCCCGACCAGGCCTAGATTCCAAGGAAGGAGTCGTCTGTATTGAGCTTAAACCAAGACGGGGACGGTGCTCTTCCATTAGTCTTAGTTTATTTTTATTTAGTTCAACTTTAAGGGTTTTTGGGTGACTCCGTAAAACTTTCCAAACATCTTATAAAATATTGATGTTTTGAGAATTTTAAAATATTTAAAAAAAAAAACTTATAAGCTCAGAAAATCGAAAGTAGCTCTTTAAAAAAAAAGTAAGAAGTTTTCTAATTTATTTTTAAAATCTTAGCAGACTTTTAAAATTTATTTACAAAATCATTATTACTAATACCTTATAGGTTCAATTAATCTTATTTTATTCAAATATTTCTAAAACTTATAAGCTCCAACGACAAATATTTCATAAGATTAGTGATTCTATAAAATGTACGAGCTTAAAAATCTTTAAAATAAATTGATCCAAACACTGTCTTAATTCAAGGCTCCAAAGTTTGCATGTATTTGTTGAAAATTTCTTACTCAAAAATCAAGTCTGACCTAATCAAATCAATCACATATGAAGGAATGACAATACACTTATCATGTGATTGATCACTTTTTTTTAACTATTCACAAATCATATAGCAAGTGGATTAAACCTGCTAATTAATCGATTCAAATTTGGCCAAACCCAATCTAAGTTAGAATTTTCGTATTTGTGAAGAAAATAAATAACCGTAATACACTTATCATATAATTGATTTAAATTTAGGATGAATAGCAATTTACTCCGATGTAATATTACAAATGAACAAATTATCCCTTTATGAAAAAATATAGCAATTTACCACCCTCTGTGCTTTTTAAAACGAAACAATTTACCTCCCTATTTAAGGAAGTAAATTGGTTTTTTTAAAAACATATGGAGGTAAGTTATTGTATTTTAAAAAATACAAAGAGATCAATTGCTATTTTTTTTTATAGAGCGAAATTTGCTCATTTTTTAATATCATAGGAAGTTGCTCGTAACTTTTCCTTTAGATTTAACTAAACTCAATCTAAATTAGAATATCTTTTATTAAAAAGGGGGAGGGGGGCAAATTGCAATCTACCTACATATGTTATTAAAAATAGGCAAATAGCCCCTTGTGAAAAATAAATAGCAATTTATCCCCCTGTGTTTTTCAAAATGAAGCAATCTACCTCCCTATGTTTTTAAAATTGAAGCAAGTTTTCTTCTTAAGCAAGGAGGTAAAGTGTTTCATTTTTAAAAATACAGGGGTGCATATTTCAATTAATTTTTTATATAGGATAATTTGTTCATTTTTAATATATCAGGGAAACAAATTGCATTAAACCCTTTAAAAAATGGTAGTTTGGTGCAGATAAATTATTGAAAGGAGGGTTGGGCAGTGACAGCTTCCACTTGGTACCATATTTTCGGCAAAAGGCACCAAAATGCCTTAGAAATATACTTGTCACCTAAAACAAATACCACTCACTGATAATACTGTTGTATACCCAATCATCAACAAATTTCAATATTGTTGGTGTTAGTTTATATGATGACATAATCAATATAAGCAGGGTTGTGCTTGTTTGCGTCAGGTATGTCGGTCATGATTCACGTAATTATTATTAAAAATCAAGATTTAATTATTTAGGAATCGATACACGTATTAAAATGTATATTTAACATCAACAAATGTCTTGACAAGAATTCGAATTCACAGTAGAAATAGGTGTGATAATATTCGAGCTTAACTATTTAGATGAGAAGGTGGTGGTGATATGGTGCAGATGGGATTTATGGGGAAATGGTGCAGTTATAGGGAAGTATTCATTGAATCATCATTCATTAAGTGCAGAGGAGGAGTGGTGTGAGGTCTGAGAAGCAGCTCACTCACACGTGAATTTCATGTGCTTCTCCTAATCTACTGCTGCTTACCTTCTTGTCTCTTCTGTTCCAATATTATGTCTACCTTTCAATTTTTTAACAAAAAATATTACGAATATACCTTTACTAAACAAGAAAATAAGTGTAAACCAGAAGTTGAGGGAGACAGCGTCGTCAATTGCGCCGTCGCCCTTGCAGAGATGGGTGACAGCGATCGCCCTCACTGCTGGACGACCACCATCGTCAAGGGGTACAGCAACAACGGCAAACACAGCCGCCGCTCATTTTTTTTTAAATTAATTAATTAAATTATATTTGTATTAATATTATATTAATATATTAATATAATTATAATTACATATAAAATAATATTTTATAGGGTGTCTCAAGATCAATTTTGACAATTCACTACAAAATTATGATATCATATTAAATAGCTGTTAGTTTTAGAGGGATATTGATAATTATGGCAAACTGTAAAAAGGGTGGATGTAATTTACCCTACTTTTTTATAGAAATTGTCTATTACATTTATTGAAATAATACGTCAATAGTTCCATTTCCTAGATAGGTGATCACAGAAATTAGTAGCATCCAACAACGGCATTTTCACTGGACGAAACAAGTGTGGTTGGCATTACTAGAATGTAAAGATGAAAAGATAACCATGCTCAATGAATTCCGATTTCTTTTTCTTTTACACACATGTGCATGTATTCCACTCAAGCACACAGTCAAGATTTGAACCCAAGACCTTAAACATAAAATCTCGAGTCCCAAACCACTGGATTGTCTCCAAGGAGATGGCTCTATAAACACTGCTATCCGTACCCACTTGAGTAGAATGACATGAACCACGTGGCGTATTATCCCCATACACAAGATTTGGGACCCCATATATCACGATCTCAGCAAAAACATGGATGGAAAAAAGAACTGCACATTCATAGGTAAAATCATCATATCATTATGCATCGTCGTGCAACCACAACCACCTTATTCTCTTTTCAATCTCAGCTGCCATAACAACGTTAAAGATCAAGATCAACCAATCTGAGTACCAAATTTTACTCACATTTACAATGAATAAGTTAAGATGGCAAATATAAGTGTCTGCAGATTGCAATCATCCTAACATGTATCGGATGAACTTATGCTGTACATATCATCCAGACTAACCCAAGAAGACGAAAAGAATAGAATACAATACCAATGCTGCTGTTTTTTGGACGAAGCTTTTCTCGTTTTGTAGTCATTCGTGCTACCCAAAGGTCTGGACATGGAGTACCTTTGATCTCAGAAATGTCCAAACGATGGTCAAATCTTCAGAAGTCACCTGATAGTAAACCTTTGCCATCTCACCATGTTTTGGTACCCAGATAGAGATACCAGAGTAGCAGGAAGAGACAGAAACATATTAGATCAAAGAATACCGGTCTGAGTTACAACCAGATTCTGTACCTAGAAGAGATGGCCGACCATGTTAGCTTCAACCCTTTTCCTCATAGGTAGTAATAATCTACTCTAGCTGGCAAATGTAGTAAGATATCCTCCTTTCTTGGCATGATCAATATGTGTATGTAGGTCTTGTAGGAGAAACAGAGAAATCAGTTGCTTTCGACCAGCTCTATATGAAAATATCAATTTAACCCCTGCAACACAACCAGACAATTGTTCACTGCAAGGGGAAATAATGCATTCATTCATTTAGTATCCCCAATTTAGTGTTGATCTCTCCTTTCCTTAATCGAAGAGCTGAAGATGTTACTCAGCAGCTTCGGCATTGGCTCAGTGGATCATAATCATATGCATCACCAGCCTTGACAAACCGTCCCTTTACCCGCCTCCTTACATCTGCTCTTGCCTTGCGAGATGCGTACCTTACTTTCTTCTCGAATCTGTTATATCCATTAGATTTTTGTCAGGTACTTTAAATGGAAAGGAAGGATGACAACTTCAACAACCCCCAACCCCAGAAACGAAGGTACATAAGAACAAAGGCATTGCTTTATTCCTTTTGTGCATGGTGCCAGTGCCCCCTCAATCAGTTTACCACTTGATTGTATATGGTATTACAGATGCAAAAGCGACTTTAACTACTTTAACGGAAGCTAGATGCAATCCATGTGGGTAGCAGCGCAGCTTGTTTGTATGATTATTAGATCATACATGGTGATTTCAGCAATTTCACTTTGACATTCTCTTTTTCTGATCTAATGGTTCACAACCCACGTGGGAAGAAAGACATTTTAAATGCGTAGTAACCATCTAGGAAGAAGATAGATGCAGTTAAGTCAACTTCACATAACTACCTGCTGTTCACCTTAACAATTTAGACAATGAGTGCGTGGAAACTGAAAATCTTACTTTCGTGTCTTCTTCTTCTCCTTGTAACGCATGACAGCATCACTCCTGCTAGAGGGGGGCATAGAACTTTCAGGACCTGGAGGGCCCCATGGTGGCTCTCCCATGATTAAAATCGAAGACACTCCACAATCTTGATAATCAGCAGCACTAGTCTCTCCATTAAGGCCAGAAAATGAGAGGCCAGAGTGTGCTTGCCTTGTAAAACACAAGTTGGGTTCGGTCTTACAGCTAACAACTGAATCTGCAGATGCTGCATTGCTACATGCTGGTTGCATCTTCATCCCTCCAACTGATGATCCCTAGTAAGTAGAAACTGAGTGCATTAGCGATTTCTATGACACAACTATTTTACAAGATCATAGTTAAGAACCATAATGAAAAACTAACAGGTATTGGTGATTATTAATAATCAAGTGAAAACTACCTTACAATGCCAAAGATGAAGCATCAGAAGGTTTAGAACTTTTATCCTGCGATTAGTCAATCAAGTTATGCATGGAATAAAAGAAAAGTTGAGGAGCAATGCCAATAGATTAAGTGTCAAGAAAATATGAATAGTATATTGACAAAGTTTGGTTGACATCAGTCTTTGAGTAAGACCCATTTATCACATCACAACTCTCGAGTCAGATTTCGTGCTAATCTAGTATAAAACTTGAGTTGAAGCACAATTGTAACTTAGACTCAAGGGCTTATTGTCTCCCATAAGCTAGGATAAAACCACATTAGTTTTAATTATTGCTTTCTTCTTTCTGGACTAAATGATGGAGCTTATTATAAGTGCAACAAGATCTTGTGCATCGACAGATGAAGTTATGGACCAGCCTCCATTATGCCTTTACTTTTCCTGTGTCATTATTCAGAAGACATTTAAAATAAACTCACCTTGATTCTCTAATACATATTCTCCAGGCTACAAATCTATTAATTCTGAGCACTCCAGATACTCAAAATATTTTTATTTTTTTTAAAAATAGAGTTACTGAAAATGAAAAACAAAAGAAAAAGCAACAAAAATGTGTTGCAACTCGGGCAAAGTTCATACAGAAGTACTTTGCACCAAGCAGCAGCTGATATTCTAAGATGCTCAAGCTCAATCCTTCTAGAGAGATTCTTGAAAATGGAAAACCACAAAGATGAAATACTATAACAAGACTTATAGTTCATTTGTACCGCAGATAATTACTAGGATATCAGATTGTTTAAAAAAAAAACCCTCTTGACTATTTTTCTTTTCTTTTTCTGATCTCAAGATAGATAAAAGAAGATGTTCAGCCATGGACAGATCATGAATTTTGTGCCAACAGTAATAGAATGTCAACAAAAATGGCAACAATTGTGATTGACTAAATTGCTCATCCTTCTCAACATTTTTTAAGGTATATAATTTTCCACAAAAGTTCAGTATCTTATTCCATTTTGGACAGAAGAAGAAGTAGGGAAGTCCAAGCTACTACTACAACCTTTCCATTTCCTTATCCCCATAACCCCTTGGCTCGGGGTGTGAACCTCACCTCCACATCCACCCTTGTATAAGAAGCAGAAAAGACAAGGTAATCAATCATCCATCATGACCATGAATATTTTTAATACCATCCAGCAAGAAGTATAACAACAAATAGAAGACTCGTCTTTTGTCCCAAATGCTGCCCACACTACCAAATTCGCTCCCCGCACCTTAAAAACATTATTTCTATGAACTTCAAGGCCAGTCACCTGCAACCTAATTCCTTAAGAAGACATCTGTTTTATAAAGTTACATGAAAAAGATACTTCCTTGAGCTCGTTGACTCAGATAACTGATTCAGAACCAAACTTTTGATATTATAGGCAGAAATTAGTTATTGTTGTGAAGCAAATAATTGGTACAAAAGCTGGTTCGAAGGAGTAGAGATAACATTCTTTCTAGTTGGCCGTAAAGCTTTTAAATAATCAAAAATATGTAAGCACGTTATAGCCTACAAATTAGCATAGATACACCCTCCTTCAAATAATAAACACTAGATCATTTAAGCAGAAAAAGTTCTATATTCGTTTATACGAAAATAGAGAAAAAATTAACCTCAGCTCACTAGGTTAAAGGACTAAGATTTTTAGTTTAGTTGACTAAAACATGAGCAAATATGCAAGTTCCTAAAATAAAGATGCATCCTACCCAACAGAGTGTTAACAAATGGAAAGCGAAGAATGCACCTAGATATGATTTCAGCAACATATGCAATTTCATGTCCCAATGTCCAAATGGATTGAATGATAGGCATCAAGACCACCACCCCCCAAGAAAAAAAGGGACAAAAGGCAAAAAAGGAAAAAGAAAAAACCAAGCAAAATATTTTCTGAAGACAAGACAAGAAAATAACTCAAATGATTTAAGGAAGGCAAGGCCTGTCAGTCACCACCTCTGTTACTCAACCTAAGGGGGAGCACACAAACAGACATGTCAGGGCGCATGCTCAGACTCACCCAGAGAAAGAGAGCGAGAGAGGTTGAATGCTGAATGTGCTTCAGCAATTGGATAATCCAAAGTCAAAACTCCATAATGTGTAGAGACACCTAGACTGTTTAGATGCAGTTTATGAGCTGTGAAATAGTACTTTAGGGTTCCAATTAGTTGTCTATGGAAAGGTAAGCCATGGCTTTGTATCAAGAAAAGATGAGGAAAATGGGACAGAAACAGGCTTTGATGATTGGACATGGAATAAATCAAGAAAGGATGCAAAGATGATAGGCAATATCTGACCTTTGACTTTGTGCAAGAGGAAAGTATACATGGATGAAATTACACCACATGAAGGGTAATACCAAGTCCCAACATTTGGGCTGATGCAACTTCAGCAATAATCTTCATGCCCTAGGGCATGGATCCAAGGAATTTTGCTTTGTGAAGGAAACAAAACAGAATTGACTACGCTTCCTAAGATTTTCAATTAACACGCTGTTGTTCTTTCTCACAGAAACACTCTAAAAGTTTGTTTCAAGAAAAATATCAACTTTAATATAGAAGCACACAGCCCCTTTTCTGAATAGTTGAGTTTGCTGGTTTGAGTTTTCCCATTGGCAACTAAGAAAGATAATAATTTACTCAAGGATCTAATACAACATAACATTAACTCAGGAACAATTCACATGGGAGCAATAAGGTTCTCCTTTACTTTATGCAAGTAAGGTAATATGCAGTGGAAGCAACAAGATAATACCTCAGGGTAAGCACCGTGGCAGTCAGATCCAGACATGTCCTTCAGGCCAAACAATCCATCAATTCCATCATTATCAAAAAGATCTTCAGGATTATGAGCTACACCGAAAAGTTCTTCATAATTCTCAATACTTAAGTCAACCTCATCCATATTAAACTCATCATAAAAACCGTCATCCTCACATTCAACAGGCCCCTTCTCTCCAGGTAAGAAGACCTGCACATGAAAACACTTGCAAGGTTCAGTGTCAATAAGACTTTGATTTCCTACTCTAGCAACCAGTCATTCTCACCTGTCTTCGTTGAGGCCTGGGTTTATCATCAATGAGTTAAAGATGCAACAACAGCATTATTTACTACATATTTGTGCTCATCCTTTGCAGAAAATATCATGGTATACTAATTTAAAATTTTATCATTGCTGATGGTCCTATACTGTCATTCATCGAATTATCTCCACTTTTAACTTCTACCTTAAACTAAGTTGAGATGAGTCTAGCTTATAAAAATTAGAGGGGGCATTATAAGTGATAATCATTGCATCTTTAACAAGTCAAAAAGAACAAAGAGGGACAAATCCAACATGAACATATTGTGCCTACACAACGAGTTCCCCCAAAATCCAAGGTCCTGAAGTTCAAATGCTTCAATCGAGCCCTTCTGCATAGCTGCAGTTTTAAAAAATTATCTTCCAATGCAGTAGTGCGGAAGCCTCAAGAAAATGATGGAGATAACAAATGCCTCAAACTAAAAAATAGAAGACACAAAATTTAGAATTCCTTTCACCTCAAACGAATGCACCTATCAATTACTAGCTAAAATACTCCCCTTTTGACAAATCTTTACTACATTCTTTTCCAAAATGAGAATAGTACTTCAAGCCTTATGTATTTGGTATCTTTTTTAATAATTCTTATACCAAGTCCCATTAAGGATGTACTACCCTTCAGTTTTTATTTTATGTCCTTAAACATATGGGGATTAGTTTTGAAATAATACTCCATATTTCTTCAGAAGATTTATGTCTACGTATGTTCAATCTTCTTATTTCAGTTAAATAGGTGATTATAGAGATTTCATATTCAACCCCATAGAGTAGAAACCACTGAAGATATAGGCACCAAAGAAGCTCAGAAAAGGACTCCTTAAATCTTTAGTCATGTATGCAGGGAAGAGCTATCAGCTACAGAGCAAGAAATATAAAGAGAAAAGTGGACCCTCAGCCCATTCCCTCTACAGTTGATCTACAGAGCAAACCAAGCTTCCTTTTAGCACCCTCTGACAGGTCCATTTTCGTTCTTTGAAGGCAAGGTAAGTGCTCTTCTTCCTTCTTCTCTCACCAGTTTCCCCCATCACGGCTACTACATACTCAAATTCACTATTTTTCTTTCAGTAATTTTGGCATTCCAATTCTTTTCTTTCGTCTTTAATAACAACATCTAACAACTATCTACTGTTCAGTATTTTCATTGGCACAGAAATTTAGATGAGAAACTTAGCTTTATATATCATACCAGGGTACCCTCATAAATGCTAAAAATTAAAACTCTATTTTAGTTAAATAATGTATTTGAGGAGAATATTTCTAGACATATTTTGCTATTCTAGAAATATTCTCTTCTAATATTGTTTGTCAAATCCACCCACTTGTAATCTTTGTCATCAATTTTTGCTATACCCGACACAAAATCTGATTCACTAAAGTTCACCTATGTGTGAAATAGACCCAATTCTAGTCAAGACAAAAAAAAAAGAAGGAAAGATAATAAGACATCTACTAAAATAACAAACAAGAATTGTTCCCAAACCTAGCAGTGTCTTCATAATTCTTAGAGCACTTGACACTAGTGCCCAATTCTCGAATTACCATAAAGAAGTGGGACTTGCTGAATTCTATGCATAAAGTCATACGGTGTTTCACATTATAACATGGTGCAACAAGTACCTCTGCTTTACTACAGCAGCAAGCAACTAAGCCAAATTAGAAAACATAATTGTAGATCATCATTTCTAGAACTGAACTATGTCCTTCAGAGATAAAAACTGAAGCAAAAATATGCCCAGTGTACTAATAAACGTAAATCCTGCAGCTGCTGAAGGAAATTGTTAAGACAGATAGCTACCTTGGGCATAACAGAGTTAGAAGATCCAGCCAGCTGATCAGCATTCTGTAACTTGGGGTCAAGTGACGTGCATGATTCTATGCAAACAGTTGCTTTATTCGCATCCATGTTATTAGGGTCACTATCTTCTACCAGAAAGGATGTATCTTGAGTATTGTTCTTTCCTTGGGGACCTTGACAATCCCTTGGCTTGTTATCAGAAATGCTCATTGAACCCATCCCCTGCTCACAAGTAGAATCTCCAACTGACGGTAAATCTAAGAGAAACGACCAAATTGCAGAAAGTTCTGCAGCTGAGGGGCAACCAGAGTAACAGTTAACAGCTTGCCTCTTGTGTGCAGGACTTACATTTGAACCAGCATGCCCTAGCCAGTCACAATTCGGGCAAAGAGATGTCCTTTCCTCAATACATCTAACAAAAGCTGGCTGAGAATTGCATCTTTCACAAAGTAGTGTCCTTGAGTGACGTCTCGAAAGGGCATTTGCAGAATGGACATTGCGGTCACAGGACAAACATAAACTAGCTGCATCAGACCGACAGTACACAATGGATCTTTGCTCCCCACAAAAATCACATAGATAACCCATACTACAATCACACTTTTCAAAAGTCCACACTTCACAAACTATTCCTCGTCAATTTATTCAAATGGGCAGAAAGCAGATGCTCGGATAATTATCAAGAGGTGATTTTGCAAGACGAGTTTTGGGTTGATAAATATAAACAGTGCTTTATTCTCTGCAATAAACTATCTGCAAAAAACGAGACACCAAAAAGAAGAGTATTATTAGGAATATAGCAGCAACAACCATTCGTGAGTTATAAGATTGCCTGTATTATAAATACATCCTACCCCCACATTCAGTATTAACGACAACAAGGTCCAATATTACAAAATCGCCTCCCAGAAAATGTTCCCAAAATCAATAAACTTTTGGGTCAAAAGTACATGTTTCGCAACAAATGAAAATAAACAATAATATTCCCAAAACCAGAAGGAACAAATTCTCTTACGATACGGAAGATCCATAACATTAATACCAGAAATTGGAAGAAAAATTCTTTGCTGACACGCATCACTTATAATAATACATCATGACAAAACTTATGAGATGCCAAAAGGAATAATAATTAAATCATTCAGTGTAAAAAGGAGGAATAGGTGCCCCAAGTCTCCAACATGCTCGGAATAAAGAACCAAGCCAAAAGGTTAGAAAAAAGAATTGGCAGACTAACAAGTAATTCATCTCAGTTCCACAGTATTCACATAACCAAAATTATTGAGAAAAGTTGGGGAAATGCGTCTGCGTTTTTCTGTGTTCATAAAAAAGATGGAAAATTCAGTATCTAAGTCTCAAAGAAAAAAAAAAAGACACACACACACATAATCCCCAGCTGAAGAATTGAAGAATCCCACCATAATTTTCCCCAAAAAATACATATAAAATGAAAATTTCAACAGAATGAGAATTTCGTTATACTCAAAAAACACAGTACAACAACTATAAGCTGAATTCTCCGAGATTATCCCAATTGCTCAAAACACCACCCCAGAACAAGGATTACA
Organism: Sesamum angolense; assembly: GCA_034509725.1. Classification (NCBI taxonomy): domain Eukaryota; kingdom Viridiplantae; phylum Streptophyta; class Magnoliopsida; order Lamiales; family Pedaliaceae; genus Sesamum; species Sesamum angolense. The sequence goes on from JACGWL010000015.1 coordinate 4,937,659, forward strand.
CACACAGACAATAACAATTAAAAAAAAAAAAAAAAGTAGAAGAAAACGAAACCCAAACAAAAAGTACATAAAACCCCAAAAAGAGCAATCCCATTTCCCAAGAAGTAACGTAATTTACCAGATTTAGCAGTAAAGGCAACCAAACCCCAGAGTACAACAGCAAGAATGGAAAAGAAAAGTACAGAGACTTTCTCCTCAGCACCTTTCAATCACCACAACACTTAAAACCGTAATAATTACCAACAGAAAGAGATCAGACCTTTTCCAGAACAGACTCTCTCTCTCTCTGGAGTGAGATTGGGCCTTGAGGGAATGGATATTTTTTTCTGTGAAGGCTTTGAATTTATGACTTCTGACAAAAGCTTCAGTAATTATAATAATAATACAAAGAAAAGGTGATAAAAAAGTGCAAGAGAGAGAAACAAGAAAGGGGGTTGTGAGGTGGGGCCCTGTCCTTTTCATGAAAAGGAAAAGTTGGCCCCAACTTTTTTCACTTCTCTCTTTTTTGCCCCTCCAAAAACCTCTATTTCTCTTTTTTTTCCCCATTTCCTGCGACACGTGTCAGAGGATCGACAAAATCATTAATTGACTGAACTACCCTCAAATATTTTTATTTTTTATTTTTTTTGAATTTATAAAATTTACCCTACTAATAAACATTTAAATTAAATTTTTTTTAATTAAATTAAAATAAATATAATAAAAATTCGCACATACGTCGAGCGTGCATCGACTACTAAAATAATAATTATATATTTTGGGGGATTAAATATATTTTGCCCCTTTGAACTATACTTTACGTTGCCTAAATAAATTAAAGTATCGTTTACCCCCTCAGAATAAATACATGGACAAAATTGCCCTTGTACTATACGGAAACGAACACAAATATTTAATATAAAAAGCTAAATTTTGAATTTTTTTCTTTTAAAATCAAGTTATTAACTATTTTATTTAAATAAATAGATCTTTTTCTTTAGATAAAATGAGATATATTTTTGCATATTTTTACATAAAATATTTTATTTCCAAAATACATTTAAAATATAGTATATATACATGTACATGGAACGAGGGCAATTTTTCGTCCAAACAATTAATTCAGGGGTAAGTGTTACATTTCATTAGTTTAGAAATCTAAGTGTGATATAATGTATATTTTAAGGGGGCAAAGGGTATTTAACTCTTTTTTTCAATTAAAAAATTCAATATATTATACGATAATTATTTATGTCGTAGAATTTAATTAAATTCAGATATTTTTAACTCTAACACGATATAAACGTGACGAAATATACTAAGACGTCAACGTGCAGATCCGAACGAATATTCTCAGTCAGTTAAAATTCTCTTTTTTCATGCCTATTTTACTGTATTTAAAGAAAAGTCAAATTGTAATTTCGATTTGTGCATTAATTTGATAAGACGGAAAAAGAAAAAAAATAGGTTAAAAGTTCGAGTTACACGAACAACACAAATACAAAATGAAATAATCATATATTTTATTGAGAAGTTCGAGATTCAAACATTTAGGTATTTTATAAGATAATAAATTTATGTAGTAGAATTTAATTATTTAGATATATTTATAACTGAAACACGATAAAAACGTGACAAAAAATATATATACTAACGTCAACGTGAGGATCTGAACGAATATTCTTTGTTAGTTAAAATTACTCTTTTTTCATGCCTATTTTGTTGTACCAAAAATCTTTAGAAAAACACACATTATAATCGATAAACTAAAAAATTAAATAGGTTAAAAGTTCGGGTTACAAAAATAAAATAATCATATTTTTGTATTAAGGGGTTCGAGATTCAAACATTTTGGTATTTTTCTAAATAATATATTTATGGTGTAGAATTTAATCAAAAAATTGAGATATTTAATTTAGACACGATATAAACATGATGAAATATACTAAAACAAAAACGTGCAGATCTGAATAAATATTCTTTATTCAGCTAAAATTACTCTATTTTCATGGCTATTTTATTGTACCAAAAATCTTAAAAAAAAGAATAAATTATAATTTTGAGTTGAACACTAACTCGATAAGTTATACACACACACAAAAAGATAAAAGTTCGGGTTACACAAAAACAAAAAAAAATTAAACAAAATAATCATATTTTTTTATTAAGAAGTTCGAGATTCAAATATTTTGATATTTTTTAAGATAATATATTTACGGTGTAGAATTTAATTAAATTAAAATATTTATAACTTAGATACGATATAAATGTGATAAAATATACAAAAAATAAAATACACGGATCTAAACGAATATTCTTTGTCAGTTAAAATTATTTCTTTTTTTATGCCTATTTTGTTGTACCAAAAATCTAAAAAGAGAAATCAAATTATAATTTAGAGTTGAACACTAACTCGATTAGTTAATAAATAAATACGTAAAAGTCGAGTTACACAAACAACATAAAATACGAAACAAAATAATCATATATTTTATTAAGAAGATCGAGATTCGAATATTTTGATATTTTCTAAAACAATATATTTATGTCGTAGAAATTAAAGAATTGAGATATTTATAACTTTAACTCAATATAAGTTGTGGAGATACAGTAAAATTTCAAACATGCGAGTCCAAAAGAATATTATCTCTTTACACCTATTTTATTGTGTAATTACGTAAATATTTCACAAAAAAAAGGTTAAAGTTGAAATTACACGAACAATAATAATTATAAAAAAACGATTAAAATATATCGGTATGTTATAAGATAATATATCTGCATTGTGGGATTTAATTTAATTGAGATACTTATAATTTTGACACGATATAAGTCGATAATATATTTTAAAAGGATACACATCCCTCCCTTGAGATTTGGTGTAATTACATATAGACTCTCTGTGGTTCGAATAATTACATTTAGCGCCCTTGAAGTTTACTTCCGTCTAACAAATAAGTCCTTCAATTAATTAAAATTCATTAAATTTATTATATTAACAAAAAAACTGAATAAAAATTTATATTTACTCTCGATTGACTTAAAACTATATTATTGTAGGTTAAACAATTTTTTCGAATTAAACTACCTTTGTAAAGGTGAATATATACCTCATCACATATATCATCGCATGAAAACGTATGAGGATAATTTGATTATAAAAAGATACATTTGACCTTATATAAGTCAGTAATAAGTCAATGAATGGTAAGTATAAGTCTTTTTTCTATTTTTTTTATATCAACAAATTCGGTGAATTTTAACAATGTTGGACTTATTTGTTAGACAGAAACAAACTTCAGAGGTACTAGATGTAATTTTTCAAACCACATAAAATTTATGTATAATTACACCAAACATCAGGATATGAGAGTATAATTCTCCCTATTTTAAAATGCTTAAATGCACATTTCGAAAACATTCTCCATCAGTTAAAATTATTATTATTATTTGTATCTATATTTTTGCATCAAAAAATACAAAATAAAATCATACTTTAAAATCATACTTTAACTTGATCAAATACTTTGATAATTTAAAATAAATAAATTAAAATATAAGTTACACATAAATAAATATAATATATATATATTATATATTATATATATATATAAGTAGGTAGAAAAGGTTAGGTGCATGAAATAAAATTGTATAAAAAGAAATATATAGAGTATGATGATGTCATGGCACATGGATTCATAAAAAGACTTCCAACAATGTTCATAACAACATGGGTACTCCATGTATCTCAAGGTCAATTATTTTTTTAATATCAAAAAAAAGAAAAATAACGAAAAAAATATTTTTTTAATATATTAACGATTTTATTACGAGTCGCGGTCTCAAACCGCGACTCGATAAAATTTTTTTTTTTATTTTTAAGAGGGAAAAACAAATTTTTTATTGGAGTCGCGGTTTCAAACCGCCACTCGGTCATTTTTAAAAAAAAATTATTATAACTAATTTTTTCGCAAATCAATTTAAAAAAACACAAATAATAATTAATAATGATAAATTAAATATTATAAATATTATTACAAATATTACAATAAAAAAGTAAATATTAAAAATGCCCCCCTGTCCCACAATTACGTATGTGTCGTTGACGTCGAGATCTTCTTATTTCTTCGCCCATATTTTGTATTGGCTCATTTTGTCCGTCATTATCATCACCACCGGAATTAATATGCAACCCACTTGATGATGCTGCAGAACTGGACTCTACATTATCACGATATGCACTAAATGATGGAAATGGAACTGGTGAAATGTTATATTCTGGTGCATATGGTTGGTTAATACCAAGGCCAAGGTCAAGATCTACATGTGAAGAATAAGCTTCTGCATGGCTTGGCATGTATGAAGTCGATTGAAACCAATCATCTTGTGACGGTTGAGGCACATAGTAATCCTGAGGCGATTGAGGCACGTAGTAATCTTGAGGCGTATATGCTGTTGAAGGACCAGCTATATCCACCCCAATATCACCACGTTCAACTGAACCAATAGACATTTGGCTAGAACTTCTCCTTTGTCTGTAGGATGTGGTGGGAGCACTATTGGATGGTGTTGCAGTTTGTTGTGGCTAATGTTTTATGGCTTCAGCGATAATTTGTACTTCGTGTTCAAGTTGGGCCACTAATTGGCGATACCCTTCAACATCTACTGGTTTAGATTGAAAAAGTGTTTGAAGAGTATTTACCTGTTGAGTCTGAAAAAATATAAAAATATAATAAATTTTAATAAAAATTATTGTTAAAAATGAAGTATATAAAATAAACATGTGATATTATGTAGCATACCACAATCTGCAACACTGGTGCATCTCTAGGTTGGTATCCGCTTTCCACACGTCTATCAGTAGACGACGAAATGAAATGACGTGTTATGTTGTTGTACCATTCCCAATATCCTCGATCTGTATCTCTTATGTTGGAAATGGGTTGTCTTTGTATGACTGTGTCATATCGTCTTTGCCATCTAGTAATGTAGAGTATGTGCTGCAAAACCCAATCTGTGTCCGTACGATTGGAACTGGTGATCTTATGCAGGCTCATGTCCCGAGTATCTGGCTGATCTGGAATATTTTGCATCATCCCAAATTGGCGAAGGACCCGTTCGGGATGATGCATCTCCACTATTGCATAAAATATCAAGGACATATTGATCTCCACAGCTGGGGGTTAAAATCCCCTGCGTAAGCCATAATGACATTTGATTCTATGTCATACGGCTGCCAGATAAACTGTAATAAATAAAATAATGCAAGTTAATGTCATTTTATATGATCGAATATATGTAATTAAAGTCATGAATATAAAATACCTGATCATATTGCATCTCATCTAATATATCTCTAATGACCCGGACAGTTGTTCGCACTGTCCGGGTGAAAGTGTGCTCACAGTTCCACATTGCACCATATGGTGCTCCTGGGAGCACACGGTTATTATCTATTTGGTGTGAGCCCATATGTACACGTGGAGCACCAAGTCCAGAACAAAGTGGAATGATGCGTGACCAGGCCCAAATCTGCAGAGATAACATAAACTCTAGTTATTACCTGAAAAAAAAAATATTTCTCTATAAATTCAATAATTCAACTTACCTGTACCAACTGCAACGCGCCAGCTATTGCAGCTTTGCCTTTTTCACTGGCATTACATAATTTATCGACGTATGCTCAATTTTTTAAAAAGATTTATCAGAAGATTGGTGTTGATAGCAATGAATACTTATTGAAATTATCTGCTAAACATTCATGCCAATATCTCGGTCGCATTAAAGAAACTCTCTTTCCAATAACAAATGATGACGCTCTGTCATTTTTGTTGGACCCTGAGGCGAAAATCCCCATGTTGGAAGTATACGTTGATGCAGAACAAATTCATGTTGAGCCTCCCCCACAAATGAGCCAACAATGGGGAGAAATTAACCCACAGATGAGCCAACAGTGGGGAGAAGCTAACCCACAAATGAGCAACCAGTGGGAGAATATATGACGCTTTAGCAACTCCAGGATTGCCTTCTTGTTCTAACACTGACTACTTGGCAGGTACTTCTAATCCCGATTTTGGTGCAGGTACGTATAATTTTGAGCCTGAATATTATACACCCAACATGATGACTGTTACTCAAGGCCTAGATAATATTGATTTCCATTATACAGAGCCTACCCAGTCACATACTCCATTGTCAGAAAATTTTATACCCAATGAGAATGATGCAGAAGACCCAACAGCAGACTCTTTTGTAAATGAATCAGATGAAGCTTCGGAACCAGATGAAGCGGAATATCCAATTCCACCCGAGGATGGCACAGACCATGTTGACATAAATGTAATGGCAGCAACATTTGCACAACGTGGGGCAGAAACATCTTCTGAACCGACTTTGCCAGACATGAATACTCAGTCGATATTTTACCGCTCTATACCATTTTTTGAACAAACATTCCCGGAGATACCTGCAGATTCTGTTGATGTCCCAAATTTGAGGTATGCAAAATTTTATAATAAATCTGAAGGCAGGCTTGATAAGGGAATGCTCTTCAAAACAAAAGAAGAGCTAATGGAAGCGGTGCAAGATCACTCCATACGGCATGCACGTCGCGAGTATTATGTAACTGAGAGTTCAAAGACTAAGTGGAAAGTGCTCTGCAAGCACAGTACAGAAGGTATATATTTATATATATATTTTATATATCGCGTCTTACAAGCATACATCCTTACTTAATTGATTGAATTTTTTTTTTTTTTTTTGCAGAGCAGTGGTGTAGATGGGAGGTTCGAGGTGGTTACAAACCAAAAATTAGACGTTGGGAAATAACGCAGTATAAGGGGACACATACATGTGTTCTGAATAATATGTCCCTCTCACACGGTAATATAAACAGGGCTTATATTGCTTCCTTGCATTTAGGACACGTGAAATGCAACCACTCCTATGGAATAAAACATGTCATTCAGAATGTGAAGGACCAAACAGGGTATGATGTACCATACCAAAAGGCATGGTACAGTTTGAAAATGGCACGTGGGAGAGCTCTGTTCAAATGCTACCTAAATATTTGGGAGCTATCCAAAAATATAATCCAGGAACTATTGTTGAATGGAAACACAAAGGCTTCCAGCAGTCAACTGGTAAATATGTGATGGGATATGTCTTCTGGGCTTTCAAACCGTGTATTGATGGGTTCCAATTCTGTCGAAAGATTATTAGTGTAGATGGCACCCATTTTACACAAAATATAAGTACAAACTGTTAATTGCAGCTGCCATGGATGGGAATCAACAGGTACTGCCTCTCGCATTTGCAATAGTCGATGAAGAAACTTATCCATCTTGGAAGTGGTTTCTTCAACAATTGAGTCGACATGTTATAAGAGGGCGACGCGGGATGTGCCTTATTTCTGACCGTCATGGCGGACTCATTAAAGTAGTTCGTGAAGGTCCGGACTTTGTATCACCACATGGAGTGCACCGGTATTGCTTACGACATGTGTGTTCCAATTTTAACAGTAATTTTAAAAATGTGGTATTGAAGGATCTTTGTTGGCAAGCTGGCTCGGAATATCAAGTAAGAAAGTTCAACCGCATTATGGAAGAGATAAAGAAGCAGGATGTCAAAGCGTTTGCATACTTAGACCAGATTAATAAGGAAAAATGGACAGCCTCTCATGATGGTGGATGGCGATGCGGTATTATGACGACCAACATGTCAGAATGCATTAATGGAGTTCTGAAGGGGGCTCGTCGCCTGCCGGTAAGTGCACTAGTTGAAATTACTTTAGAACGTATTGTCCATTATTTTCGCGTGCGGGCGATTAAGGGTCAAAAAATGTTACAAAACAACCAACTGTGGACGGATTTCGCATGCAAGATGTTCATATCTTGGCAACAAAAAGCTGTTGAGCACACGGTCACGAAATACAGTCACGCTCAACAGTCCGCGTCGGTGCAAACCAGGCGCCAGAATAGACATGGGATGAATACCCATGTTGTCAAAATTGCCAACCGAGAATGCTCATGCGGCAAGTGGAATCAATTTGGCATCCCTTGTTCTCACGCTCAAAAAGTATGCGGTGCATACAATATTAGTGCTGCATCAATGGTTAAGAATCACTATGATCTGATGGCTTACAACAACACCTATTCTAAGCATTTTGAACCTGTGCAGTCGGAAGATTATTGGGATGACCCAAATTTTCAGTTGGTCCACGACCCTACTATCCGTACGGTCACACGTCCTGGTCGAAATCAAACAACACGCATTCAAAATGAGATGGATTGGCGGCAAACGCGAGCAAGGCAAGAAGCCCAACAACAACAAAGAGATTCTTCAATACAAGAAAATGTGTCATAGGAGGATTGTTGATAATACTTGTATTCTTTAATTAATAAAGTTTTTTAACATTATAATTTTTGTGATTATTTAAATTTATAATATTGCAATTTATAAATATAATTAATACGTAAAATATAAATTATAATATAAATTTATATAATTTAAATACGTTAAATATAAATTATTATATTAAGTAGAATTAATATATAAATATAATTTAAAAAAAAAACGAGTCGCGGTTTCAAACCACGACTCGGACTAAAAAATAAAAAAAAAATAACCGCGACTCGGTAAAAATAAAAAATAAAAATTATCGAGTTGCGGTTTGAAACCGCGACTCGGTAAAAAAAAAAATTAACGAGTCGCGGTTTGAAATCGGGACTCTTCATAAAAACGTTAATTTATTAAAAAAAAAAATTTTTTCGTTATTTTTCTTTTTTTTTATAATAAAAAAATAATTAACTCATGTATCTCACATTAATGAACCTCAAACATCAATATTAACATAGACCCTAAATTATATTAAATTCCTCAAAGTTTGGTCTAAATACATAAATATTTATCTTTTTATAAAATTATAGGTACATTTTTATAAGGGTATAGTGTAATATATCTCGGGATGTGTTTATGAAAATTTTTATTGTTGAATAATGAGTGTATTTGAAATTATAATTACAAAAATTTTACAAATAAAACGTAGGGATTGTTTTTGTATTTGGATCGACCTGATATATTTATATATATATATATATATATATATATATATATATATATTATTCTTTACAGTATAAATAATTATGATAAATTAATACTATCGATCATAATTCGATAAATTTATGTTCAACATCCATTATGATCTTAGTTATGGATGAAGTATTTCGGCGTTGTTTTTAATTATGACTAAAATATAGGGGTGGCAATATGGATGGAAACCCATTATTACAACCCAATCCACTAGTTTAAAAAAAAATTATCTAGTTCTGGGTTTAGTTTAATACCGCGGGATACTTAACGCGTTAGCTACAACACTGCACGGGTCGATACGCACAGCATCTAGTATACATCGTTTACGGCTAGGACTACTGGAGTATCTAATCCCATTCGCTCCCTAGCTTTCGTCTCTCAGTGTCAGTGTCGGCCCAGCAGAGTGCTTTCGCCGTTGGTGTTCTTTCCGATCTCTACGCATTTTTTTTAATATGGGTCCAATATTAAATAATTTAAATAAATTTATGGAACATAAATGGGTCTTTAATGTTTAATTTTCTATTAATTTATCAAAAGTAATTTTAGTAATATAATAGAAATTGATAACAAATATATTATTATAAATTGTAATCATGAGTTTATTATGAATTCTCTATGGGTTGGTGATGAATTTTAAATGGGCTGATTATGGGTTCTACATGTGTCGGCGATAGATTTTAAGTGGATCGATGATGTATATAGATTGGTGATGGATCTTAAAAGTTCATTAGAATTGATTTAATTATATTCTATATTACTAACTACTTTTATATTTTTAACTTTTCATATTTTAATGAGAAATAAAAATTTTCAAAATATATTTAGTAAATTATCCTTTTTTTAAGTTAATGGAAATTAAAGGAAAATGAAGGATTTCATAAATAGTCAAAACTTGTAAGTCATATGTGACCATTTTATTTGATTTTTTTTAATCAATTGACAGATATACACGTATATTATAAACTTCAATAAATATATCAAATATCAATATCTAATAATAATTTATGTTGAATTAACTATTATTACTGCGATTGAAAATTCTCAATTCAATTTTAGAAATATCTATGGAGAAATTAATTCCACAACTATTTATCTCATGATTAGTTTTCAAAAATGTGGTATTTTGTAATATTTTAACGTTTTTGCTTGAAACACTAGGTGGATATATATTGTTTTAAAGCTTTTAAACAAGTATGAATGAGTTTTGCCTTTTGCTTAACAGGCGCAAGGATTGTTGGTTCCATGTCCAGACTACCAACATTCAGACGGCGTTCAAGAAACTGGGTGAAGGTGTTGTATGTGGAAGCGATCCAAACGGGTCTCCTGGATAAGCACATCGCCGGTTCCTCAAAATCTGGCAGACACCTCTTTGGAAGAGGTAGAAAATCATAGAGATGCAGCTTGCAGAGGATCATGACGCAGAGCATCAACGGATGTCAGAGTGATGGTATGACTAAGGGAATTCCGTTGTATCAAATGAATCTAATCTTTTATTTCAGTGATTGATGTATCTTGAGAATAAAGATCACTGCTGCACAATAGTATAGCTGAGCAGTTAAATCAAAGCAGCATCTCAAGAGCGTTGATGTCTATGCAGCCCTAATGTCTGTTAGTAAGAGTGCGATATAGGCCTTACAGAGAAGAATTTGTAGTAAGAGGCAAATGGAGTCTGTCATCTCCCAAAACATCTGAGCACTGATGAAGCAAGAGTTGAAGAGAGAAAACTTCGCCCGGCTTGACCCTCCAGGAAAATAGGAGATAGCATAGTACGAGAGAGCAAGGACCTAAAAATACATAACAGGGGCAAAGATATCAAAACTTAAGGAATAATATTCAGTAACAAGAACAAGCCTAGCATTCGTTATAAAGGGAGGGAAAAAAATTTCTACGATTTTAGTACTATTGTTCTTACTGCCGGTATTACTTTGTACTTTACTGATTTGTGGTGTTATACATATGCGTCTCATTTGCGCTGGCCGCTTCTGGCGATAGCGTGAGAGCGTTAAGACCTGGGATGTGTGAGCCCGTAGTAGGTTTAGTTACTTAGAGATATAGCACTGCGTGATGAGAATTCTAAATTTGTATGAGACGTTCTTTAGTGACATCGGTTTAAAGGGGAGTAAAAAAGGCTAATTTAATCTATATATGTTCTGGGCTTATGATATACAGTAAAGCCTTGGTAAAAAGACTACATCTCTTTCGTCACCTCCGAGAACCCCACAGAGCCATTATGTTAAGCTAAAGCGTTCGTGAAACGCAGAGTTAAAAGGAAAAATATGTTGGATGCTGATCAGAGGAAGAGAAAATGTTGAATAGAAAGTTTGGATGCAGCAGCATGAGGGTGAAGGACCATAAATGGACATACTAAAAAGGTTTAAACAAGCCATACGTGCAACAGTTTCATCGGAGGCAGAGATCTGCTCAATCAAATTTGTGACTAAGGTGGCTATGAACCAGTGGGTCGTTGTTGTTTGAAGTAAAATGAAAGCAGCATAGAGCAGTGAAACTGCTGTTGGACGGTAATTTTAACAAGCATTTTTTTTTTAGATGAGAGTACTACCAATTAAGAAACGGATAAGGAGTAGGGAGAAAATTTGTGCAACAAATGTATGATTTTAGTAGGAAACACCATAATCAGGTTTGTGACACATGGGCAAGTACTAAAATCAGTTGTGGAACTATTACATTGCACGAGGTGAGCATTTTCTTTATGATACCAAGATTAATAGGTCATTATCAAACTGTGTGCTTATTCATATAACCACGTAAAAGATGATAAGTGAGGCAATAAGGAAAATAACAGGATGAGCTCAGAATAAACAAAGATGATAAAGATGATAATGACAGAAAACATTTGGGATACCTGTAAAACAGAGAAAACAACCGAAAGAATGTAACTGTGAAGGACCATGGGATACATAATTGTACCGGCCATGCTGCCAATAAATCCCATGTGAAAGGAGTCTCTGTAAAAAGAAAGATGAAAGTAAGTTACTGGAGGAGCATGGAAAGTGAATCCAAAGAAAGAAATACTACTTATTAGATTCTGGACAAAAGAGGTCTGTAAAGCAAAATACCTCTTTCGATAACATGTGGCTAAGCTGACTTCTTGGACCCTTTAGAGCAAAGAATGCCAGACTATGAAGGCACAGCCGATAGTGGAAGCAGATTGCAAACGTTTGTGGTTTTCAGAACATGACAGGATGAGGCTGGTAGAGCTTTTTCATTTGTGATATTTTAACAATTAAATCGTTTATGTATACGCTGATTATTTTTCATATATAATGGAGAGAATTTAATCGTATTATAGATTACAAGTTGTATAAGAGAGAATTGTCATCTTATTATTAATTTGAAATTTTGAATTTTAATAATTATTAATATTATTAAAAATGGATATCATGGTTGATCTAGCCGACCACATTTTCAACCTTTTTTAATTGCAAATCATTTTGGAACCCAATCATTTGGGACTTAGGAGTGGGAAAAATAATCAAACTATTTCGATAGCTCGATTTGAGATCGATTGGTAAAAACTCGTTTTAAACTCGATTTTTTAAATGGTCAACGAAAACCAAACTTGAGTAAAAAATTTTGGTTCGGTCTCGCCTGATCGACTAGTGGGCAGGAAAATATAATAAATATTACTTAAAAATATCAAATTATTTCGAGCTAGGACTCGAGTTTGATCTAATTAAAACTCCGTTTGAGCTTGACTAAATAATAATAAAATAAATTCAATCATATAATATACGCGAATATAGTGAAATGCAATGAAGATAAAGAAGTCGCAGAAGCGAGGAAGATTCCCAAAGTATAAGAGCTTTCCAAGAAGGCAGTCAACTGATTGTAGCTAGATTGATAGATATATGAGAGAGAGTCAAAATATCTCGTGTTCGACTCTCTCTCTCGATATCCAGATCTAGTTAAGAGAGAGGCGAAAACACCAGGAGACGTTCGGTAATTCGGATCTATACGACCATTGGAAACCCGACCCACCCCCCATTTGCCACCGGAAACTTCAGACTGACCTAATCAACATTATATTAGTTAACAACAAACTTATGGCAAATGTAATTAACTGGCAACAAATGCGATTGCTGTGGGTATGATCTATACTCGTCAAGAGAGATCAATGTAAACAAAACGAATCACAAAAGCTATATGAAGTGCAATAACTGTTCTTGGCCTCTTGCACGGAATGATCAATACCTAGAAATTATAATATTCACATTCAACTAACTTATACTCACATACATTTTACTCTCTCTTCTCTCACTCACTAAAACTCCAGTTTTTATTATTGGTCATAGCAACTAAGACGTATGTCGAATTCTTCTGTCAAGATAATCAGATTGATGATGATTTGTGGGTGTTGTTCAGATAAGGTGATAATAAGTGTACTAGAGGATAATTTAGACATGCACAAGGCTCAACTGAAACTCGAGAGGTTAGATGCAATATATGACAGAAGTTGACTCCAAGTACGTGGGTGCTCTCATAACTATATGAATACTCAGCAAAGAGTACACGATATTGAACTGATTGTGGTAAAGAAACACATAATTTACAATATAGGGTTAGATAGTATCAACTAACTGAAGTGTAACTGCTAAAATTAGCTCGATTACATATCAACATAGTTCATATCATCTCCAATATTAAGCAGTTCAGGAGTACTTTAGTAAAAGGTTGAATAGTAATAATAATAATATAATCTCTTTACACTAATTATAATACATATGGAATGATAAACTATGATGGATAAGTGATGTAGACCGATTAATAGAACCATGAGAATAGGAGAATGGCTGAAGTAGCACTAGATCACAGTAACTACCCCATAAAATTTAATAATTTTATTGACTTTTTACTCGATGAAATAAGTTTAGTGCATGTTTGGTCCTATGATTTTTAGTATGTAAACAGGCAAGTTTTACGTGCGGAGGTACTATACCTGTCAACTGCAAACATAATTAACAGAATTATACTCATCGGACGCTGGAGCTTTATGTTCACTTAGCATAAGCTCGGGAAGAACTCAGTGCTCACAAGTATCGACCGAAGTCTGTTATTTTAGGGAGATGCTCAGATAGAACAATATTGTGAGTGCAAATATGTCCTATCTATCACAACTCTTTGAGATGCTATGCGCTCTTGGAATCAACGTTATACAGATCTCTGATTGTTATATAAATACAACTTGATATTAGCTGTAATATCTTACTATTGATTATAATGATAAATATATATAAGGTATATGCATATTATCACCAAGCTATAATAGTGATGTTAGGTCGATTACACTTGCAAATGTTATTTGATATGTCTGACATGGTAAAGAATAAAATGCATGAAACTCATCTGTCATTAATCACTATAAGCATCTTGACCACAGTGGGACGGGTTTATTTTCTAATTCTAATGAAATTATGCTCGGTACAGTTCTTGAATAGGCTATTAGGCGAGAATAGGAGCTAATCCATATATTTTATATGTATCTTAATGTATATACGTAGTAATGATGTACTTCGCTATAAAATATAATAAACTTAGCTAGTTTAATCTCGCTATCACTGCCTTATCTTTGGAAATAGCGGGGCCCTGGGAAGAGGTTGGGATGTGCTTATTCCATTTCATTTACAAAGCTAACAAATTAAAAGGAAGGTAGGTGGGAAGCGGATAGATTTGTCATGGATTATGTTGTTTATCTATCGTAATGGAGCTGCAATAGTACCTACGATACTATTATTTTAAGAATGGATTGGCACATATGTTTTGGCCAAAAAAACATAAGATTTGTTTGCTGGCATCGATCATTAATATAGCGCGAGCGAAAGTACAGCAAATGAATTTCTTACATGGATAGAATACAACTATACATATAGGTCACTGAACTTAGAAGCTTATAGAGAAAGCTAAATAAAAACTAAAGATCAAAAGTTACATAATAAAAAGTAACACAGCTGGCGTTCAAACGAAAACGAAATCGGTATACGTCCAGTTTTACTCGCACCCCTACCATTCTCCCTAACCAAACAGTTCCGATTCTTTCACAAATATTGTTTTTTTCTTATACTTTTATTTCTTTCTATACACCCACTTTTCGACTCAGACTAATCAAAATCTAAACGGAACAATGATATTCAAACGCTCGACCCCCTTGCAAGCAAGTAAACGGTCATTTCGTTTGAAATAAACTCTGCTATCCAGATGGATCCAAGAAAGTAAACAGGGGCTGAAGTCTAATTATGAAAAGAACAAGGGTAGGAAGGAGTGGGAATTTTGAAAAGGTGCGCACGATAATGATGATGATTTGGTATTGGGACAAAATATTTTAAGCAATAAAAAAGTAATAGAAAGGAATAAAATAAATGGTGGGGGGGGTGTTTAGGATAAGGCACTTTTTGTACTTATAATCACCACTATCACTTCACTTCACGGGCAATCATGTGATGAGACGTGTGAGATCACATTCATCAATCTATCCATCCGTCCATCCATCATCCATAGTCAATAAAGAAACAACACATAAAATAAAATAAAATAAAAGATCTAGAATTACTATTTTGCCCTTTCTCCCATGTTCCTAAGTACAGTTCTTGATAGTGTTGTTGTAACTACAAGTATATCTCGTGTTTAATAGTGAAATTTCACTACAGAACGCCTTTTGTGTATATGGGACTAATAACCCGTAAAGGATGTATTTGTAATTTTATAAATGACAAGCTTATAAGATGTTTGATCTTTTTTTAAAAATAAGCTTATAAAGTGTTTCGGTAAAATAAGATGTTAAAACTTATAAAATATGAAAATATTTTGTCAAATGTTAGGGTGTTTGGCATAATAAGGTATTGATCGGTGAAATGACTAAAATGGACATATATACTATTAGAACCAAATAAGTTGTTATTTCTTGATATATTTTATCTTAAAATTTTCATAACGCTTTTGTAAATAGTACACATTAGTTTAATTTCAAATAGGAATTTAATAGATAGCCTTTTTACAATAATAAAAAAAAGATGAATTATTACCTAAACTTTTGAATAAAAATAATATAAACATTCATACTAATTAAATATTAGTATAGATATATAATAGATATTTTTTTTTTGTTAATACAATAATTATTGCTAGTTGTATAATTTTAACGTCTTAAATTTATATTTTTCTAGTAAATATAATATCAATATCAATCTTATTTTTTATTAAATATAGTAATTTATTATTAAACAATGAAGTGTTTTATCTTTTTCGAATGTTAAAAAAATAAATAATATATATTTTTTTTAAATCCTAGATAGCTTAAAAGTGTGTGTGTGTGTGTTCTAATTTTTTTCAAAAAAAAATTTGCTAAATACTTTTTTTTTGAACTAATAAACTCTCAAACGTCATATTGTAAGATGTTTTGAAAAGCTTATAAGCTTAGCCAAACATCCCCTTAATTTGAGGGACATTGACGTAACTTTTAAATGTTGAAGCACGAGCTCATGGTCATAGGTTCGAACTCTGATAAATACGTGGGATGTTGTATGTTGTATAATAAGAATTGATCTATTGTATAATATGAGTTGTTATCTACTGTAATAGTAGGTTTTATTGAGTATGTTATGATTATTGTAATAATTTTTGCTATATATTAATATTAATAAAAATAATTATATTTGTAATTAATTTATTTTAATTAATAAAAGGAAAAAAAAAAAAAAAAAAAAGTGTTGAAGCTGGAGCTCACCTACTTAGAATGCATCACGTGAGGGTCAAAATCAGAGACATTTATGAAGGCCTAAAATAGTCAAAGTCCCAAACGAAACCTTCCACACACACAAATACACGTGTTATTATTAGAGTGTGTTTTGAAATTATTCATAAAATAAATTAATAAAAAATTTCCGAATAAATATTTTTTTATTTGCATATTCACTTTTTTCGACAACGACTTTGTTTTTTTTTTTTTTTTTTGTTATTTTTTTTATTTGGGAGTGTTTGAAATTGTTAAAAGAAGTATTTTTGTTATCTTATTGTTGAAAATATAATAGAAAATAGGGATAATTATACTCCCCTCTAATGAGGTTTGTTATAATTACACATAGATCCCCTGTGGTTTGAAAAATTACAGTTAGCACCCTAAGGTTTGCCTACATCTAACAAATAAGTCCCCATTAGTCAAATTCACTGAAATGATTGATATTAACAAAAAATTATAAATAAATTTGTATTAAACCTTAATTGACTTACTGATTTATTGCAATCAAATAAATGTTTTTATGATCAAATTACCCTCATACATTTGCACGCGTTAATGTATCTGAGGACGTATATATTCACCGTTGTAAGGGTAATTTAGTCCGAAAAACTTATTTGATATGCAATAAGTCAGTAATAAGTCAATCAAGGGTTAATATAGATTTATTTCTATTTTTATTGTTAATATCAGACAATTCCGTGAATTTTGACTAACGGGGAGGACTTATTTGTTAGATATAGACAAACCTCAGGGGTGTTAGGTATAATTTTTCAAACCGCAGGAAGTCTATGTGTAATGACACCAAACCTCAGGGAAGGGGGTACAATTATCCCTAAAAAACAATGTTTTTTTATTTAAAATTTATATTTTTAAACTACTCTCTTTACCATAAAATTGTAAAAATTAGAGTTAATACATTTAGAATTTAAAACAAAGTAATCATTCAAGAAAATGTGCAAACAAATAAATAACTCATTACTTGGGAATTTTGATTTACTTTTATTTTCACCACAAGTGTTCTTTATATATCCCATCCAACTTTAATATTTTAGAATTATTATTACTTATTGAAAAATTTAAAATCCACGGATTATGTAAATCTCTAATACTTACTTCAATTTTTTGGGGGGTTTGTTTAATTTATTATTATGTGGTAATTACATTCATGGTTATATAATACTTCGATAAATCGAGAATATCAATTTAATCTATGAGTAAAAATAATAAATAAATTATAAAAACTCACAATAAAATAAAAAAATACTTTCACATCTGGTTGAATCCATAACCTCGACATTTAAAATTCGCATATACAAGAGATTGGCAAAATAAATGGGAAATTAATTAAAAAATATAAAAAAGAATAAAAATTACTCAAATGGGGTGAAATTCAAACTTTTAAAAAAATAGGCAGCACCGCGTTACGTAAACGCGGTGCTGCAAGTTTTTTTAAAAAAAAAGGAATATAGAAATCAGTCTGCTTTTGCAGGCTGATTTGGGCCAAATTTTTTGCAGCACCGCAATGAAAAATCGCGGTGCTGCAAAAATCAATTAAAAATAAATAAATTTAATATATAATAATAACTTTAATATTTTTATTAATATTGTGTATAAAAATTAACAATTTAATATTGTATTATTATTAATATTGTGTACAAAAAATTAACAATAATTACATTATATGATTTTAGTAAAATAATGTAACCAAGCAAATTATTTTAAGAATAATTATTATTAGGATGTATTTTTATTTTAAGAAAATTTTAATTTAATAATAAATTATAATATTTTATTAATACTCTATATAAAAAATAAAAAGTAATATTGTTTGTTCATTAATATTGTGTACAAAAATTGACAATAATTATAAGGTGATGCGTCCAAAAATGCACGGGCTCAAAGGATAAAAATTGATGAATTTTGATTAACGGAGAGACTTATTTGTTAGACAAAATAAACTTTAGGGGTTTTAGATGTAATTTTCTAAATCATAGAGGGTCTATATGTAATTACATCAAATCTCAGGAGAGGAAAGTATAATTATCCCTAATTATAATGTGAGACTTTCTCACATTATAATTATTATCAATTTTTGTACACAATATTAATGAACAGATAATATTATATAGAATATTAATAAAAATATTACAATTTGTTATTAAATTAAAATAGTTTTTAGTATAAAATACATCCTAATAGTAATTATTCTTAAAAAAATTTGCTTGGTTACATTATTTTACTAAAATCAATAATATATTATTGTTAATTTTTTGTACACAATATTAATAATAATACAATATTAAATTGTTAATTTTTTATATATAATATTAATAAAAATATTAAAGTTATTAATTTGGCCCAAATCAGCCTGCAAAAGCAGGCTGCTTTCTGTATTCCTTTTTTTTTTAAAAAAAAAAACTTGAAGCACCGCGTTTACGTAACGCGGTGCTGCCTATTTTTTTAAAAGTTTGAATTTCACCCCATTTGAGTAATTTTTATTCTTTTTTACATTTTTTAATTAATTTTCCCCAAAATAAAAGGATTTAAAAAAATAATAATCCAATTTTAAGTGATATTTTATTTCGTCACCTTGAAATATTATCAAATTTATTAATATTATATTTAAATTGATGAATTAAAATTTGGTGGATGAATTCGAAAAAATAATTTCAAATGACTCATTCTTGAAAGAATCTGAAATACGTAGATGATCAAAGACATTAATCAGTTTAAATTTAGAGTTTAAGAATTTTAAATCTTCAAAGTTCAGAATGATTCAGATAAATTTAAATAATTTTTATTAAAAATTAAAAAATTATAATTTTTATTTCGAATATAACCTAGATTTATTTTTCTGTCGCTATCAATATTTTTATTTTGTACATACTATAAAAAGGGAAATTGCAAAATAATGAATTATAAAATACTAAATTAATAACTCACACCTACCTCAACTAATATCTATTTATGACAATACCAACTCATATAAAGTCGCATACAATTAAAGAATTAGGACTTTCACGTGTTGAGAATAATTGTTGATATGAATATATACGATGGACATAAAATAATAAAATTTGAAAAAATAAATCAAATTATTCGATTTTTTTTTTCTGAATAAATTTTGTATTATCTCAAAGCTATAAAATTCGACCCAAGAATCTTAATGCCCGTTTACTTGGGCCATAGGAGTAAATGGATGACAGGATAAATTTGAATTAAATTTATAATTAAAAAAACAAACGAAATAGGTAGTTTATGTTGTCATATTATTTTGATCGAATGAAATTGACTATATTGTTTATTTTGCATGATAACCTATTTTTAAATGTAAAATAACACATATTCTCTTAAAATTTATAACATAGATTTTTTCTCGTTGCAAATTAAGCCGAAGCCTAATTCTAAAAGATTGATTCTTTTTTTTTTTTGCCCACAAATTGAGCAAGTAATTTGGCGAAGGAAGCAGACTGGAGGAGTGACGAAGGAAGAAGACGACTTGGGGTGACAACGGAGGGAAGAAGAAAGGGACGGAGGGAGGGGGGGCGACTGGAAGAGTGAAAGAAGGAAGAAGACGGGGGGGGGGGGGGGGAGTGCGTCATCAAGAAGGAGAAAGGTGGTAGGGTGTGAGGGGAAGAAAACATATTAGGACAAAACGAAGTCTTTAACTCCTTATCTTGATTTTGGATCGATAATTCAACTCATCTTAAGAGGTGAGTTAAGTTATTAAAATTACACGGCATTTAGTAGTCTATACGTTCGGGGCCCTCCTGTAATGTAAACGGCCTACTGGCCCGTATAATTGATCTAAATCAACTTAATAAGCCTAAGTAAACAGGGCTAAACGCCTAAGAATAATATGGTAAAAATATGATGTCTATAAATACTATAATAACTTTCAACTTAAGTCTCTTATTTTACATCATAATACTATAATTAATAAATTGGGTATCGTATATTTATATCATTCAAATCACAACTGTCTAATTGTACCAAATATTAGATGAGTTTTTTAAAAATATTTGACTAAATTTATTTAAAAGAGATTACAAGATCATACATTTTAAATAATTTTTAAAATTTATCAAATATAGAAAAGTTTATATTCAAAATAAACTTTTTAAAACATGTTTAGATAAGAACTCATAAATGTTCTTACCTTTTCTAAAAGAGTTTTTTCTAATTTCCTATTTTTGTACTTTATAGTTTTTTTTTCTTTTAAAAACAAATTATCAAATACTTTATACTATTTTATAATATTTCAAATATTTATATATATATATATATATATATATATATATATATATATATATTTAAAAAGATTATAAACTCACCCGAAACTCCGAATACCCTCTTAATTAAAATTGCTACTCTTCGAAGTTTCATTTCGATTGATCGATTTTTTTTAGGGAAGAATGATGAACTATTATTAAAATAAATTATTTACAAGTACAATCATTTCTGCCGACATCAATATATAAATAAGATTATTACAATACCATATTCTATTCAATAATATCCTACCATTACAATAGACAACAACTTATACTGTGCAGTAGACCAACTCCTGCAATACATCAGACAATATCCCACGCACCTGGCGGGATTCGAATCCATAACATCTAAGATCACGGGTTCACAATTTTGCCAATCTGAGCTAAGTCTCATTGGTTATTTCAATTGATGGATTTAAAATTATGAATTTTAAATATCTAACAACAAATTTTTTGAATTCTTTTAGATAATTCTCAATTCGAAATCATACTTTAATTGAATTTTGAATTATATTTTTTTTCAAATATTTATTATTTTTAATTTTTCTTGATATAGAAATATTTAAAATTATGTTTATAAATATTTTTATTAAATTCAAATTTATTGATTCAAATACAGTATAAATTATGTGTCTTTTTAATTTTTCTATTTGCATTTTGGAAAATGGAAGATCTACTCATCGTATAGAAAAAGATTAATAAAAAGAAAAGAAGAACACTGCCGCGGAGACGCAATCAGATCTTCACACCACTCCCATTTCTCAGACCGCCGCAGCCGCTGTTCCTCCGCCGTCCCTATTACACCAGTCACGCACCGGAGACGTCGATCTTTTTCGCCCTGTTCTCCCTTTTGTGATTTCCGAGAATAGCAGCGGGGGGAAAAGATAATTGTCAGTATGCATAAGACAGCGCAGGCGTGGTTCACGGGCGGACCTAGCAGCGATCTCGACAAGACGTCGTCCTCTCTGCTCGCTGACTGGAACGCTTACGCCGCTTCTTCCAATGCCGCCGACGAAGATTCCTCATCCTTCGATCTGGAAGCCGCTGTTCGGACGGCCAACGACAAGGTCACGTCTACATTCGGCGTGTGAGTATGAATCGAAAACACCTACGGAAAATCCTCTTTGTTGCATTGCTTTTTTTTCTCCCCCCCGTGTTAGTACTAGTGTTTGGATTTGGTTTTCTGCTGATGCTTGATTTTAAAGAATTTCTTATTTCCGTTTCAGATTATGCTCAAATTTTTACTTTTGCACTAACCTTAAAGTCGTTCCATATTTCCAATATGCAAATTCATAGAATCATAGTCGAATTGGTGCGATAATATTTTCATCAGTAACTGTGAAGAGAACTTCATACATGCTGTTTCTGCAACCGCAGTCAATCGAGCTGCGTGGTGCACATATTCCAGCCTTCTCTTCTTCGAATTAACGGATAAATATGGTAGACAATTGTGATTATCTGCGGGCACATGCGGGATGGTGTATTTATTTCCTTTTCTGCTGAGATTTGTGGGTCTTCCTAGTAGCTTTGCATGGTCTTATAGCTTCTAAGTTCAGTGAGTTGACAATGTAAGAAATTATGCTGAAGCTCCGGATATTTAGGATGCCAGCACAAATTTATGTTTTTTGGCCAAAATATGTGCAATCCATTCTTAAATATATTAATCGTATATGCCCAAGAAATACAAAATTTCCCATGAAGCACCCTCCACCTACCTCCTTTTATTGTAGCTGGTAAATGAATGGAATAAGCACATCCCAACCTCTTCCAGGGGCCCGCTATTTTCAAAGATAAGGCACAAGAGCGAACAACTAAGTTAATTTGAAGTCTCCTACTCTTCTAAATCTAAATATTGGAACTGCCTTTCCCTAATAGCTTCAAGCTGACGAGGGTACGTGACACTTGTCTACCGCCACTGTGCAAGATCAATATTAGCGATGTTCAATTTATTCTTTACCATTCAGACATATCAAATAGACATTTGCAGCTGTTAATCGCTCACACACTATGTTTCCTATGGAAATTGCAGAAACTTTTTTAAATTATCAAATGTTATGCGAATATCAAGGATCGAATGTTACGAGAATATCAAGGGTTTATAGACATGACATTTTGATATGTCTCTACATCTTATACTTGTGCTGATTCTTCCGAGTTGAAGTGACATAGCCAGATGGTTCTTACTATTATTGTCTGAGTAGATTTTCTATTGTTGGTATATGTGATCATTCAGCTATTCTGTTGTTTACTCTTCTTTTCCCAGAGTTTCATTCATATGGTTATATGAAAATTTTTTTACAGTAGTAAATCTTCCGCTAAATTGTGAGATGCTTGACTGTGGTATGTAATCGGAAAGTTGAGGTCTTCGGTCTTAAATATATGGAATATGTTTCTTGTCCATATTCATATATGTGCTTGATTTAAGTAAAGTCCCGTACTTGGAGCCTCATATGCACATAGTCTGTTTCAGTTGGCCTTGCAGCTAAACTGGCACTTATTTCACACTGGGCTACACCCACATCCTCACTTGATTTCTGCAGAAGTTTTGTTAGTCTGTGCCAAAAACTGGAAGTGAAAGTTAGTTAATATATTCTGGTTGAAGCCAGCAAGAGGCAAGAAGTACCTCATCTGCTTTATGTGACATTATGGCATGATCCCCCATGTTTGGGAGAAACATTTTGCCATAAGTTGTGTTAAAACATATTTGATTATCCTGAAAGTTTCTCCAATGTGTTAATCTGTTTCAACTCTCCTTTTTTCCCTTTCTCTGGAACAGGGTTTCCAAAGGAGTGAGGGAATTACCCGGAAGCTTCAACTCTGCGACAAGTAGTGTCCTTCTGGAAAGTCTCTTATGTACTTTGGAATCTTCCTCGCTTCTGGGATCTTCTTTATCTTCATTGCATTCACTATATTCCTTCCTGTAATGGTTCTGAAACCACAAAGTTTGCAATCTGCTTCACTATCGGCTGTGCCTTCATAGTTGGTTCATTCTTTGCTCTAAAGGGTCCAAGAAGTCAGCTTAGCCACATGTTATCGAAAGGTATTTTGCTTTACAGACCTCTTTTGTCCAGAATCTAATAAGTAGTATTTCTTTCTTTGGATTCACTTTCCATGCTCTCCAGTAACTTACTTCATCTTTCTTTTGTACAGAGACTCCCTTTCACATTGGGATTTATTGGCAGCATGGCCGTACAATTTATGTATCCATCGTCCTTCACAGTTACATTCTTTCGGTTGTTTCTCTGTTTTACAGGTATCAAATGTTTTCTGTCATTATCATCTTTGTTATTCTGAGCTCATCCTGTTATTTTCCTTATTCCTCACTTATCATCTTTTACGTGGTTATATGAATAGCACACAGTTTGATAATGACTATAATCTTGGTATCATAAAGTAAAATGCTCACCTCGTGCAATGTAATAGTTCACAACTGATTTTAGTACTTGCCCATGTGTCACAAACCTGATTATGGTGTTTCCTAGTACTAAATCATACATTTGTTGCACAAATTTTCTCCTACTCCTTATCCGTTTCTTAATTGGTAGTACTCTCATCTAAAAAAAAATGCTGTTAAAATTACCGTCCAACAGGCAGTTTCACTGCTCTATGCTGCTTCATTTTACTTCAAACACAACGACCCACTGGTTCATAGCCACCTTAGTCACAAATTTGATTGAGCAGATCTCTGCCTCCGATGAAACTGTTGCACGTATGGCTTGTTTAAACCTTTTAGTATGTCCATTTATGGTCCTTCACCTCATGCTGCTGCATCCAAACTTTCTATTCAACATTTCCTCTTCCTCTGATCAGCATCCAACATATTTTTCCTTTTAACTCTGCGTTTCACGAACGCTTTAGCTTAACATAATGGCTCTGTGGGGTTCTCGGAGGTGACGAAAGAGATGTAGTCTTTTTACCAAGGCTTTAGCTGTATATCATAAGCCCAGACATATATAGATTAAATTAGCCTTTTTTTACTCCCTTTATAACGAATGTAGCTTTGTTTCTTGTTACTGAATTTTATTCCTTAAGTTTTGATATCTTTGCCCCTGTTATGTATTTTTAGGTCCTTGCTCTCTCGTACTATGCTATCTCCTATTTTCCTGGAGGGTCAGCCGGGCTGAAGTTTCTCTCTTCAACTCTTGCTTCATCAGTGCTCAGATGTTTTGGGAGATGACAGACTCATTTGCTCTTTACTACAAATTCTTCTCTGTAAGGCCTATATCGCACTCTTACTAACAGACATTAGGGCTGCATAGACATCAACGCTCTTGAGATGCTGCTTTGATTTAACTGCTCAGCTATACTATTGTGCAGCAGTGATCTTTATTCTCAAGATACATCAATCACTGAAATAAAAGATTAGATTCATTTATACAACGGATCCCTTAGTCATACCATCACTCTGACATCGTTGATGCTCTGGTCATGATCCTCTGCAGCTGCATCTCTATGTTTTCTACCTCTTCCAAAGAGGTGTCTGCCAGATTTTGAGGAACCGGCGATGTGCTTATCCAGGAGACCCGTTTGGATCGCTTCCACATACAACACCTTCACCAGGTTCTTGAAACGCCGTCTGAATGTTGGTAGTCTGGACATGGAACCAACAATTCCTTGCAGCCTGTTAAGCAAAAGGCAACTCTCATCATACTTGTTTATAAGCTTTAAACAATATATATCACCTAGTGTTTCAAGAACAGCTCTAGAGGAGAAATCTTTTAGTTTATCCTACAGACAAGTTTCTCATTTTCGTCATAGTTCTCATATCAAATTGTTAAAAATATGATTTTCTAGTTCGTATAACGAAGACATATGAGGCCAAATAAAGGTAACGCCAGTACTATGACGTAAATGCTGTTAAACAGATAAGCATGCACAAAAACTGCTTACAGTAAAAGAGCAAAGGAAGAGCATCAGTGAAATGAATACGGTAATGCTTTTACTCACCTCCTAATTACAGCTTGCAATTGTGCTCTTCTGACTTTATCGCTTGATGGGAATCCAGCGTCGTCCCAGTCCTCCGGTCTATTGTTTTCACAAGCTATAACCAGCTTTTTCAGGCAAATTTCCTCGTTCTCTTCTAGTTGTAATCCCTTTATTTGCTCCTTCATGGTAAAGAGTGGCCCGATGAACCACTCAAACACTCTGTCCCTTGGCAGGTTGAATTTAGTTAACTCCACTTGATCAGCTACAATGTTGACATTAAAATGTTCCATTTTAAATGTGCCCAGCAGAAACCAACAATATGCATAACATGGGTCGCAAGGGGTAAGAACTTACAGATGATCAGACCCGAAGAACCAGACTTTGCTGATCTGAGAAGGCACTGCAAAATGGACCAAGCAGGGAGCTTGATACCCAGCTTCTTGCAGTCCCCCCTGACGATACAGTCCTGAATATCTTTAACATTTATCAACCCTTCTTGAATGAGTGTTTTACCATCCACCTCACATGACTTGAACAGCCAATCCCAGACCTGAAATAATTCAGCAATGAAATCTCACTTCCAAAAGAGATGTGGACTCTTACATATTACGTGCCTGGAAACCACGCACCTGCATTGGCGTATATTGTTGAATAGCTTGCTTTAGCGTTCTCGATCCTTGTGAAACCAGCTTGGAACTCCATGAACCTTCCCTGTCATTTTTTATATCAAGTGACCTCCGTTTCTCCAGTCCGCTGGAAGGCCTCATGTTTCTACGGTACTGAGGCCTGGCTGTCAGAAGGATCAACTGAATCAAAATTGCTGTGCATAATCAAGATGTGAACCGAAAAACTAGCCGACATTGAGACAGGACATGCCTCCCATATTCTTCCCTAGTAATAATTTAGAATCTTAGTCTAAATGTACCTGGGAAAGCATGAACCCTCCGTTAAATAAAGCAAATCATTTGCGTACTCATCAAACAATGAAATCACAGCAATAGTGTACGCAAATCCCATCTGAAGAGAATCTTCCTGGATTCATACGCATCAATCATAAGTATTCATAATTCAGAGTCCCAAAGAAAAGGACAGTCAAAAGAAACATTATTCTCCAAGTTCGGAGAAGTTACGGTCACTTCCTTTAATTTCTTTCCCGCTGTTGGGGTAGATGGTGTTGGACGAGGTGAGAAAGAATAAGGAGACAACTATACACCTGATAAACGATGAGTCCAGCGTAAAGACCAAGGAAAAAGCTGGAGAGAAAAGCAGCCAACACGGCTCCTATCACTGCTAGAGGCCATAGAATGATTGCTAAACCAGCAAACGGCACACATACTGTTTCCAGAAACGGACCTTCGCGGCCAACCAAATCCTCTAATAGCCTCTTCCATCCCCTGAACAACATGTACGGGCTTTTCCAAAGCGCTACTCCTGTGATGAAAGGGACGTCTACAGGGATAGCAAGAAGAGAAACCAAGACACAGGCAGGGAGCTTTGACAACCTGAAAGATAAATTCAAGAAGAATGTCTCTGTAACAAAAAACTTAGTCAATAATTCAGTGAAAATTTTCCAATGAGTAGTGAGTTTCTCACTTTATGTCGATAGGTTTCTCATCTTCGTGCACTTCCTCACTCAGTTCATCCATGAAGGAGAAGTAAGAGTGGAAGCAGAAATCTGTAAAATCCCGAACTGCTGTACAACTACCTTTAAGAGTGGAAACAGCAACCATCCTGATAAGTTTTAAGCAATGTTTTAAGAAAACAATTGGAGAAGATACTGTTGATGATAAATATTGAAAAGGTTGATATAAGTGAAAAGCTATGTGTAAACACTCACTGTGGGCTACTGGTGGAACTAAATTAACAATGTCCATACTATAAATGAAGATTGAAAACATGGAGTGCGGAGACCATATCTTAAAACTAGCTTTTTGTTTCTACCTAGTTGACGAAGCTGTCCTAACAAACGCTAGCGGCTCTACACAAGATCATCATGCAAACTACAGTTTTATCATTGAAACATGGGAAATTTCCATAAGAATACATTAAAGTGAAACCTCTATATATGGTGCTATGATGCATAGACACGGACACGGCGACACGGAAAATTTAAAAAAAGTAGGACACGACACGGCACGGACACGGCTATAAATAATATATTTTTTATTATATATATACACTTAATTTCTCATAAAACTAATATATGCAATATAAAAATATCAAAATAAAGCATAATATAATGATGTCTTACATATAAGTTTATAACCAAAATACATATAAAATCAGTTAAATCATCCAAATTTCTAGTCATCCAAATGAGTATAAATTATCATGATCATCTTTTAGATCTTCAGTAATTCATCAAATAAAACAGACTCCAACTCTGGTTCATCAAGCGAGAAATTTGCAATCTCTGGAATTTTTACCCAAAACTTTTTGAAATTGTTAAATGACCCCTAAAGTGTCCTAAACGTAAAGGGCGTGTCCGACACCGTGTCCGTTTTTTTTTTTAATTTTTTTTTATTTCTAGCGTGTCCGACACGTGTCCGAGGCGTGTCCGAGGCGTGTCCGTGTCCGACACGTGTCGGACACTGCACCAGGCGATTTTTCGAAGTGTCCGTGCATTATAGGTGCTATCTCATCAAAACAAGACCTTATGAGGAAAGTGACATCAGAGCGAACGTGAGACTCACCGAAAAACAGTGAAACCATTTGTCCGTCACATTTTCTCAAACAGCCTCAAACGTTGCAATCAAGGGAGCAAAAAATCCGTACCCTATCCCACCAAGGACACTTCCGATTATTGCAATGACAGGCCAGAGGATCAACGGCACGGGCAAAGAAAACAATGCAAGTATCTTCAAGATCCAGCCAAGTCTCTTGCTTCTGTTCCCGAAGCAGAAGACATCACCAATGCATTAATTCAAAAAGTCGAAATCTATATAGATACACACACACACACACACACACAAACACACTTACATTTGCATTTCAAACATGGATGCAAAATCTAAAAGCATAACTACCATGAGTAAAGCTTACTTTGCCACACAGTAGTAGGTCCAGAGGAAATGTGCAGGCCAAAGGCCTACCACAACTGCTGAGTTTCCGATTGCTATGATGGCTAAGGCAACTGGACATATTATCATCCCTGCACAAGCACCGGCCCATGATTATGTACTAAAAGTAATATCTACTCCACACTACCAAACAATACCAATAAGTTACAAGATGAAGGGAAATACCCCCTAGACACATGCAATAGAATTTTTTGAGATATATGTTGCTCTGACATAACGGCCAAGCGAACATATCTTATGAATTTAAGAGAGTACATTGGAACTGAAGTTTCATAGTAGTTGAAACTCAAATAGCAAGATCAGATTCCTTCCCTACCCTTTCTTCCTAATTGAATTTCACATATTAATACCAGAACTTTTTCCTAGTAATTAACTTTGTGTCTACAAATCTTCCTTGTGAGCTTCCAAATGAACAGAAACAAACGAACATCTGCAACTGCCTGGTGGTGGTGGCTTTGAGTGATAAGACAGTATGCGTCTTCAAATGAAAGACACATCAATAGCCTTGTTCTGGCAAATGCACGTGCATTCTTTTGAGACTGCAGATTGTCCTGCCTCTCCTCTGTCTTAGAACACACGCCTCTACTCGGGCCACAAATGAATATTACGATGACACTATCCGATGACTTAGTGACTACACTAATGTAGGTCCTCCATAGAACATGATCAGGGACTGGGAAGGATGGAGCCAGAGTTCTCAGGCTGTCCTTGCTTGTGAGATCTCCAATCCCATCCCTCTTATGAAATATTTTTCAACCCAAATGCGATTGCTTGCGATAAGTTTTTCAAGACATATCTCAAATACATTTCAGGTCTAATCACATGCTCAAATAAAAATCTCATTTCAACTTATTTTTTAGGTGATTGAGATACAGCCTTAACCATTCTTGGGAAGAGCCAAGGCCATATAAATATTCTACTTCATGCAAGAGGACAATTTTCAAGTTTAAAGGAATTCTCATGATCTCTTATCTCTATCAATCTTTTGATGGAAACATATATAAAAAGAATCATTCTTGTGACTATGAAAAAAACCAGGTGCACTAGGAATTAGTATGTTTGTTATACAATAAGCAAAGCAAGCAACATGAACCATCAACAAACATATGTCTTTCATCAGTCTCTGCAATTCTTGATCGAAAGCTATCACAGAACAGAAGCACAAAAATGTAAAGAAACGATGGGAAATTTATGTATACCTTTGAGAAGGCCAAGTATGAAGAGCAAGAAGAAGAAGGGCAAGAAAGAGACAAAGCTCCAGAACTTGGGCACAAACCCCACAGGGACCTCCATCAATGGGATGCTCTTCCTCCTTTAATGCACAAAAACAGTATATGTATATATACAACTCCACAACCCAAGAATCGAAGAAGATAAAAAGCAGCAACAAGTGGGTTTAGGGGGAGGAGTTTCTTTATCCAACTATATATGTATCAGGTATTTTTACCAAATTTCTGATACAGACGCAGCTGATTTGATGGATTGAATATACATATACATATGGAAAAAGAAAAGAAACGAACCGCTTTATTAGGTGAGATGAGATGGGGGTTGATGTTTGGCGTGGCGGTGAAGTGGTGGGGTGGCGCCACGTGTGTGTGATTTGTACATGGGATTCTTGGGGGAGGCTGGTGGGCAGATGGTGACGCATCATTTGGCGGGAACCTGTCTTTTGCTAACACTGACAACAACAACAACGTTAATCGCACTCTCTCTCTGTCTCTCTCTCCATGTTGTTTATTTTTCGCCCAACACCAACTCCTGCTGGGCTTGGGCGTCGGCCCAATTTCACGAGCTCTGTAGGATATTGGGGTGAAAGATCTTTGCAATTTTGGAGTTATACATTGCAGAAATGACTGTTAGACTGCTATAAATTCTACACTTCCAACTCTTTATTATTTACACTTAAATAGTTAGTTTCATACTTTTTAAGGTAAATTAGTCGTTGTGGCACGTTGTTTTTATGTGTATATAATAAATATTTTTTTTCTTTAAAATATATTATAAAAAAGAATAAAATATATAAACTAGTATATTACATTAATAAAAAGAAAGAAAGAAAGATATAATATTTTATCAATTAATATAAATTTTGAAAAGTTAAATAAGTTAGTTATTTTATCTTAAAGGCATTTTTTACTTCAAAAAAATGGCGTTGTTGTCATTAAACGTTGTTTGTGAGTGTGGAGGGACTTTTCTTTTTATATCAGTATTATAGTACGGAAGTATAGATTACATTCTGCTATCCAAGTTATGCCTATTTTTATATTTTGTCATCTAATATTTTTCGGTCAGCTTACAATATCAAATTTATAAAATTTGCACTTTACCACATACGATTACTTTTCTGTTGATTTTTTTTTTTTTTTAGGAAAAACATCACATGCAATGCACATATGAAAAGTATCACATCACATTGTCCTTAAATATCATATAATACAATATTGTATGTGTATTTCCAATAGAAAAATTGATTGATTTTTATCATATATGACAAAGCGTAAAGTTCACAAGATGATAAATGAATTCAAACTTTTTTTTAAAAAAAATAATACAATATAAAAATAAACATAACTCGAATAATAAATTATAATTAATGATTATTTTATATTAGTATATAGAGGTACAAGATTCGAGACACTGCACGACTCTATTGAACTCTAAGTTGACCTATCAACTTGAAATATAGATTTTGAATCTGCCCAACTCTTTTTTAGATAAATTTTTTTAAAATTTTGCTAGTTAATAGAAAGTATAATTTTTATAATTAAAAACTTTTAAATTTTTTTTTTGCAATTTTGCGAATGCCGGATAATATTTTTGTAATTAGACTTACCTCAAGATTGTCAATGTAATTTATTCTTAATTTGCTCTTTTAAATATTTTTAATGTAATATTTATCCTTTTTAAATTAATAAATATAACATTGACTCTATAAAAAGAAAAAAAAATATATATATATATATATATATATATATATATATATTAGTTCAAAGATATTTTTTAACAATTTTATATCTTAAGTTTAGCTAAGAAAAATTTAATTGAGAAAAATATCTTTTAACTATAATAAAGTAAAATGTAGTTACTGAGTTAAATAGTTTAAATTTTATTATATTTTACGAACTCAAAATTAAGTAACGAATGTGTACAATAATTACACAAAATTTTCATGATAATTTTTTTATTAATTTGATAATAAAATTAAATTATTAATTATTTAGTCTTTAAGAGAAAAACGAGAAACTACACACATAAGTTTTTCTAATATATTTTCTTTAAAAGATATAATAAAAAATATATATTCATTTATTTTTAAAAATATTTAACTTTTGAATTTAAATACTTTACTTATTAAAAAAATAATTTAGTGATAATTTAATGTGTAAAATACATCAAATATATTGAGAATAATCCAAGACATGGAAAATATTTTTATCCAACTAAATAAGTAAATATTATATTTATTAATTTAAAGGGATAAATATTCATAAAAAATATTTTAATAGATGGCTTTGACAAGACGGTGACGTTTATTTTATTAATTTGATTAATTAATTAATTAATAATTGTGTCTTGAAATGGTGTCCATTGGCGGACCTTCCCAAAATCTATCGCTCCGTGTTTGATGATTCATTAATGCTCTTCTCTTTCTTATTATTACTATTACTATTATTTATTTTATATTTATTTGAGCTTTAATTAATTAATATTGATCTAAAAAATAAGGAATAGTTACACTCTCATTCCTCGAGATTTGATATAATTACACGGAGATTTTCTGTAGTTTGAAAAATTATATCTAGTACTCATGAGGTTTGTTTCAATCTAATAAATAAGTCATTTCGTTAGTTAAAATTCATATTAAATTTGTTGATATTAACAACAACAACAAAAAAAATTGATATATACCATGATTGACTTAAAACTGACTTATTGCAGGTCAAACAATTTTTTTCGAACTAAACTACCCTTATAACGGTGAATATATACATCCTCATATATATACGTATATGGATGATTTGATCATAAAAAGATTTATTTGACTTGCTATAAGTCAGTAATAAGTCAATTGAGGGTAAATATAGATTTTTTTTTTTTTTTGTTAATATCAGCAATTCGGTGAATTTTAACTAACAGATGAACTTATTTGTTAGGAAAAAAACATACCTCATGGGTGTTAAATGTAATTTCCCAAACCACGAAGAGTTTACGTGTAATCACGCCGAACCTCAGGGGAGGGAGTATAATTATCCCAAAAAATAATCAAATGTACATATGCACATTATTATTACAAAACACTATAACAAAATTATTCAATAGTCACGAAAAAAAAATTAATGCTAAAATCAGCGTCGAACTAATTCCTAAGTAATTTTTTCGTTGTTAACTTATATTATTTAATACAAAAAATTTATTTGCTAGCAACAAATTATTTAAAACTTTACTTGCTAGTCATGAATTTAGCAAGGATTAATTGTTTAAAATGTATATTAAATAATATAAATTTAAAAATAAAATTTTATTTGTTAATTAGTTCAACGTGGATTCTTTTTCGTAGTTATTGAATATTTCTTTTTGTGGGATCCTTTAAGTAAAATATTATTCTCTATTACTGATAATAATACTTTTTTCAAATTGGTAAGGAAGTAATACTGCCTTTTGTTATGGTAAATATTTCTTACACTTAATTAGCATTTATAATATATAGATACTCCATTAATTATAATTATACAAAATCCAAATTACTCAACCTGCCTAGTTTTGTACTAATCATGTACTGATTTTTGAATTTTATGATAATCTCATGATATATATATATATATATGAAGACATTGTCATATTCATATTTTTTATATTAATATTATTAAGCTATTATATTGGAATAAATACATAAATTATTAAACCTACAAGTTAATTTGATATAAAAAATGGATACTTACAGTCCCATTTTTTGAGATTTAGTGTAATTACACATAAATCTCATGTGGTTTGGAAAATTACATCTATCACCCCTGAGGTTAATTTGCTTTAATTCCATCTAATAAATTAGTCCCTTTATTAATCAAAATTCGCCCAATTTGCTAATATTAACGAAAAAAGCTGAATGAAAATTAATATATACTTTTAATTGGCTTATTACTGACTTATTGTACATCAAATAATTTTTCGAATTAAACTACCATTATAAGTTTAAAGATATACCTTCTCATATGCATTAACGCGTGAAGAGGTATGCAGGTAATCTGGTCATAAAGATTCATTTGGTTTGTAATAAGTTAGTAATAAGTCAATCGGCAGTAAATATAGATTTTCTTTATTAATATTAGCAAATTCATGAATTTTGACTAACGAAGGAATTCATTTGTTAGATGGAGACAAACCTTGGAGTGTTAGATGTAATTTCTCAAACCACAAGAGGTTTACGTGTAATTACATCATACTTCAAGAGAGGAGAGTGTAATTATCCCTATAAAAAAAGTAAAATTAATTATAAAATTCACTGTTGATCTATAAATATATATACTTGATCTCAATATTTTTTCCTAAAATCCAAAACAAAGAAAATAGGAGGCACCCATACAGTCCAACAGGTCCAACCCAATTAGTTCATGACCAAGACATCAAATTCATAATTTTTGTAAATACACTGATCTAGCAAAAAAAATGGGCTTGATTCAACAAGATCATTCATCAGGTAACAGGTGTTTCACGTCATACATACTCCTATCACATTGGAACACATTATATCGAAAAAGTTCCAACAAACTTCCCCTAAATTTTGAAATTTTCATGAAAATCCTTCAACTTATGATATTACTAAACTCTTTTACATATCAATACCGGTTATTTTACACCTTATTTGTAAAAAAAAAAATGAATTATATATATTTAACACCTCATTTAAATGAAATAATTCATATCAAACGATATAAAAAGTATATATAGATAGAAAGTATTTAAGGGGTCGTAATTAATAAGCAGAAATTGAAGTTGAAAACCTAAGAACTGTCGAAAAAGAATGAGTCAACAACATCCTATATATATACACAGGAAGCTCCTATTAAATGCCGACCACCTTGGATATTTCACTACTCTCTCCAAAACATGCCAATTTGACAAAGCCATATCTCTGTGAGTGTGTATCTGTGTGTGTATATACATACACACACACAGACACACACACAGAATTATAGATCATAGATGGTTTTGGTGTACCTTGGAAACACACAGTAGTACATAACCCCAATGAGGGGCACTCACAATAATAATACTGAAGGGCTGTACAGAGTCACTTCATGCATTGATTTCTTTGCTTTTTCTTCTTTATCTCTTCTTCTCTTCTTCACTTTCTTCACATACTTTGGATCTTCTCATCATGTTTTCTTCTCATCTTCCCCCTGGTCATGGACCCCTTCTTCCTCCTCCTCCTTCTTTTCTCTCTTCTCCTCCTTCCGCTGCCCTCCGCCGCCGCCGCTCATGAACCCTAAGATGGCCATGTACCCTACATTCAGTGTATATCTACTTTTCATCATCACTTTTTGTACTTCTTTTTATTTTTGTATATTTTTAATTTATGTTTCTCTTTTTGTTTTGATTGTTTGTTGGATTTTAATTCGTCGTAGGGTTCCGTAAAAATTATTGATAATTATACCATCCTTACCTAAAATTTAGTGAAATTACATGCAAAATCTCTTATAATTTGAAAAATTACATTTAGTATCCAGTCCAGTCCAAAGTCTCTAAAAATTAGATTTGAGTCGTTTTGAAGATTTTCCAAGTCTAGGATCCGGTCCAAAGTCTCCTAAATGTCCTACAAGACAAGTTGCTTGGCAAGAATAACATCGGAAAAGCCCCGGTTATAGCTCTCCGATATATGTTTAAATCAGTGCGGCCATTTAGAGGATAAACTCTGGATCGAGTAAATAGACAGTTGTAATAGATACCTATCGTGTCTAAGATCCAAAAATGTTACGTTCGAGAATTCAGAGTCTTAATTTTAAGAAATAAAAATTACGCTTGTGGGACATTTTCATCATTCTGTACGTACGTAGTATTCATGTGTGATCCCGACATCATCAGTTACATAATGTGATTTAATTTTATTGTGCAGAATGTGAAAATGCAGAGGGCAGTGGCAAATTTGGTGGAGGAGTTGAATGAGAAAAGTATCATATCAAGAAGAGGTGATAAAAAGATGGAGAGGATCGAAGCCGGTCTTAGCAAGGCGAGAGCGTCCATTAAAGACGCGATTTTGAAAAGTCGCTATTCACCTCCACTTGCACAGGACACAGATTATGTTCCTCGGGGAGATATCTATAGGGACGCTTTTGTCTTTCAAAGGTACCAATTTCTAGATTTAATAACATTAATTATAATATGAATTAAATAATTTTATTTATTATTATATGATTTTTTTTTATATGAAATGACAGTGTTTCATTTTATTAAAAATTTATTCAAGTAAATTAATAAGGCTTTTTTATGGCTAATTATTACCATATTTAAAAATGAAAAATTGTATCGAACGTTAATTAGTCATGGCTGCAGAACAACTATATATGAGACGTTTCTGCAAAGACACCAAAATATTAATCACAATTAAAAATTATTTTGCTCATCGCTGAAATTATACATGACAAATTTTGATTCATCATAATTAATATTTGAATTTTTTTTTATTGATTTTATTTAATTTTGGTAGAAAATATTAATTTTTTAACGATGATTTTTTTTTAATTGTAGTGATTTGTAATCAATGTAGGGAAAATAATTAATTTAGTTTTGGTAGTAATTCAATAATACCCAAGACCATTTTTGTATAATTCATTAATTAGTATTAATTGCTTAGTAATTGATGATATATATATATATATATAGATAGATATATATATGTAATTAATTAAGAGCAGCAGATGTGGATCTTATCAGTGTCTGTCAGGATAATTAATACCAATTTGTTCTTCAAGAACACATTAATTACCATCACATGCCCTTAATTAGAGATTCTTTAGTCCAACGAATTACTATTTTTATTTATACTTTTCTTTTTGTTTAAGTTTCTTATTGGGATAATTACACTCCTCTCTCCTGAAATTTGGTGTAATTATACGTAGACCCCTGTGGTTTGGGAAATTATACCTAGAACCTCTGAGGTTTGCCTATATCTAACAAATAAGTCCATTCGTTAGTTAAAATTCACTGAATTGACTGATATTAACAAGAAAATTAGAAATAAATCTATTATATTAACTATTGATTGATTTACTACTGCCTTATTTCATGTTACATAAATTTTTTTGGATTAAATTACCCTTATAACGGTGAAGATATACGTCTTCAGATATATTAACGCGTGAAGACGTATGAGGATAATTTGATCATAAAAAAATTTATTTGACTTGTAATAAATCCAATATACCCAAAAGGCATTTGTGTGAAGTTTCACCATTAAATAAAGGTGTACGTGTAATTACGCTACATCCTCAAGAAATATACTCATAATTTTACAAAAGAAAGGAGATATTTGTATAATTAGATAAATACTTACTTTAAATAATTGCAAACACCCCTTTATTATGGTATGCTGACATGACGTGATCCGCAGATAGGAAAAATTCTTGTTCAATCCTGGTTTGGTCGAACTAATCCAATCATAAAGTACGATACACTTGCTCTGTGATTTGTCACTTTTCTTAAGCTGTACACCAATCATATGACAAGTATATTTGCCATATAATCGGTTCAGATTTGATCGAATTTGGTTCGAATAAGAATTTCCGGCCGGGGTAGTTGCAGCCCTGATGAATTAATCCTCAAAATCAAGATTTAACCTCCAAAATTATGATATACTTATATACATGCAGGAGTTACATGGTAATGGAAAAGATGTTCAAGATATACGTGTACGAAGAAGGGGAAGCCCCTTTGTTCCACTATGGTCCATCCAAGGACATATACTCCACTGAAGGCATTTTTCTTGGGTTAATCGAATCCAACACGCACTTCAGAACGTACGATGCTGACGAAGCCCATGTCTATTTCCTCCCTTTCAGTGTTGTAATGATCTTACAACACTTGTTTGACCCCATCACACGCGACAAGGGCGTTCTTGAGCGTGTCGTGGGTGATTATGTCCGTATAGTATCCACCAAGTATCCCTACTGGAACAGAAGCCTTGGAGCTGATCACTTCATGCTCTCATGCCACGATTGGGTACATATATACGTATATATACCATATACTAATTGTATAATATACGTAAAATTAAGTGGGTATTGTACATATATATGTGATTTGTGAATACTAACTGATGAATGCTTGCATGCAGGGTCCTCGAGCAACATGGTACGAACACCACCTATACTTCACCTCCATGCGTGTGTTGTGCAATGCCAATACCTCGGAGTTCTTCAACCCTAGAAAAGATGTGTCGTTTCCGGAGATTAATCTCCGGACGGGAGATCTCACCGGACTGACATCGGGATCCTCAAACCGCACAATTCTTGCATTCTTTGCCGGACGGTTACACGGCCGCATAAGGCCGGTGCTCTTCCAACACTGGAAAGACAAAGACAACGACGTTAAAGTGTACGAAAAACTACCCGAAAACTCGCCCTTGTCCTATAAGGAAATGATGGAGAGGAGCAAGTACTGTTTGTGCCCTAGTGGGTACGAGGTGGCGAGTCCTAGGGTTGTGGAGGCTATATATGCGGAGTGCGTGCCGGTCTTGATATCTGAGGATTACGTGTTGCCGTTCAGTGATGTCCTAGATTGGGATAAGTTCTCGATCAAGGTGTCGGTGAGGGAGTTGCCGGAGCTGAAGAGGATTTTGATGGGAATAGGAGACGATGAGTATAAGTCGTTGCATCGAGGGGTGAAGCAAGTTCAACGACACTTTGTGGTGAACGATCCTCCTAAGAGATATGATGTGTTCCATATGATGATTCACTCTCTATGGTTGAGGAGGTTGAATCTGCGAATCAATGCTTGATTGAGCTCACGACGATTTTTGTCTAGGGATAAGTACAGCGTTATTTTTTAGATTTGATCTAATTACATATAGACTCCTCCCTCAGATTTAAGAAATTACATTTTCTACCGTCCTAGACATTAAACGGCTGTTGGAAAGACCCTAGCGGTCTAGATGTAAAGACTCATTTGCCCTTCATTATAAATTAAATAAGCCCCTTGAGGTTTTTAAATATTACTGGTTTGTCGTATTACAATTGCCCTATTCTTCAAAGTTTTTTAATATTGTAAAGTTTCTTAGAGTTAAGGGTGCATTTGGATTGATGAATTTGGATATGAAGGAAGAATTCGAAAAAAAGGTTTCAAATAACTTCATTCGAAAGGAATTTAAAATCCATTCATATTTATCAAAATTTAGATTAAAATTAAAATGGAAGGATTTGAAATTCTTTATATTTAAAATTATCCAAACATATCCAAAAAAATTATTATGAAGGATAATTTCGAATTCTTCTATCCAAATGCAACCTAAAAGATATCTTTGCCACAAATAACGAAAGTAATTTAAATTTTATTATAAATTAACTCTAAACGTTATATTAATTTTAGTTGGAAAAATTATCCTTTTCTTGTTTGCAAAAAAAATTATGTTCTTTTTGCAATTGTCTCCTTTATTAATCAACTAATTTTTTCTTTCATTAAACTATATAAATGCAATGTGTCCTTTAGTAAAATAGGAGAATGTCACAATTAAATTACCTAAATATATACTTATATATACGATTTATTGGCTAAAATTAATTTTATATAAGAGTGCATATACATAATTTGTATATAAATAAATTAAATATTAATGTTCTTGCGTATGCGTATGTATGAGTAATGGGCCCCAAATTGATTGTGGTGAAAGGAGAATATGAGACCATATGAGACGACAAGGGGGTTGGAGTCGCTTCGTCCGAAGTTAAGGTTTCATAATTTTAAGGTCATAAATTCAAATTCTATTAATATGTAGTATATTATTTTATTTTAATAATATATATTGATTAAATACAATTATTTGATACTAATGATTAATTTATAATTGTTATAATTGTCTGTAATTATTCAAAATAAATATTTAATATTAATAGTCGTAATCAAGCTTATTAAAAAAAGAATAATAATTTATAGCTTTCACTTTAAAAGAAAAAAAAAGTTCAGCTTCATTTATTTTGAATTAGGGCTTCATTAGTGGTCGACCGGTTTTATAATTGGATCTTATTTCAATTAAAATTGAAAATTAAAAGACTTAAGTCATATAAAATAACAATCTGGTCCATTAATTATAGGATGTGTGTCATTTTCAGTCCCATGTGATTTGGAAATTGAAATCGAGATTCATTTAAAAATAATAAAAGCATAATTAGTCCAAATCTTGTGGGGGAAAAAAAAAATTGACATGAAATTTCACATACCTTACATGTGACAGTGTTAATTTGGGCTTTTAATTTTCTTGATTATTTTTATTGATGTGCATGAGGAACGTAAGAAAAAAAAATACAAGTTTAATTCTATAATTATGAAGGGTGTCACATTTAGTTCAAATGTCACTACAGGTGCCAAACATGTGTTAATTTTTTAAATTATAATTCTCAATTTACAAATTCAATATCGAATATGGCCAAAAATATCAACACCTATAATTATTGCACTAAAATGGGATAATTGTGATTTTGGTCCTCAAATAAAGCCATTTATACAATTTTGGTTCTTAAACAATTTGAAGTTGCAGTTTTGATTCTCAAACCATTATTTCTGTGACATTTTTAATCCTTCCGTTAATAAAATCATTAAAGTTAACGGAAGTTTTATTTAAAATAAAAAAATAGCCATTTTTCTCCGATTTTTGGTATTTTTCAAACTTTGGTCCAATGTACCCATTTTTTTTCAAGTTTCAAGAGAGAAAAAAAGATCAAAGAATAAATTTAAACCATAATTTTTTATATAATCTTAACAAAATATTATCAATAATCTATTTTGTATATAATGCAATACCTAAAAATATATATGTAATTCATAATACTAGCTTTATCATACTTTTTTAATCCATAGATTAGAAAAAAGATCAAATAAATAAAGAAAAATTAAAGTTAAGATTATATAAAAAATTTGTTGATTAAATTCATTCCCCCCCCCCCCCCTCTTTTGAAGCTCGAAGAGAAATGGGTGCGTTGGGCTAAAATTTGAAAAATACTATTAAAAAAAAATATATATATTTTTGTTATAATGAAATTTCCGTTGACTTTAAAGATTTTATTAGCGGAAGGACTAAAAACGCCGAATAAAAAATTGTAACTAAAATTTTAAATAATCAAATTGTTTAAAAATCAAAATTGCATAAATTATTTTGTTTGAGAACCAAAATTACAATTATCCAGACTAAAATTATATTTCCCCCCTTGAAACCTTAGTCTCCTTAAACAAATAGAGCAATGAATCGTTGGCTTAACGGAGCTCCAATCTCAAAGACTTTGGTGCCACAAGATTTTTGGTTACCTTAATTTGCCTTGGAATTAACCATAATTAATAGCATTAATTATTATGCTTAACAATATCAATGACAATCAACGTTAATTATTATATAATTAATGCTACGTCATGATGATCAACATATTATTAAAAGGGCTTAAATAATTCCAATTACCTCAACAAAAATAAAAAAATAAAATATATTGATTTTCATATTTTGAGGTGGATGATGTTTATTTTATCATTATTTATTGATTAATATAAGAGTCCGAACAATCAACTAACGTTTAGTTTTGTTTTCTCCAACCTCAACACACCTCATTCTTTGACGTGTTGGAATTGAAAAGATAACAAAACTAAATGCTAGTTGAATATTTTGAATTTTACAATTAGTAAGTGAGGACAAAATAGATAATATACAAACTAAAAGCATGAAATTCAAGGGATAATTATAATTTTAGTCCTGTAATTATAATTTCAGTTCTTTCAACCAATTTGACCCGAAATTGCAATTTACTTGTAATTTTTAATCCTATAAATAAATTCACAAAGGACCAAAAATACCAACTCTCCCAAGTTAAGGACTAAAAATGCCATCGTTTTAAGTTATAGGACTAAAATTGTAATTTACTAATTGAGTCATGTGCAAGTTATATGCAATAAAGGATGAAAATTGTCAAAATTTTAAAGTTATAGGAGTAAATTACAAAAATCAATTCGTGCAGATCAAAATTGCCACCCCCTACAAACTACAGGACTAAAATTGCATTTTTCTTTTCTTTCCAAAATTCAATTATAAACTATGCGATTAAAGAATACAATGAGACGGAGGGGGATTAAATGTTTTTCTTTTTTTCCTTTTCCGAATTTAAAAGGGCTTTGTGCCTATTTCGACTTAATTTCAAATATATGGAGCGGCTTGAATTTAACCTTTTTAAAAAGTGAAGGTAAAAGTTTTAAGCTTGAAAATTTTGTAGATTTCGATTCATTTCCAAAGCATCAAAATTTGACCTTAAAAGGTTATTGGATCACGAGCCCATTAAATTCACTAAGAATTAATC
The DNA here is from genome assembly GCA_034509725.1 of Sesamum angolense. Classification (NCBI taxonomy): domain Eukaryota; kingdom Viridiplantae; phylum Streptophyta; class Magnoliopsida; order Lamiales; family Pedaliaceae; genus Sesamum; species Sesamum angolense. The sequence goes on from JACGWL010000015.1 coordinate 4,980,302, forward strand.
CAGAAATCTTCAACTTTAAGCAATCTTGATTAGTTGACATATTAATCATATTTTTTTGTGATGTATTTTTCATAGATATTGGAATTGATATTAATATAATTTGTTCATATACAACGTTATAGCTAGAATCAATCCGAGGATGAGATGATCTTGCAATGTGGTCTCAACACAAGTTGCACTGCCCTTCACATTCTTCAATTGTTGTACTAATAATCATCATCCCTTTGCTTCTTCTCATCTCAGTGATTGTTCTTTGCAACATGGGCTCATGATGATCATCAAGATTCTGCAGCTCATGTTCTTCATGATTCTTCTCATGTAAGATCCTTAATTGCATCAGCTTTGGTGTTTTTACTTGTGTGTGTGTGTGTGTGTTGTTTCATTTCAAATTGGGACATCTGATTCATCAAGCTGTTGAAATTATTGTCATGATGAAGAACAGAAGAAATTAGAGGAAGACAGATTAAAAAAAGCTGAAGCTGTTCTAGCAAAAGCGCGGTTTTCCATTAGAGAAGTTGCTCAAAATAAGCTCATCAACTCAACATCAGATCAAGAACATCATGATGATGATGACTATATTCCTCAAGGGCCTGTTTACAGGAATCCACTGCATTTCTGAGGTACTATTACAAAAATAATATGTTGTTTCCTTGTTCTAATTAATCTAGATATATATGTTTGATTTATTACAACCTAGGTTGAGGTTCTTTGATATTTTAAGGAGCTATCAAGAAATGGAAAGGGTGTTCAAGATATATGTATATGAAGAAGGAGAGAGGCCGATATTCCACCACGGGCCGTGCAGGAGTATATACTCCACAGAGGGGAATTTCATCTATGAACTGGAGAGAGGAAGCTTTTATCGGACCAACGATCCGAGGGAAGCACATGTGTTTTTCTTGCCGTTTAGTGTCGTTGGGTTGGTTCAGTATCTGTATGAGCCTGGAAGCAGAGACAGGAAAGCCATTGCTGGTGTTGTTGCTGATTATGTACAAACTATCTCTTTCAGACATCCCTTCTGGAATTCAAGTCTTGGGGCTGATCATTTATGCTTTCTTGCCATGATTGGGTAGGGTTTTCCATGTTTTCTTGGTCTGATTTTTTTGCTTTAATTATGGTTTTAGAAGTTTATTGTTGTTTGATTAAAAGGATAATTAAATTGTATAGACATCCCTGAAATTAAGTCTAATTACACATACATCCCTGCATTTTGCAAAACTTCAACGTAATTTACCTTAAGGGGTGTAGATGTAAGTTTTTGCCTTTGAAAAGGTGTCGATGTGGATTAAAACTACGACCTAATGGAGTGTACTTGTAACTTTGCAAAAAGTAGGAGGTATTTGTGTAATTAGATCTAATTTCAGGGATTGTCAATGTATCATTGATAAAAAGAGTTAGTTTTAGACTATTAGTGTGTGTGTGTGTGTGTGTGTGTGTGTGTTTTATCTTGATGGATCTTCTTGCACATGTATTCAATAGGGCGGTCATTGTTAATTTTCTTGATTTGGTTTTGAACTTTTCAGGGTCCGTACTCAACTAAATCTGTACCAAAATTGTTTAGCAATTCCATTAGGGTTTTGTGCAATGCCAATACTTCGGAAGGCTTCAACCCTCTAAAAGATGTACCCTTACCTGAAATCAACCTCAACACGGGGGACATGAGTGGCCTTCTCGGTGGCTCTCCGCCCTCACAACGCCCCATTCTGGCCTTCTTTGCAGGCCGGTTACACGGCCGCATAAGGCGTATCCTACTAAAACAATGGAAGGGAAAAGACCAGGACGTTCAAGTCTATGATGAGCTCCCGAGAAACATTTCCTATGAATCGATGCTGAGGAACAGCAAGTTCTGCCTTTGTCCTAGTGGATACGAGGTTGCTAGTCCACGAGTCGTGGAGGCAATTTATGCAGAGTGTGTGCCCGTCTTGATATCGAAGGGCTACGTGCCTCCACTGAGCGACGTGCTCGAGTGGGAGGAGTTCTCGATCGTGGTGGCGGAGGAGGATATACCTAATGTGAAGAAGATATTGATGGGAGTACCTAAGGAGAAGTATTTAAGGATGCATGAAAGGTTGAGGGAAGTGCAAAGGCATTTTGTCATGAATGGACCTCCAAAGAGATTTGATCTCTTTCATATGATTGTTCACTCTATTTGGCTTAGGAGATTGAATGTGAGAGTATTAAGGGATTGAGGGGTAGCATTGGAATTATAGTGCTTAATTTGCATGCCCTAATCATCAAATATATATATACATATATATACATTTATAAAATTGAAAAGTATCTTTTTAATGTTTTCAATTATTTGACCTGTTAATTTTTTTGAAATATTTTATTAACGTCCATTTCTCTCTCCCCCGTCACTTCTCATTTTCTCTATTCTTAACTTCACATTCATATTTTTTTTTAAAAAATCCACAATTCGTTTTCTTCTCCATTTTTTTCAATAAATTTTCATAACTTTTTTGTATTTTTAGTATTTTTATTATAATTGATTAATATATATTTTTTAAAATTATAATATTTTTTATAGAATCTATACTTTATTATGCACATACATGCAAGTGTCGTATATCCTAGTAAAAGAAAAGCATGAATTAGGTTTCCCTTGATTATTTTGAATGATTCATATATATATATATATATATATATATATATATATATATATATATATATATCATCTTTATTTCATTTTTCATATAACATATTTTATCACATGAATTTAATTTATACTATTATTAATCTTGCTCTTAAAATGTAATTTTTTTTTTATATTCTATTTGTTGTTAATTTATCCTATTTTCATAACATTCCATTAAGGTAAAATTAGCAAAGCCAAAATGCAAAAAGCCCAAAATGAAAAAAAAAAAAAAAAGAAATGAAAAAACCTCGAATGTAGTTGAAACTTGTTGACGAGACCGAGCTAGGTCAGGTCCAATTTTAGCCTACCGATGGCCCAACCAGCTTAGTTAACACGTTACCAATACTTCCCAACCAGTCCAACAATTTTAGAAGTTAATAATCGATTTTTTTAAATAAAAAAAGTTGATGAAATATTTTTAAAAAATAAAATAAAAATATATTTTATGAATTTTCAAGGCTAAAATCCATTTAACCTCCTCATGTGTTGTATTGAAGTGGCTAAGAAAATCCATATGTTTTGAAAATAGATTAAAATCTTCATATATTTTGCAAAACTCAGCAAAAAATACCATTTTCGTTAGTTTTTAATGGGAATGTACATTTTACACGCCAGTGATCCGAGTGGGGTGTTTTTAAGAAAATAAATGACGGATTTTAACATATTTTTAAAACATGAAGGGGTTTTTTGTTGAGTTTTCAAAATACAGAAGAGTTTTATACATTCAAGCCATTTTTCGTATATGGAAATTGTAGCTGGGCATAGATTTGAGTTTCAGGTGAGTTGCGAACCAGCTTTAATTCTTTTAAAAAAAATAAAATGAAATGAGAGTAATATTCCCAAAATGCCACGTTTGATGTGTTTAGCACCGATTGTGGTGTGGGTCCATCACAATTTTTAACTATGCACTGCAGCAGCAACAACAACAACACTACATTTTGCATTAAAATTTACAGATTTCTTACGTGAAAGCGCGTAAAAGGCGGCATTGGAGTTTGGCCGTATGAACATTTTGCATTGCAGTAATAGTATTCAAACTCTCTTCTCTTGCTCCCCAACATATATTCCTCAGCGCTGACGATTTTCCCTCATTTCTCCAACCACCCTTTTGGCCCCCACTTTCTTCTTCCTCTTCCCTTTTCTTCCTTTTCTATGCTTTCTCCGATAAATAAATGAGAGATTTCCCACCCCGCAAAGTCAAAATTCAATCTTGAATTTGGATTTCTTACTTTCCCAAGAAAGAAGTTTGTTGATTTAGCCCACAAAGGAAAAAAGAGAAAATGAATCTTGAAATTGGAGCGTTGTCTAGAGCTTGAAGTCTTCTCTTGTTGTGGGCTTTAGTTGTTAGTAGTGGATTCAAGATTGTTGCTTTTTCAGTTTGTTTGTGTTCCCAGCTAGAGGGCGTTTCTCTCTCATGGTGTCAAAGTCTTTGCTTGTTGTGGGATACTTTTACTTGTTCTGCTATGGCCTTTTTGTCGCAAGAAATGGAGTTCTTGGTCTCAGCTATCTGAATTCTGATGATGCCTCTCCTTTTCTAGCCATAGAATTGCCTGCTGCTGACTCTTCCTCTGTGGATTCAGGTTTTGGCTTCTCAAATTCGAAGAAAATCCTTTTTCCTCAAGAGGGATTTGATGATGAGGTTGAACATGATGATTTTAAGGTAGAACCGACGGTGGTGCTCAATCTGAAACACCGATCAGCTGGGAAAAGAAAGAGGCCCAAGGAGTCGGTTTGGAGTCCACAGCCAAGGATTTGAATAGGATTCAGACGCTTCACACAAGGATAATAGAGAGGAGGGTTCGGAATAGCATTTCAAGAATGACCAGAGATGACACTCGGCGGGCCTCTGGCCCTTCACCGAAATTTAACACCGGCGGGTTCTCCGGCCAGCTCATGGCCACCCTCAAGTCAGGGGTGAGTCTTGGCTCAGGGGAGTACTTAATGGATGTGTTTGTGGGCACACCTCCTAAACATTACTCTTTGATTCTTGATACTGGTAGTGATCTTAATTGGATTCAATGCAAACCTTGTCGTGATTGCTTTGAGCAAAAGGGGCCTTATTACGATCCTATGCAGTCGAGTTCGTATCGAAATATAGCCTGTAAAGATCCCGTTGCCGGCTTGTATCGTCCCCTGATCCCCCACAGCCTTGCAAGGCTGAGACTCAGAGTTGTCCTTATTACTACTGGTATGGAGATAGTTCAAACACGACGGGAGATTTTGCATTAGAAACATTTACAGTCAATCTAACGGCGAAAAGTGGGATATCACAGTTTTGGAAAGTGAAAAATGTGATGTTTGGATGTGGTCATTGGAATAGAGGCCTATTTCATGGTGCTGCTGGTGTGTTAGGACTTGGGAGGGGGCCGTTATCGTTTGCCTCCCAGCTCCAATCTTTGTATGGCGATTCGTTCTCCTATTGTCTACTGAGCAGGAATAGTAACATGAGCAGCAAGTTGATTTTTGGTGAGGATAAGGGGCTGCTGAGCCACCCTGATTTGAACTTCACTACATTGGTTGCCGGAAAAGAAAATCCTGTCAGCACGTTTTATTACGTCCAGATAAAGTCGGTAGTGGTTGGTGGAGAGAAGCTAAATATTCCAGAACAGATGTGGAGTATGTCAGCGGATGGCGCTGGTGGTACAATTGTCGACTCGGGTACCACACTCAGTTATTTTGCTGATCCAGCTTACAAGATTATTAAGGAGGCTTTTGAGGAGAAGGTGAAGGGCTATCAAGCTGTCAAAGATTTTCCCATAATGGATCCTTGTTACAATGTATCTGGCGTCGACAAACTGGATTTGCCCTCATTCTCGTTCGTCTTTGCTGATGGAGCAGTTTGGAATTTCCCAGTCGAGAACTACTTCATCAAGCTCGAGCCTGAAAACGTAGTTTGTTTGGCAATTCTGGGAACCCCACGGTCGGCTCTGTCAATTATCGGGAATTACCAACAGCAGAACTTCCACATCTTATACGACATGAAGAGATCAAGGCTGGGATTTGCACTAACAAACTGTGCCGATATATAGCATCGTTTAGTAGAGTATATAGTCTGAGTGGTTTGCAGAAACTTGTAAACATGTCAGGATCAAAACAACGCTTCTCACTATTTATTTACTTACAGTGTGAAGCAAAATAATACTGTTGTTTCAGGCATATATCGGTTAATACATGTTATGATCTTTAGTGTTCTGCTGCTTCTTGCACATTCTTACAGGTCCATCGTATGCCTGAGCATCATTGGTTCCCCGAGATTTGCAGCATTTTATGGTATGTTGTCTTAGTCTGTTATCTTCTTCGTTAGAATTACTGATATTCTCGTGCAATAATGGAGTCGGAGTCATTGCTCTTTGCACGCCTGAACATCACTGATTCCCCAAGATAAGCATCATGACGCAGTTGTTTGGCCGTCCCAAATTTTGATATGCTGGAAAAACGAGACGGTTCCGCCGAATCAGAAGCTATTTGGCAGAACATAGTCTTCTACAAAAAAGTACTCTTATTTTGTTGACTTCGCCTACACATTGTATGGAGGATAAATCCCCCCTACCCAGCACCGAACCCCTTTTCCCTCCACCTTGTCCAGAAAAGAGGGGAAATTTTCTCTGTTTTTGTTGTCATCTGCTTAGGATTGCTCCTTTGAAGTCTAAATTCTGAGGTTTTGAAGGTCTTTGCATGGAAATTTGATTTCTTTTATTAGGATAAGAATTGCTTTGAGCTTGGTGGTTCCTATTATAAATGCTAAAACTGCGAGTTTTAATTGAATCAAACACTGTTTCAAAACACTCTATCAAAGGGCAAGTCTTAGCAGTCCATCAAAAGTAATGAAATCACCATTTGTATATACCAAGGGCCAGTTACAAACATTCCCATGTTACAATTCTCTTGTTTTTGCTCTACAGATAAACACCTCAAATACAGTGCCTACCCTACACAAAATATAACAAACAAAAACAACTAATTCTATTTTAGGCTATTGATAATGCTAAAACCTATAGAGGGGATCCCCACATATGTCGAGGGAAAACACAAAGCCATCTCCGAGAGGCAAGAAAGAGGATAGTTTGCGGATGCTGGCCTTAGTTAACTCAAAAAGTTATTGGCCCCTTCCACTAATTTATACTCAGTTCCAGGCACTTGTGCCTGCGGATGTAGCTCTCCAAATCAGAACTTACTATAGAAATTCCATCAAGAAGTATGGTTTAAATCCGCACTTGTTGCTGCATTTCCGAAAGAAGCATCTCCTTTTCTTGCTACGGCTGGTAAACACCGGCTGTTGATCCTCCCATATCAACGTGGTTGCTAATAACTTGAGAATGAAGTAAAAGAGGGTGAAGAGTTGCAGCTGTTACTGCCTGTGCCGGGTGGAAAATACCAGTAAAGGCTCCGTGAACGGGCTATGTTGAGGTGAAAGCCAGTTGACCCTGGGAAACACCTGAACCTTCACTCTGCATAAGCAAATGGATCAGAAGTGACCACTTTTCTAATATGTAAAAGAGCAATCTCACAAGTTGGAGCGCAGAAGCATAGCAACCTAGCAAGTCCTATATCAAAATGATTCAGTACGTAGCTTGACGCAAAGTTAGTAAAATGCATAAAAATCAAATTCTTTTTGGTGTCTGCTAAGCCCTTCTTCATAGACAAGTCACCAATCAATTGATTGACACCATCATATGCTCTACCAATGAAAGTCTCTGAAATTGATATTGCCCTGGGAACATATTAGGAATGAGCTTATGCTTATATTTCCTTGGAAAAATATTAAAAACGATTTTCATGATAAAATTCTTGCTCACTGATATATCAAGATCAAAAGGGACCAATGTGAGATCAAAATTGTGATCGCAAGGCCTCCTTGTAAAAGCTTTCTTCTTAAACAGATAAAGTTCTATTAATAGATCATATAATGTGTAAAATGACGAACCTGTTGACCACTGACAGAAATGTAATTTTCCTTTGCTTGAGAGGCGGCAATGTCCTCATTGAATGTTGAAGTAAGGACTGGTGTGGCTGAACTGGGTGTGTAGTTGGGAGCAGAAAGACCATATGACCCATAGCTGCCAGCCACTCTAACGTGAGACGAGCTTCCTGAACTAGATCCTTGCTTATACTGAGAAACCGAATATTTGGCAATTGTTCCAGGTGGCGTTGGATACAAACTGCCACCCTGAGGTTGCTGAGACGACGCACCATTGCTTAAAAATTGATGAATTGCTGGTGGTGGGACATAAAATGGAGAGAAATAAGGACCATAAGCAATAAAAGGAGGATAATGGGGCAGATGAACTCCAGTTGGTTGATGTAATACAGGAAGAGGTTGCTGAGTTGCAGCTATTGAACTTTGCATGATCCCAGCAGCTTGGGTGACAAGAGGTGCTGAAGACACCATGGACTGAATCAGAGGGGCACCAACCTGCACCTGAAGACCGTCAGATAATTAAACATAGTATGCTGAACAATTGATAGGATGTAAAAGCAACAAGTTTCTATGGGTAAGACCAGAACCATCTCAAAGTAGCCAAGTAAAAGAGAAATCTACAAGTATCAGATGTAATAGTAAAGAACTGCTCAAATATGTATACAAGCCAACTGTAGGCATGACCCTCTTGGGAGAGAAAATAAAAGGAAAAGCATACAATAAAGTATCTTCACACGAATTGTGGTGCTGAGTTCTCCACTATTCAAATAAATCAGACAAAGTTATCCGAGAATTCTGCATATACTTTTGTGACTTTATCTACTAACAGTGACAGGATGAGATGTTATTGTTTTGTTAGAAACAGAGTACATGATATGCATAATTTTCATAAATTGAAAAAACAAACCCCACAATCAAAGCCACGAAAAGAAATAATATAAGTACGAGAACAAGACTTCATCAAAAAGTAACCCATTACATTTCTTGCCGGAAAAAAACAACTGTGGCAGAGTGTGAATTTCAGACGACAGAATAATCTTTAAATGTTGGATACCCAAAAGAGCAAAGACGGAACCTTCTGGTAAAAATCAAGGATGGAGTTTATGTATTGTAAATCAGTTGATCTCCACATTGCTATCTTAATGGCAATGAAGGTTTATTGAAACTTCACAAACAGAATGGACAAAGCCAAAGGGGAGCTACTGAGATTTATAAAGCTGAGACCTCTTGAGAAGTCTGTGCAGAAACAAGTGCAGCATTTCCATTGTATTTATTTTCAGCTCCAGCAGACTGAAGAGGCAAAGTGCGACCATCACTATCCATGCCAGATAGATAAAACTGTGCATAATAGCTCGTTGGATCAAAAGATTGCTGCACCTGTATGGCATATTGTAGTCAACTTAATGTTAGTAAATGAAGTAAACAATATAGTCACGCACACCAAGTTCTCAACATCAGAGGAGTGACCTGCTAGCATACAACAAAATAAGCAAGCTACAACACATGGATGTGCAATACCTTGGATACTGAAGCGTTTAGACACTTAACATTAAAAGGAATGATGAACAACAATGAGAGAACATACAGCAAAGCTTGGAAGTTGAGGAACATCACGAGTTTGAGATTCCGAACTTTCAAAAGGTGGAAGCTGGCCACTCAATATGGGTTGCATAAATCCAATATTATAGTTTGAAGAAGAATGGACAACAGGATGTTGATGGATTTTGGGAGCAACCTCCTGCTTGGATTCACCATAATCAGGGTTGATAGAGGATGGGACTTCAAACTCACTAGACAAAAATATTTCTGGTCCTTGTGAAACTGATTGGGTATGGCCAGGATATTTTGCTTCAGAGTTCTCCATAGCTACCAACACAGTTTGATTTCTGTAACCATGCAAGAAAGTATGATACTTAGATACAGAAGTAAATTATAGGAACTAGGTACTGAAACATAAATGAAAAGTTTAACAGTGAAACGCTTCACGAAGCCCTAATCATATAGCCAAGAATTCGGTTCGCACATGAACTTACCAAACAAGACATCAAGAGCAAAATCGGTATGCATGTGCTGGAACATTTAGAAACTTGTACTTATATAATGTAGTCTATAATAACACAGAAGGTGGTATAGTTCATCAACTGAGGAAGAAACAGGAAGGTCCTGGGGACCTCAAAGAATCTAAAGACTGATTAGTGAAGGATTAAGGAAATTATAATATATCGACAAAGTAGACAGATAAGGCATGAGTGAAGAAGGGGAAAATGCTAGAAACTAGAAGGGAACTACCACCAGATATTAGTAAAAGAGATAAATCAAGGAGACTAATAAAAGCAAGAAGTGATAGGGATGGGTCACAAGATTTTTTGAAGGGAGTGAACTGAAAATTTCATGTTGTTCAACACAGAGGGAAAATATGCACATTAGAAAGTGAAGTAGGTAAGAGTGAATCCTTTGAAATTGTTATCAGCAACACAACCATAGAAAGTTTCAGTACAATTCATAAAGAGAAACAGAAGATGCTCCCGACCCCAGGACACATTCCGGAGAGTGAGGAACGAAAATTTAAGACTTTGGTTCGTCCACATTGTTAAACTATTAAGTGGGCATGTTCTAGAGGGGAAGACTTTAATGCTTCCTAGCATCTTAAATGATTATATATAGGTGAAACATAAATTTGGAGAGTGCAAGAAATTGTTTCTTGATTTTCTAGTTTAAGTTTAAGGCTCTCCAACATTCCATTATGAGATTTAGTGTGCTTCTCACATTTTGTCTTAGTCCCATGAATTTTTTTTTCTTTTTGCATGTTACTTGCCGCATCCTTAGAACAAAATCTTTGAATAAATCGTAGGTTCCTGCTGTGCAGACCTGGGCCTGACTCTTATAAAATTTTCATTAATCAATATCATCCCTCAACCAAAGAAATAGACCCTTTAAGTGTTAAGGAGCAGGCTTTTCCAGCAACAATCTATTTTCTGGGCATCTCCCCACTCATTTCGAGCATATAGACCAAGACTGTAAATCTCTCCATTAAGACAGCACTATTTGCTTAGCCAAATTGTGACCCTAAGGAGCACTAACGGATAATTTGAATCTTAATCAAGACACCACACTCTCAAACCGACTATACAATTCATAATTATAAACCCAGAAGAGTTCCTTCATAATCAAACTAGATCTCACTTCCATATATCAACAATGAGCTACATCTATGCCCGTGCTTTCAGTCCCAATGTGGCTATTAATAAATTGACAGGAAAGAATTCTCTGTTGATGAAAAGCATGCTACATCAAGATGGGTTTAATCACACAGCAGAACTAACAATCGCCCGACATAGAACATAAGTAGAAACCTCACTTAGCAGCAAAAGAAAGATCTTTGAGGCAGAAACCAGAAAAAACAGAACTTGGGGAGGGGAGAGAGAGACACCTCAACTTTAGCTCCTTCACAGGTTCATCAATAGGTTCAGATGATCCATATAGTGCTGGACTCTTGTCACTCTCAAGGCCTCCATTATGTGCCATGTCTACTCCAAAGCTAGCATCAAAACTTCCAAAACAAAATCCAAGTTTTCCAACTTCAGGCACATGTATTTGATTAGGAATACTAACATGCTGACTATCAGAAATGTGTAATTCCTCTAACTTCCTCTGCAGCTCTGGAGTAGCTTCTTTTGAAGGATCTGGATGTGGTTCAGGATAAGTGCCAACAGATATTGTAGAAACCTCAGATGAAGCAGCTGCACTGCCACTCTGACCAATACTGGGATTGGTAGACTTTGGCTTCCACTCTTTGCTTGGAACCACTGAAGCAAAAGACATTGAGACACCAGTTATTTACTGAATACAACACCCATTCTTCATATTAAAAACTGAACAAGTGCAGGAGCAACCATTACAATCAAATCCATAAGATTACTGACTTTCACTCTTATGTTTCCGCAGGTTATGCTTTCTTCCATAACAAGTATGACAACATTTAAATGTTGAAACAAGCATCAATTTGGATTGCCATCCATTTATAAAGAACAACATAGACAGAGATTATCACAAACTAAGACCGCAGTAATGCAAAATAAGAACTACGCATTTTAGAGACCATTTCTCTCAATGTTATCTTGGTCAATCTGCTGGAAGGGCAGGTCTCGCAACAAATCCATGTTCCAAAATTTAGTTGAAGCAATCATCAGCCAGGATGATAGAACACATACACTATAAGTCAAAATGTATGGACTAGTAGTAAAGCCAACTATAAGCTACTCTTACATTTACAACAAATGCTTCCTTGGTTAAATCAGTCTGTTCTGTGTCACAGTGCAACACTTAATGACTGCAGCTAGCAGCACCACCTGGGCAGTCTTTCAGAACAAATAATATAACAACATAAGTACTTCTTTCATATGGCCTCAACCAGATTTATACCTTTTTGTGGGCCAACCACTTGAGATGGATTGTTATAATTAGATGAAGGCCTACTAACAGAAGAAACACCAAAAGTAGAAGAGGCAGTCCCCATAGACACTGAATTTTGAGTATTTCCAACTCCCTGGAAGTCATTTGGCATCTTTTCCTGCATGGCAGAAGCTGATTTCCTCTCTGCAAGATTATCAGCAATCAGTTCAATGGCAATTTGCTGATTTCCTGCTTCACCACTAATAGCACCCATGGCACTGGGGAGTGCAGAATCTACAGATGGCACAAGATCCAAAGAAGAGAAGTGAGATACTGAACCAGGTGCCGGAGGAGGGGATTTTGCAGGTTTATTTGAATCTAGTTTCTCATTCTTTTGTATATCCCTTGTCCCAGGAGTATCAAGGATGCTACTTGAATGAATAGGAGATGAAAATGTCAGTGGTCCTTCCAACTTATGCATGCTGGTAATTCCAGTTTCATTGTATTGATCAACACCTCCACTTGCAGACATATGGTTGTCACAAATAGAATTGGTACTCTGGGAAGTAATACCAGATGGACCTTTAGACACATCACTAATTGGACTGCAAAGACAGAAGACAAATAAACCTCAGAAAACATTGAGGGGAAAAAGTGGCTCGAAAATATTGACAGGTAAAAGCGGCAGAAACATGGAGCTGTATAGTATGCGGTGTCAATAAGTACAGATTTGAACATATAAAATATGAACACATCACATTACAAGGTCATCAAAAGGTAAACCACCTATCCCACCTTGCAATGGAAGAAGCTTCATTCTTTTTCAATTCTTGTGCATTGACCAGGGGACTCTTGCTAACGACTTTCTCTAGAATCTGACTGGTGGCCCTTTCCTTAACAGTGTATGAACTTCTTCCACCACCAGCATCTGACAAGACATGATGAGAACACCAGATGACAGAATGAATAGAATAAAAGATAGCACTTCTGTGGTAACAATTTTTAGAAAATTATACTTTTTTTTTTAAGGCTTCCTTTTACGTAGTGCTTGGTGGAAGGAATAGCTTTTCTAATAAAATAAGTATGGAATTACTATGGATTTACGACCAGAGATGACAGGGTTGAAAGTTAAATGATAAGTAACAAGAAGCATAATACGCATACAACCACTTAATCTTCCATTTCTAAAAGGCAAACATAAAGATGATTGTTCATGCTTAACAGCCACAAACATAGGCTCACCCTGAGACACATTCCGGGATGAATAGTTGCCACGACCTGCTCTATTCCCCTGTGCCTGGCTACCTGGCTTCCACCTCGACTCTGCAGGCTCCTTATTCAGATTCTGAACATGTACAGACAGTAATTTAAACCCAGTCATAGTCTGCTTAAGCCGCGACAGTTTAGGAGAAACTTCAATGGGGAAAAACAAGAAAGAGAGAAGGGGGTAAAATAACAAAGCAAGAAGGGAATTCAAAAATAAGATCATGCAGGGAATCGTGGTATAGTTGAAGGCATGAAAGGTAGTAAAGTCTAAAGAGCTTCAAAGACAATCAGGTATCTTTTTATTCAAGGAAAGATTAGATAAAGAAAAGACGCGTGTCATATTTGCCTCCTACTATTCGAGGCTGATGACTATTCTATTAGTTGACAACTTTCCCTGTCTCTTCCATTCATTCAGATTGCTTTTACTCTGAAGGAAGGCTGGACTTTTTTTCTACTTTCTTTAGACCACCCAAATACAGAACTATCATGCTGCCAAGTGGGATATCCAAGGTTGAAACAATGAGATCCTCTGCAGTCTAAACTTAAACCCAATGGATGACATCCTAATAAGGAGCTCCATAACATTGCCACCACATAGAGCGTTATAAGATTTGGGCAGAATGATCCGGTGAAACTGAAATGTCAAATGCATACTACTTATTTATTGTGCTGGAGCAGACTTCAGGTAAGGATTGATTGTGATGGAGCAAACATAACTAGGAAAGCAATACAAAAGGTTCTCAAAGTTCATGGATGATTACTCTTTTCATTTTTCTACCCCGTTCAAAAATTTTCTTATTCTTGTCCTCTTGAAGCTTTAAAACTTGGTCACAAGGAAAGTTCAAGATATACTAATATCACATTACAATGAGTTTCATATACTTTTCCTAGTAAGAGGAGGAAAAGAAAAATCCAGAAAGTCTTAAAACTATCAAAAGAAACAATGAACATCTTTTAACCAGATCGACGAACAAAGCAAAATACATTAAAGGGCTAACATGTCATTGTAAATTCAGAATTCAGCTATGTTGAAGAAATTATTAGTAAGCGACAGACCACAAGGGAACCAAATCATGAACTACCTCTTTTCTCCTATCGCGTTTCTTTTTTACTTCATGGAATGTACCTGTAGAAGAATATAAGAAACAAGTCAGTCTGCTAGCAAACAAAAGCACCAGAGCTAGCAAACACAAATACAACAAAATGGTTTTCTGGTGAAATGGAATTTGATATGTGTTCTACTATTCTGTCCTAGGAAATTAAGAAAAGAAAACAAGAGGTGACTCAGCCTTTTATGGTCAACCATGTCATGGTAATGATAAAAGAAATGCTTATTATTGGGAATTTTAAAAAGAGATTCTGATAAAGATCCTAGACCCCTAATAATTAACTAGGGATGACAAATGTGCTGCTAAAATCATTCAAACCATCACTGGTGGTAGCTGAAACAGGAAATGCCTTTTTATTCATGCACTGGAGACCCGAAGCATTTACATTTTCCAACTGATGCTCCTGGATGTGAAACTGCCAAACAACCAATGAGTCTCATACAGGCAATTAAGCAAATTTTCAACTACGTCTCTAACTATAATGAATCAAATACACAGGGAATCCAGAAAAGAATCCAGCAAACAACACAATCTATAAGTTGAAACCACAGTTAACTAAGAATCCAAAGTTCACCAGTAAAACAAAATAAAAACAGGCAGCAACCAACAGGAAGATACAGGACAGTTTTTAAGGGCCACATAGCGAAAACAAACAAAGATCACTATGTAATAGAAGTTTGACAACTACAGCAACAGAAGCACACAAATTCACAAACTACTGTCATCCCACAAGTTCATCTGGATCCCATCATCACAAAAATGCGTCCTTCTTTCTCCTTTCCAGCTAAACCTTAGGTTATTTCAATTCTTCAGTGCTCACAAAAACGGGTATACACACATAAACCCAGTAAAAAAAGAGTAGATCATACTGAACCATTAAACATACCTAATGACAACACAGATCAAAAGCAGAATCGACGCCAACTAGCATAGTTCATACACGCAAACTAAGCGAGGCAAAAACAGAAGAAGAAGGGGAAAGAAAAAAGGAAAGTTTGTCTAACCGAGAAGTAGGAGCTTCTGTGTAGTTTCATTGGGATCCATGGAACATTCCTTAAGCATTGCATAAATCTCATCTTCGCTATGATTATGCCCAGTAATCTCCTTTATATCCTCGATCGTCTTCTTTACGCTGCTCGGAATCGAAACCCTACTTCCCACTGCAGCTCCCTTAACTCCACTGCTCATCATCATCTTCTTCTTCTTCTTCTTCTTCTTCTTCTTCAATCCTCACCCCCAACACCTCTACTGCACCTATATACTCATGTGCATATATAATATACTATAATGATCAGTAGCAGAAAGCAAATCAACTAATACAAGTACAGACCAGCCATGTTGATGAATCTAGAGAGAGGAGAAAGAGGGGTTGAGCTGATTTATGAACTTGGGGGAAAATGGTTCTTGAAATCATTTATGTATTGATTTGAGGTACTAAATTCTAAAAATGGCTGAGTCCGAGTGTATGCAATTATAGGTGACAGTTGACACAAAAACCATCCCCAAAGACCTCTGTCTTTGCCTGGGTTTAAACCCCCCCCCCCCCCCCCCCCCCCCGCGCCCCCCCGTTTTATTCGGTTTAAATAAGAGTAAAATTCATATTAGCTCCCGAATTTTATCATTAATATCATTTGAGTAATATCACATTGAATATGAATCGGGTATTAAAGTAGGGTAAATTACATCTACCTCCCCTGAGATTTGGTATAATTACAAATACCCCCTCGTTGTTTGAGAAATTACAAATACCCCCTAATTTTAAGGACCGTCTAACAATTACCCCAATCTATGCATTTTTATAGTGAACTGACCAAAATACCCTTATGAATTAAAATTTATAATTTTATTTATTTTTTTAAAAATATTTTTTTTTATCAACTAAGGCGATAATTTTTTTTATAATTTTTAAATTTTTTTATCCATCCCATTCAATATTTTTATAAGATTTTAATTTTTTTTAAAAAAATAAAAAAAATACTGTAAGGGCAAAGTTGACATTTCTATGCCTCCATCCAAGAATTACATAATTTTATCAAACATTAGGGGGGTATTTGTAATTTTATCAAACAACGAGGGGGTATTTGTAATTATGCCAAACCTCAGGGGAGGTAGATGTAATTTACCCATATAAATATTAAGGGATCCTCCTATAAGATTTTGTGTAATTACACGTAGGTTCCTTATGATTTGAGAAATTACATGTAGGTCCCCTGTAATTTGAAAAATTACAACTAACACCCCTGAGGTTTGCCTACATCTAACAAATATGTCCGTTCGTTAGTCAAAATTCACCAATTTGACTAATATTAACAAAAGAAATTAGAAATTAATCTATATTAATCATTAATTGACTTATTACTAACTTTTTGCATGTTAAATAAAAAAAAATTTGGATTAAATTACCCTTGTTATAACGGTGAAAATATACATTCTCAAATACATTAACGCGTGAAGACGTTTGAGAGTAATTTGGTCATAAAAAAAAATTATTTAACCTGTAATAAATCAGTAATAAGTCAATTATGATTAATATAGATTGTTTTTCTGATTTTTTTTGTTAATGTCAGTTAATTTGGTGAATTTTGATTAACGGATTGACTTGTTTGTTAGATGAAGCATACCTCAAGGATGTTATGTGTAATTTTTCAAATCACAGGGGGTCTACGTGTAATTACATCAAACCTCAGGGGAGGGGAGTGTAACTATCCCTAATATTAATGGTAGAACTCAAATACTAATTAAATCATATATAATTACTCGTGTACCAAAGTGACATTAATAACAAAATTCGAATACCAATTAAGTCATTTGTAATTACTCATATACCATAGTTACATAATGGCAAAACTCAGATACGATTTTACTAGTTTATATAAAGTGTAAGTTAAATCAGTGTAACATTGAGAGTGTTTGAAAATAAAATTTTAAATTGGATCGTCTGAAAAAAAAAAAAAAAAAAAAAAAAAAACAAAAACTTAATACTTACAAATTTAATATTCAGTTGCAAATGTTAGTTGGGAGTTGTTTATAACTTTTGATATAAGATATAGACAAATCACCAGGCAAAATAAAAAAAAAAAATAAAAAGGTAAAAATTACCCTTAATTTTTTCTTGCAAACTCCCTAGATCTTCTCTTTGCTTCTTCCTTTAAACCTTCATTTCACACCACAAAAATCATTGCTCCTTATACATAAACCACTGTGTCCACTTCCAATTTCAGATTTTGGAGGCTCACAAATGGATCTATACCGGTGAAAAATAAATATAAAGGTTAGAACGTGTCTGTTTGAGAAGGTAGTTATATTCAAACCCTATTAAGCTATGTTTATGTTTGAAGTTGTCGTTTTTTTGAACATTGTTTTGTTGTATTTTTTTTTTTTCAGTTGTTTCAACTATTTACATGAATATCAAATAGATTGTGGATTTCAAAGACCTTTTTTTCATATTTTTTTTCAAAATTTTTGTGATTCATGCTTGTAGATATGATTGAATACATTATAATGATTTAGATTTTAAATTTTTTCAATTCTTTTTTGTTTTCACAAAAATCCTTGTAACATATATTTAAGCTTTAGTACGCCCAAAATAAGGGACGTTCCACCTACTCCAACATTAAAGAGAGCATTGGACTTTTATGACAGGCAGACAAAAAGGTATGCTGGCAGGATGTTTCCGTAATATTTTACAAATTACGAGGATATAATTGTGGTGTTTTAAAAATCATACGGATGTTTCTGTAATTTTTGTTGCATGTAGTTAGGGGCTTATTGTAATAATTTAATATTAATAAGGTTTTTATTGATTTATTCTGTTTATCTTACCGGTGGAGTTTGATGAAAATATAGCTTTGAAAGAGACGATTGGAGCAGTCAAGAGGCAAAAAATGAATGCACAGGTGGATGAGATTTCATTATGAAGTTAAGAAGGTCCTCTTCTAACTCAACAAAATCAAAGTGAAGCAAATGCACAATACGGTGGAGTTTCAACACCTTCTTTCAAATTCGAGGAAGTAAATATGATAAGAGGTAATCATAGGGAAAAAATGGGACTGAAGAAAAAGAAGCATGATAGAGGATCAAACTCACATAAATGTAAAATATGATACATACACAGAGCAGGCATCCAAGCATGCAAGTGCAGAAAAATGCAATTTAATTCATATGATATTATAAATGTACAAATTACCACCTCATGAGATTCCACCAAATATCAAATAAGAAAATATAATTATACGCGTCTATTTTGTTTATAATAACTAGATATTGTCGCACGCGGTTTCCGCGAGCATATAAAAAGAATTAATGTGAGATGATAAGAAAAAAGGATTTTGTTAAAAGAATAAAATATAAATATAAACATAAATTATAATAAATATGGAGAAGTAAGGAGAAAGAGAACTGTGGGTAGTGGGCAGTTATGAGGAAAAAATAATTATAAAATTATTAAAAAATATTGAAATTACTAATCTGACCAAATAATTTTATAGGGTTAAAATAAAATGAAGGGTAAATTGGGACAATTTAAAGTTAGTACGCTAAAAAAAATTATTTTTATAATAGTACTAGTAGTCGTTGCACGCGCTTCTCGCGAGCATATAATAAAAATTATGATATGAGATGAAAAAAAATCATGAAAATAAAGAAACGTGGGTGAAATGACAAAGAAATAATATTTTATAATTGAAAATTTATTAAAAATATAGAAATTTATAAAAAAAAGAAAATATGAAGAAGTTTAGAGAGAAATATGGAGAAAGTGGGTGAGAGAATTTTTTTTAAAAAAAATTTTGAGTTTATTTAAAAAATTTAAAATTATTAGTTTGACCAAATTTATTTTTAAAAAAAATAATTTAAAAATAAAATAGAATAACTTAAAGTTGTTACGATATTTATTTTTTTTATTTTTTATAGTAGTATAGATAATTCAGCAAACATATTTGATCGCGGAAATTGGGACCGAGGAGGAGAAAGACTGGGCACCAGTACCCTACACTGCCATTTACCAGCTGGTTCTAAGCCTCCTCTCTCGCGCTCTCTGTCCGCACGCGAGACACACACACAGGAACACTTCTCCGACGACGACGGCAGGCCGGCGGCGTCCTTGTAGAATCGGCACTCTGTGGGGGATTTTGCTCTAATACACATCCTTCCTTCTTCTTCTACTGAAAGGTGAATTCAAGGTAAACAGTAACCCTGTCAATATCTCTGCTAAATCTGAATTTTCTTTGGCTTTTGGAGTGAAATAGGTGGGTTTTTGTTATAGAACGTGATCTCCTCCGTGGGTTGTGCTTGCATTTGGGTAATTGACGAGGTTATTACTTCGCATGAGAACTGTAAGGATTGCGCTTCCAATCGTTGGGACACTTTTATGTTTTTGCCAAAAGTGTGAGAATTTTTGTTGATATTGGGATTTAGAGGAGCTCTGGAGGCAAAGTTTGAATAGTATTACCTTGGTGGATGGTTCGCATTTTGTGTTGGGAGTGAGTTTTTGGTTGCGTACAGTGAGAGAGTGAGGAAGAATTTCGTGGTGACAATATATGAACACTAGACAACTCTTGTTAAATCCTGAAATAAAGAAATTTCGAGAGTCAGATTACTGATTTCATGTGTGGAAGTGAGTGCTTTTCATGTGTGAAATGAGCTAGCATGGTGCTCGAGAAAAATGCATGTGAGAATGCACTTGGAAGTTCATTTCAGTTTTCCGCTTTTTGACCCTCCGTTGGAGTATGTTTCTAGGTTTTACCATCTTCGATTTGATAGTATAGAACACTTACATCAAATACTAGATGTTTAAGATTTTTTGAGTATACACTATTTTCGAAAATTCCTAGAGCTGGAACTACCCAACAGTTCCTATACAAACAAAATGCTTCAGTCTTTTGTTCTTGGTGATAAGCTGAAGATGTCTGTGTTTTCAACCAGTGATTCTGCAATTATTTTTTTTCCTTCCCTAATAAGAGATTCTGTAATTATTCTAATTATATTGTTATTTTCACATTCCCATTTTCTTTACTGTCACTTATCTGCAGTTATCTTTTTCCACCTGATAAGAGATTCTGTTATCAGTCAAAATTATATTTTTTTTCTCATGTTTCCATTTCCGTCATTGTCACCTACCGCAACTTAATTCTTTCAGGCAGTGCTGGCGAAACTGTATTTGACCAACCACACTCCTTGTGGGACTTCTTTGTTGGTCTTTCACCATATATTTTCAATTGCTTGATTATAGTAATAGGGTAATTAATGAGCTTTCATCCTCTGTAAACATGCATGGAGTTCGTCGAGGTTTAGCTTATTTTTGTAAGAACCTGCATACACTGTCCCGTGATGGTCCAAGTGACACCTTGAAGAGGAAGGTTGCTGAGTTAGAGAAGAAGAGGAAAACACGAAATCCAAAGAAAAATCAATTATTGGTGGATGTTCCTGAATCAAGATCTTTCCTTGACACAGCAACCATGCCAATGATACTGACTGTCGTGGGAATTGCTCTCTTTGCTAAGCTCCTGATGATGGTATTATTTACATATATTGTCCTTGAATCGATTAAACATATTGGTCAATTTGCCCCAAGAATTAAGGACCTTCCTTCTGCAATTTAAGTGAGTTCATCATGCTAAATCTGGAAAATGCCCATTGCAGACAAACTATATGTGAACTAAAATGCTGTTTCTTAAATATATGCAAGGCCTCATAGTTTTTGAATTTGAGTTCTTTGTAGTTTCAGATTTTGATTAGCTACAAAATAATCACTTTGAAGCTTATTCTTGTAGAACTATGCATGTGTTTAAGACTTTATACATTGTCTTCAAAATTTAGTTGGAAGTGTCTCATGCTTTTTCTTTCTAGAAATTGAGGCTTCAATATCTGTTTGGACATAAGTGGTGGATCAGGCAGTCCTGTGGGTATTAGATGGCAATAGACCATCTCTTAATGTTCTTGTTGATTTCTCTAGTGAGGCCTACAGAAGATTGCAAACTTAAAAATTGTGATATATTTGCAGCATGATGAGGCAACGTCCCAGGAAAGAATTGAGCGGAAGATAAAGAATGCCCCAGCTGGTCAAGGAACTGTTAGGATGCTCACTCGTGAAGAGTGGGATGAAATTCAAGAAGTGCGGCCGAGGACTCCATTTGAATCTAAGCTATCACGTCCAAATGCCAGAATAAGGACTGGGGAACCGCTGCACTTGGTAATTGAAAAGCCTTTTCTATGTCTTTGCCTTTCTGTCTGGCAGCAATTTCCATGTAGAAGGTGATGTTTAAACACTAGTTGGACAATCACATGGTTTAGCTCCTTCCTTTCCACATCTAGCGAACCTCTTGTAAACTCTGAGTTATTTGAGTTTTGCGGTTAACTTAGCAATCTTGTGCCTTACCAAGCAGTGAGGTTGCAACCTTTAAGGTGGAGAACACCAAGGTTTAGATTTACAAGCGGCACTCAATATGCTAGATCCTACTTTTGACCTCCCTCAGACCCACCCAAGTGACAATGAAAATTCAGAAGGGCCCACTTTATGAGCTAGGAAATACCAAAAATTGATCAGATCTGCATCACATTGGTGGATAGTTTTTCATGTGTAGTATGGTTTTTTTCAAAAACCTCTTGTATGCTAGATGTGCGATTAGAAGTAGCCACCTAACAGTTTGTTAAACTTGAAATGAACTACAGGAGGGGATAAATTTGACGTCTCATACCTGGAATTTAAAGTAAATTTTAACATCCTCTACGGGCATCTGAAGTTAAGATGTTAAGAATTTTAAGCTTATACAAATATTTTGAAGCATGTTTGAAACTCTAGAATTCATACCTCCATGTAATTATTCTTTTCAATTGTATATATGTGATCATCATTGAGAGTGGGTATATAAAGTGACTCACGAGGACTGCCTTTTGCTTCAACTCTTGGAACATAGACCCTTCTTTCCCTTCTGTTCGAGAATGTACTTGTTTTGGCAGATGCAGTGAACAACATTATAGCACATCTGTATCGCATTGGGAAGCTATACAGGATCAAATCTGTGTTTAAAACTCTCTCTCATATTCCAGACATTATTGAATGTTTTTTAATCTTCAACCTGTTCTCTTTCATCGACTCTTGCTTCTCCTTATGTATGTTGCTTTTCTTCAATCAAGCTTATTCCAACTGCTTGACAGTATCTTTGCAAAATGTTGCAGGAAGATGTGAAGGATTGGACAGTAGATGTGCTCACGGATGCCCTAACACGGGCCGAGGAAACCACCAGACGTGGGTCCAACTAGCTTTAGACTCTGTAACGGCATTCTTTCTTCCGGATTTCATCACAGCAGCATTTCATGAGTCCAAGCTATCTAGTCTTGTACGTTCCCGTTCGCCAATTGCTGCTAGCGCCTGCCAATAGCCTGGCCTGAGCAACTACCGATGCTCACACACTTTCAAAGGCCTACGGACCTGGCAGAAAAATGAAAACAGAAACAAACAGAATTAGTCCCCATCTGCTTTTCCAGCTTGTCTATATTGCAATAAGCTATTGAAAGATACTTATGAATGATGTAAGCTGACAATTTGCAGAACAGCAGTTGTTTTGACTGTCGGGGCAGCAGCGGGTTTGCCAAAACTCAAAGGCTGAGCCTGTTAATTGTTTTATGGACTTTCGCCTTGGTGGGTTGGGCTCGTTGGTCCATATATTTTTTTCTTTTTACCTAAAATTAAGAAATTAATTTATTTATATTATGCTATTTAAAAAAAAAATTTTGTTGTAATTTTTTTTGGGAAAAAAAAGGGTTACTGACGAAACATTAATTATCTTATATCTGCACCCTCTAAATTTTTTAAAATTTGGGATCTCAAATATATTATTCATTTCACATGTCGAGAATTGTTATCAATTAGTCAATTAATGTTATGTTCTTATCATAATTTATGGTTATATATTTATATATATATATATATAATATTCGATTATTTTATATATATGTCACATCACTCCGTAAGTAAATTTCATAGCAAACACATATTATATAAATTTTGATTAACGAGGAAATTTATTATTTAAATAAAAATAAATGTTAGAAGTATTAGATGTAATTTCTCAAATTACAAAAAAAAATATATAATTATATTAAATCTGAGAAGAGAATGGTATAATAAATTACCCTACTTTATATTTGTTGTTATTGCTGCAATGGCTGAAAAATGACCAAAATAAAATGTATAAAAGTCGTGTTGAAAGTGGAATAATGATGATAAGAAATTGAGTTAAATTTATTTTGATCCTTTGTGATATAATAATATATCAAAAAACTCCTTATAAAAATTTAAATATAAAAAATCATTCTTATGTTGTGAACAAATGACTCATAAAGCTCCCTGGTCAAATCTAGTCTCTGGGGATTTTTTGAGTTTTTATTTTATTTTTTTAGCATAAAATTGATACTTTATTTTTTTTAATGAATGTTTTGAATATTCTCAAATACAATAGGGGTTATTGGATTTTTCCCATAAGAAAATATAGAGGAAAATTGAAGCAGTCAAAGTCAATCATTCCCTGGGGGTGGAGCACTAAGAAAAAACGTATTCGATGATGGTAAGTTAGTGGGAATTATGTCTTCAAAAACCGTGGAAAAGAAAAGTCGTCTCTTCCAATTTCTCGCGACTTTAAGGGTCAAGTTTCTAGAATATTTATTTCTGGACAAATTATTTTCGGATATATATTTATAAAATGTATTAAAAAATGTGATGTATGTTTGATTTATAGTAAGGAATAATACATTAAAAATGCTTATAAGAAAATGTCTTTCCATAATTTTTACATGACAAAAATGCCTTTATAATACATATTTATTATACTCATGCTTCTAAAACATAATTTGAATTACTATAGAAAATTTACGTAAATAAATGCTACTCGAATTTTATTATTTTATAATTAGTATATAATTATAAACTTAATTATATTTTTTTACATAATTTTTTCTTACATTGTTATATATATTGAACTTCTTTTTTAAAAAAAAATAAATTATCAATACAATTTTAAAATAATACATCAAACAAATGTATACACTGTTAAATATGCAAATTTATAATATTCTAAATTTTTTTAGTAATAATATGATACATTTTAATTATACGTACATGAAATTAAATAAAATTATAATTTATATTTTACTCATATACACATATTTATATATATATTTTTAACATAAATAATCTACTTTGCAAAATATATTTGCATATATTGGGCTTGTAATTATTTTTTGCATTACATAATTTATAAAAAGCTACAACTCTTTAAATATTATTTTTCAATAAACATTGAATAAAATTTTAAATCACTAGAAATAATTTTGGTAGAAATTTTTAATAAAACATGCTTCAGAAATTTATGAGATAAGTGAAAAGGGTATTTTTGTGTTGTCGATATCAAATTATTTTGTTAGCGGGATTTTTATTACTATTCATATTTTAGAGAATAAATATAATTACATATAAAATTTAAGAGTGCAAAAATATATTTAATCTTTTAATATATATATTATTATTATTATTATATTGTTAGTGAAATATATGTATTTTTTTTTAATGAATGAAATATATGTATATTAATCAATAGAAGGTGCATTCCTAACCTTTCAAACTTCTAGAGAAGATAATTTATGACCAAATTGATTAATATGGCAAAAATTAAATGTGGGATGTATGGAAGTGTGTGCCTTTTTTATGAATTGAGGCAAACCACTCACATTAATATTCCCACCTATTTATCGCCTACTTTTAACTATTTATTTCTTATTTACTTCCACTATTATTTATTATTATTTTTTTATATTCCTTACCATTCATTCAAGAAACATTTAAATAACACTCAAATTTAGATTTGTGATGGTGCACTTCTTTGAGAATGGGATAATTACTGAAGTTTAGTATAATTACACGTAGATTTTCTATGGTTTGGAAAATTACATTCAGCATATCTGAGATTTGTTTTTATCTAACAAATAAGTCCGTCGGTTAGTCAAAATTCATCGAATTGCTGATATTAACAAAAAAAAAAATATAATTACACCCGATTGACTTATTATAGGCCAAATAAGTCTCAGGGGTGCTAAATGTAGTTTTTCAAACTATAAAGAATTTACGTGTAATTACATCAAATCTCATGGGAGGAGAGTGTAATTATCCCTAATATATATATGAGTTGGTACACCATTAATAATTCACAAAATCATTGGTTATGCAACCATAATTACTATTATTTGTTTGGATAAAATACAAAAAAATTATATTTTGCAAAAAAGTAAAACTCTTTGTAATTTCTAAAATGTTGCGTACATGCCTCATTCTGTTAATTAATTCTAACATCGTTAATTCTTTTTGAGTCGTTGGATTGTTACGCCCTTGTTTTCGTAACTGTTTGATCTACGTTAAATGAATGATAATCATTGAATGTGATAAACTATTTACAACCATTGAATTTTAATTTTTTTTAAAAATAAAAGGTCCATAATTAAAATATTATGAATTTTATATTTTGTACTGTATAAATTTGCAAGAAGAAATAATATTGTTACATATAAAATAAATAATAGTAAATATATAAATATACATAAAAATTTGGACGAAGACAATATTGCCTAACACAAATTTGGGCGACGACTATGTCAACCAAAGAAGAATAAGGGGATAACGGTGAGGAAGAGGAAGGCATTGTCGCCGTCACCCCCTAATTTGGGCGATGACAACATTGCCCAACACAAATTTGGGTGATGTCGCTGTCGCCTAAAGTGGTTGGCCGTTTCAATGAGAAATATTTAAAATTTTTAATTATTTAATAGTTAACAAGTAAAATTTTACAATTTATTATATAATTTTTATTTATATAAATATAATTTTTTTGAGTAATGGTAAATTTCATACATAAACATAGTTTTTATAACTTTTTTTTTAAATAAATATATTTAGTAATTTATACTAAAACAATAGTGTACTAAAATATTCTGAAACTAAATAATAAACCTGATTTTATTTTTAAGAAATTATAATAAATTTTAAATATTTCAATTTAATTTTATTTATTTAATCAAATTACAATTATTGATGTTAAATGTTGCTTGTGTTATTTTTTTTTATTAAAAATAAGGGTCATTTGAATAACTTGCATGCCAAAGTGTAAAATTTAAATTTACATGAAATGAGAATTGAATATTGGAGTGTTATTTTTTTTTTATATAGGTATTTCTAACACAAACACATTTTTGCATTTATTTTTTATTTATTTCTTATCATTTAAAATTGTAATTAATTCATGTATTTTCAAAGTACGATTGATATATATATTTTTCAGGGAATTTTTTTATACATATTTTAAAGATAAATTGTTACATTCAAGATTTTGTTTATACGAATATTATTTGTCTTTTAACACTATTAATATTTAAATTTAGGTATAAGTATGCAAACTTTTCATATTTTTTTAACTACACGGACACCCCGTGTAGTTTGTAAAATTACAAGTACACACCCAAAGAGGGTGTCGATGTAGTTTTCCCAAGAGAGTATTTATGTAAGTTTTTGCAAAAAGTGTCAATGTTATTTATATTAAATATCAAGGGCTATACTTATAATTTAACAAAGAATATTGAGTATATAAATAAATCTAACATCAGGGGTATCAACATAATTTATTTTATTTAAAAATTATTGGTGTAAATTAATTTATTATTATAATTTATTCTATTTCAAGATAATTTGGATGATATAATTTTCATTATTTTTGGGAGCTTTTCACACAAACATTGATGTGCATAGATGATTTTATGCTTCGTAATATAGAAAGTATATGTGAAAATATTCAATAAATAATAAATTTAAAATAATAATTCGATGCTTAGAGTGATTAAAATTTAAAATAAAATTACAATGTTTTTCAATAACCAATAAAAGGCTTTTTTTTTTGTTTAAGTACTTTACTTTTTTTTAATCAAAATTGTCTCTTAATTCTCGACTCGATTATTTAAATGGTCTGTGCTATACTGTAATCAATTTATTATAATAAAATTCAAATTATTTTTAAACTAAATATAGCTAAATAAAATTATGCTAGTTTTTAATAATTAAATGGAATAAATAATTTAAATTTTTTATGAATTAACTTAAAAATATAAAAGAAATAGGAAGGAAAATGAAAAGAAAAAAATAGTTGGGGGGTTCTTGTCTAATTCACAAATAGTTAGGGGTTAATTCTAAATTAAGAGAAGAACTGGGGCGAGATTGTAAATTACGGAAACAGCAATAGAGCGTGGCGTGTATTTATACCCCCACCACTAACATTGTACTAGAACAGATTATTCCTTGAGCTTTTCTCATTTTGCATGATCAAACTTTTTTCTTTTCTGAGCTAACCAAAGTATTGAAACCCTCTCCTTTGCTTCGCCTCTCGGCAATCAAGGTACAGACTTTTTGTTTATTTTTAGGGTTTTGTTTTTGTAATATGATCGCAGTTTTGATGCTTTTTTCCCCACGGAAATCAAGATTTTCGGTAAATCTATGTATGATCCCATTTTGTTGTTAAACTGAACTGATTCGTGAGTTTCTATTTTGTTTATTTATTTAAATTGAAATTGGCTCCTGCCCTATTTCTCGTTCCTTCTGCTTTGAAGCAATAGTGATGTATTAAGATTAGATTTGTTTTTCGTTTTTCTTTTTTAACTTGTTTGTATAAGTTTTTCAGTTTTATGATAGTGGTTTATGATGGTTCGTTTCAACTAATAGCTTTTCTTTTATATCAGTGATTAGAGTCTAATATTGGCTTATTTTGGAACTTTCACTTTTTGTTTTTGACTCATTCTCAGGTTTCTTGACTTTTGAGTTTTCTGTTCTACCAATTTACTATCTCTTACGAGCAGAGTGGTCTTGATACGCCAAAACCGGTGTTTTCCCATTAAAATATTGGAACATTTCGTTTCTGGGCAGAAGAGCTGATTTCAAATAGCGGTCGATCGAATGTATTAATCTATATCCGATTGATGGGTCTGAGGTTATAGACAAAAAGATTAGAATGTGTTACATTATGTGACTGCTCTTTCAATCATTTAGTCTTATGCGTGCTTTTTTACCTTTATTCTGTCTTTTGTGTGAAGTGAATTTATGGGGCTGCATGTAATTTAACTTCAGTTAAAATTGTCCATGGGATCATATGTCAAGTCTGTTCTTTGTATGTCTCTGGTTCCTTTTATTTTCTTGCCTGTTAAAGTGAAAGATCGTATTGGATGATGGTTGCGTCATTCTTCTCTCATCCTTCATCTTTGTATATTGATCTGCATTCTGTTTGAGCTTGGATATGCCAACTGTGTCTCTGGTTCTCTAACTTGAATCTCATACCTGATTTCCTCTTGTTTCTGCGTAGGAATGTTGATTATCAAAAGTTAGTTGCATATAAATTGCATGATGAGTGAGTCTGAGGAAAGCAACTTGAACACAAACATGATGAAGATGTTGGAATCAGTGATTATTTATCAATTTTTAAAGATAATGGAACATATGGGGTCGCTTGTGCTGTCATTGTTGCCATAGTTATACCTATACTACTTTCCCTGGTACTTCGGGGGAAAAAAAAGTTGAAGCAGAGAGGAGTTCCAGTTCAAGTTGGTGGTGAGGCTGGCTTTGCAATACGCAATGCTAGATTCCCCAAATTAGTCGAGGTTCCTTGGGAAGGGGCCACAACCATGGCAGCTTTGTTTGAACATTCGTGTAAAAGATATTCACAACAAAACTTTCTTGGGACTAGAAAGGTTATTGCTAAGGACCTTGTTGCATCTAGTGATGGGAGAAAATTTGAGAAGCTTCACTTGGGAGAGTACCATTGGGAAACTTATGGACAGATATTTGATCGTGCATGCGACTTTGCATCTGGTCTTCTTAAATTAGGTCATGATCTGGATACCCGTGCTGCCATTTTTGCTGAAACCCAAGCAGAGTGGCTCATTGCATTCCAGGTAACATGGAAGTTCTCTTGTGAATTTTTTAACTTCTCTCCGGCTCTCTCTAAATCCCCCTTCGTTTAATTTTTCAGTTTTCCGTGGCAATTGGGTAATTCTACTTTCTTTTGGTCTCAGGCATGCTTCCGGCAGAACATCACCGTTGTTACCATTTATGCATCTTTAGGAGATGATGCCCTAATTCACTCATTAAATGAGGTGGCTGCAATTTATCCTCAAACCGGAACTCTAGTTTTCTTCCAGATTTGTTTCTTTGCTATTTGTTCCGTAAAGGATCTTTAACATTTTCTGCTTTCTTCTCTGTTACCTTTTGAGATTGATTTCTGATATAACAACTGTAATACTCATGTTTGCATGTTTTTGACAGACTCAAGTTACAACCCTGATTTGTGATTCCAAGCAACTGAAGAAGTTGGCTGCCCTAAGTTCAAGCTTGACTACCCTTAGAAACATTATCTATTTTGATGATGAAACTCTTCCAGTGGTTCCACTGATACTCAAGAAAGCGGTAACTGGCAAGTTTCCTCTTTCTCAGAGGTGGAGAAGCTTGGAAGAAATAATCCCACTCAGCCTAATCTGCCAATCAAGAAAGATATTGCTGTGATAATGTACACAAGTGGCAGCACAGGCCTCCCAAAGGTAGTGAGTCTTCATCTTTGGTGGAGATAACTATGGTCACCCCTAAAAATCTTGTCAAATATATATTTATAAGACATGTATATCTTTGGTGGAGATAAATGTGATCCTGCCTAGAAACTTTGTTTACATTCAGCTGTTATTTATGTTGTATTCCAACTTGCTGTTCATTCACAAAGAAAGTAGGAAATATGGTAATGACCTCGTAATATACATAAAATAATTGACTAATCATATATTTTAATTTATATCTTATCGAGTATAAATAGTGATGTCCATGCAACACTAAAGCAAATTCTTTAATGATGTGAGAAGGCGGTGAGATGTTATGGGAACAAGTGAATGTATTATAAAAAAAGTAAAGGTATACTTTACGATTCACTTTTAACTCTCCAGACATTACCTGTCATTGCATTACGATTTAGATGAACTTATGACTGGTACTTATTGTTTGTTACACAATTTTTGATTGTACAATTGGCTTCTCCTACAGCAGGATTCTTGCCAACATGTTTTTATCAATTTAATCTGTAGGGTGTTATGATGACTCATGGCAATATTGTGGCCACTGCGGCAGCAGTTATGACTGTGATCCCGAGCATTGGAAGAAAGGATGTCTACTTAGCATACTTGCCTCTAGCTCATGTTTTCGAACTAGCTGCTGAGGTAATATGTTAATTGAAAGTCTTCTTTGTGGTCAAGGCTGAATATTGCAGCGAGTTAAGATGGTTTTTTCTACAGACTGTCATGTTAACTGCGGGTGCTGCAATTGGTTATGGCTCGGCACTGACATTGACAGACACATCCAACAAAATAAAAAAAGGAACCAAGGGAGATGCCTCTGTGTTAAAGCCTACGTTGATGGCAGCTGTTCCCGCTATACTTGACCGTGTCAGAGATGGTGTTGTGAAGAAGGTTATCTAGGCGGTGCACTTTTTCTTATCATTAAAACACATTATGTTTATCTGAAGCTCTAAAAATGCTAAAGAGTTTCTACTACGCTCTTTTTTACGTCTTAGGTTGAGGAGAAAGGAGGTATTGTTAAGAAACTTTTCAACATTGCTTACAGTCGCCGGCTGGTGGCAATTGAAGGAAGCTGGTTTGGGGCATGGGGAGTAGAAGCTCTGTTGTGGGATATAATTGTTTTTAAAAAGATAAGGTCTATCCTTGGAGGAGAAATTCGATTTATGCTTTGTGGTGGAGCTCCTTTATCTGGAGATACACAAAGATTTATCAACATTTGCATGGGGTAATTTCTGTTAGAGTTTGATTATATAGAGATAATATAATATAACCCGCTTAGCTGTATGTTTAACTGACCCAGCTTATAGAGTAGCTTGCTTCTGCTGCAGGCTTTGATGAATTGTTATCAACGTACGTTAGATAGTTCTTTCACATTCGTGCCTGCTTCTGTTTTGCAGGGCTCCCATTGGCCAAGGATATGGCCTGACAGAAACATGTGCTGGTGCTGCATTTTCAGAGTGGGATGACATTTCTGTTGGGCGTGTTGGTCCTCCTCTTCCTTGTTGCTACATCAAGGTATGTTTCCTGAATACGCTGATAAATTATTTGATAAAAAGTAAAGCTCTATCACCTTGCTTGGAATTGGCAAAGCGCATTTGATCTGAACCGAGTGTATTTTTCTTTGAAGTTCTGAATTGAATACATGCTTCATTCATAGTTTAAAAATATCATTTCTGAAATACTTGACACCATAAACAGACCTTCTGATATCTGTAGTAGCTTCTGCAACAATCTTTACCAGAAGTTGTTTGCCTCTATAACATGGAAGAATACTTGTTTACAGATATGCTTCCTGAAGAGACCAAACATAAGATTGTAATGTTGAATCTTTTTATTCCACTAATACTTTCTGAACATTAGACTTCGGAATCCATGTCATTCTGGGTGAGAATTAGTTTTAATTTCATTATAGGGGTATGCAAGTAAGTGGAGTTCTTGCTGCATTTAGTGCATTGTTGGGATTTATAAATGTGTGTCTATGTGTCTGTTTATATATATATGTGTGTGTGTGTGTGTGTGTCAACGTCATTCTGTGCACAGGCACAAACATCTGTAAATAATACATTCTGAACATTAGACTTTGAAGTCACTGCCATCCTGTGCAAATATTAGTTATATTCTCATAGGGGCATGCAAGTTAACTGAGTTATGAGTTGCCTTGCTGTAATTTGTTGCATTAAGTACATATTGTCTGTATATACAAATGCTTGTGCCTGTGTCCGAGGGTGGCTGGCAAGATTTAATATGCGAAACATCTAGTTTTTTTTTTGGTCTGGAAGGCTCCTGACCAAAGATATGCCCCCAGAAAAGATTCGAAGAAGATAAATAAGGGGCAGATGAAACTACTTATACTTGGAATAGTTGAAATCTTGTGGAAATCCCACAACAGTTTTTGGCTTTGCCTGCTTTTCTGATTTGGGTCTTGATTTCATCTTGCAGCTTGTTTCTTGGGAAGAAGGTGGTTACACCATATCTGATAAGCCTATGCCACGAGGAGAGGTTGTTGTTGGTGGGGCCAGTGTGACTGCTGGTTACTTCAGTAATGATGCCAAAACTGCAGAAGTGTACAAGGTGCAGAGTCGTTCTCCAAAGTTCATATAGTGACTGCTTAAAGCTGCTGTCTATTTCTCTCAATTCCATATTTTGCTTTTATAGGTTGATGAAAAAGGCATGCGTTGGTTCTATACTGGTGATATTGGAAGGTTTCACCCAGATGGATGCCTCGAGATTATCGACAGGAAGAAAGATATTGTGAAGCTTCAACACGGGGAATACATCTCGCTTGGAAAGGTGCTTAACATGTTTTTATCAAAGAGTTGGTGGAATCAAGTTTACCATGAAAAATTATTACCTGTCTATGTTAAACATGATCTCTTGTTTCTTTTGTCTGCCGCGCTCTTTCCTGCACCGCTTTTTAAAATGAACCAGAAATTTACTGATCAAAGATGATGCTCTTGCAGGTTGAGGCTGCACTTGTTTCGAGCAAGTATGTAGATAACATCATGGTCTATGCAGATCCCTTCCACAACTTTTGTGTTGCTCTAGTTGTTCCTGCTCGTCAGACCCTTGAAGGATGGGCCAACGAATCTGGAATTAAGTACAACGACTACCCAGAGTTGTGTGAGAAAGCAGAAGCTAAAAATGAGGTCCAACAGTCACTTCTGAAGGTTTGTTCTTCCCCTTATATGAGAATGATGGGTTTCATGTCAAGACGTTCAAATTGAGGTTAAACACAATCCGGTTATTGCTGCATATTTCATTCTTTATGAACCTGCAACAGTTCAAAGGATGTAATTGTCCTCTCCATCCACCACCCACCACCTTCCCAAGCACTCACTAGCCTAGAGTAGTTGTTCATATTCTTGTCGTCCGAGTGCTAGATACTTTTTCGTCTCACTGCAGATCATTTCAGCTCCATTTCTTGCATATACTAGAAATGAGAAGAGCAACATTTATAACTGTAACATCTTCGAAGGCTGAGCTGTTTTATGCAATATTACAGGAAGCAAAAGCAGCAAAACTGGATAAGTTTGAACTCCCAGCAAAGATCAAGTTGCTGCCGGATCCCTGGACTCCAGAATCTGGGCTGGTGACTGCCGCTCTCAAACT
Organism: Sesamum angolense; assembly: GCA_034509725.1. Classification (NCBI taxonomy): domain Eukaryota; kingdom Viridiplantae; phylum Streptophyta; class Magnoliopsida; order Lamiales; family Pedaliaceae; genus Sesamum; species Sesamum angolense. Next base: position 5,013,870 of record JACGWL010000015.1, read on the forward strand.
AAAAAGGGAGCAATTGAAGGCCAAGTTTAAGGATGAGCTCGACAAGTTGTACAAGTGAAAAACACTTCCTCGAGATGTTCAAAATAATCCTCCCATCGGTCTTTTTCTGCTTAACTTTTGACACAGTTTTCTTTCCCTAGATTAATCGTCTGCGTGTTTACAAGATTAAGACCCTCATCACTCAATTTTAATTCAATAATGGCAATGACTTCTGGGATTTTAGGGAATGATCTGTCTCTATTCATTCTCTGCTTTGGTTCATTCTATTTTATCGAGATCTGGATACATAGATGAATATGGCTTCCATAATTCATACTACCATTGTGCTGATGGCTATTTGTAGCAGTGCTTGGAACTTTTAAAATCAGGTCGTGCTTTGTAGAAAAGAAGCACTTTACAAATTTAAAATTTATATTGATTTCACTAAAATCAGTTTCTTGAAAATCGGCTAAAACTTAACAAAATAATCATTATGTTTGGCTAAGGTTTTTGGTTGTGAAAGAAAAATGAGTTACTACGGCCAACAATTCTCAATTTTGATGGTTTATTTTGTGGGATGGGATGATTAAGTTAATGTATTAAAACGAAATAATTTTTATCATACATTAACTTAAATAATGGTAGGAAGGAGAAGGAGCCTAAATCTTGTCAAAGGTTACTAATCACTAACTAGCATCTATGTGCATAATTTTTATACAGTATTTAAAATTATATTATTTATTTTTTATATAGTTATATATTATTTAAAATATATATAAGATAAAAGTGAACGAGGAAAATACCAAAATGTAGTTATTAAAGGCCATGATGAATAAAGAAGTTAAAAATAATTATTCGATATAAAAAAAATTAAAAAATTAACATATCTATAATTTGAAGACATCACTACAGTGTTTTTCAATTATATATAGTATAGATTCGGATTGTTGGGATATTACACATAAAACCATAGGCATATTGGATCAATCTCTTTTCAATTTAAAATCATATTGGTCAAGATCGATCGTCCCAAATGGGCTGGACACTTTTTTTAAAGTGGAATTGTAATCAATTGTACAACTCATACTGTACCAAATCAGTTTACCTTAATTATCTAAAAAAAATGTAAACGGCTGATTGGATGAAAATCAAGGTGCATAGTGGGTTGGGCCGGCTCAGGATCGATACGGACTAGCTCGAAAAAATCTGGTTTAGGACCAACCCACTACTATTTATAATCGGTCTTGGAGTGGTTATGAGCCTTTAAATGAGCCCCCATTAAATTGGCCCGATTGAGGCTCGGATTAGGCCCAGATCAGGACCGAATATGCCTATTTTATTATTATTTTTTTTTTATGAAATGGAGATTTTATTTTGAATGATTACTTAAATTTATGGTAGTATTATGAAATAAAATGAATAATAAATTAAATCACACAAAAAATTCTAACTAAAAAAAATAATGGTTAAGATTATATAATGAACTAGATGATAACAAATTCAATAAGGATTTATAATAAATTTTTAAAAAAATAAAAAAAAGTATTAATAAATTAAAATACTAAAAATTTAGAAGTAGAACAATAATGATAATAATTTTTAGAGTTTCAAAATATAAAAAAGCTACTAGAGTAGTTAGTTAAGGAGAATAAAATGAAATTTATGTTATGTAATATTATTATAAAAAATAGCCCAACAGGCCCGACCCAAGCCCGACTTAGGATTAGGTGGTCTTGGGTCACCAGGCTGAGTTTTGAAACCCTAGGACCGGCCCAGGACCAGTTCTGTCCTAAGCAGACCTAGGCCAACCAAATTCATTTTTTTATTGATTCAATCCAGTTCTGAAACGGGCTAGTCCAACTCAACCCGTTGTGCATCTTGAGAAGGAAATGAGCATAATATGATCCGACCCCAGTAAATATGGCCTTCTTAAGTGAGGAAATTTTCATTTTCCTAATAAAATTGTGAAGAAAATGAGAGTGATCCATTTCCTTTTTCTCCTCCTCTAACATTCTTACAATATATATATGTGTTGAGTTTAGAGTTAAATTATTCATTATGATATACAAGAATGTTACTTTGTGCTATAAAAAGAAGAGACTAAATCTATTACATTAGTAAAATATGAGGGTTGAAAATATATAGTATCAGAATTTTAGGGACTAAATTGCAAATGTCCATCATGACTAGGTATAGGTATATGTTCGTCTTGTCCCCCACTACCCACTCGGAGTTGGGCCTTATGGGCCCAATTTACTGTCAGTGGAGTGAAGCAGCAAATGCAATAGAGCCTACGATCCGACTCCGACCCAAATTCCCCTTCTCTTCTATTCGCTCCCCTTTTCCTCCGCACGGCCTGCCAAGATTCCTAGCAAAGGTGGATTTTCTTTTCTGATTTTCTGTATTTTTAGACTATTTATTTGTGGAATTGCTAGTGGTGAAGAACAGAGGGTATGACAAGAATTTGCGAATGATTTTGATGGTTCTCTTTATCTTTTTAAATTTCCTGTGATGTTTTCTTTTGGTTCATTCATGGGGTCTGGTATCTTTACAAGAAATGGCATTTTCTGTGGGGTGTATATGTACTTGTGCAGATTCTTGTTTGATAAGTAGGTATTTTTTTATTAGTTTGAGTCCAGAGAGGGTGCTGCCCATTTACTGTACTGCAAAAATTGTTTTTTTTTAAGCAATATGTGTTTTAATTGATTGACTGGAGGAAAATGGATAAACTTCGGGCATATGTTGTGTTGTTAAAATGGCGTTTTGAGTTTCAGATTGAGTTGTCCTGGTATGGTATGCTTGGTTTGCGGAGTTCTTTCATTCAGAAGGCCTTAAGATGATTCCAAGTTATTTCCCTTCTTCATTAATTTCTTGCTGTCGACTTCTAGCTTTCTGATTTACATTAGTTATATTAATTATGCTTGTTTTGAGCTGCAATCTTGTTAGAATTTTTTGCTTTGCTGGTTGTTTTCTTAGCTTTAATTTTATTTGAACTTAAATTATTGTTTGTATGAGCTTGTGAGTTATTTGAAACATCTCGTAAGATGTTTTAGAGCCAACCAACTGCTGTAGATTATTATTAAAAGTTTGATGGTAGTTCGTGGGCGATTGTGACACCTTTTAACAGCGTGGATCTACACTTTATAGAATTATTCCTTTTCTTTTTCAATGACGAAAAAGTGTGGACATACCTCCAGGCTCCAGATTAGTTTCTTCTCATGGAAAAAAGAAGTAGGGTGTGGTCAGTTTGACATGTCTGACTTAAAGTGAAGACTGACATCTTTTCAACCTCATATGAAATCTTTAATGGTCAAAATGCAGTAATTGGTGCCGCTCCTGAGAGAAATAGGATTGATCCCTGGGAAGCTTGGATAAAAAATCGGATTTCAAGTTTAAACAAGAGGAGAGGTCTTAAGGAAACCATCCTCATCCCTCTACTTGAAAGTTCCCATCACCCATCACCCATCACTTCTTCTCCAACTTCAGTAATTTTCTCTATTCCAACACCTCAACTATATCAAAATACTAACAAAAGCACTTCTCTTTCACCAATGAATTATTTTATTGAAGAAGAAACATCTTTTATTTGTAGATTTTTTGTTTAGACGAAGTGATGAAACTGTGAAAAATATTTAACTTGACAAGAGGGTTCAAAGAAATATGCTTTGAAACAGAGGAGGGTTGAGCTAACACCACTTCTCTTCTTAATTAGCTTCAAATTTCGTTTTAGCTTTTGACCGATGATGTTGTCAGGTTGATATAATCCGTAGCTGCAAAATGTGAGGCTGATTGCACGCAGCCTTAATGTGAGACATTGTCAGACTGACCGCCCTTGCCTAACTCGTTTTTCTTCCCTTAGAAAATAATAGTATGAAGTGTGGACGTGGTCTACGCTTCAAAAGATCTGGATTGCATCCATGTTTTCTTCGTCATTTAGGAAAAGAAAATCTATGAAACCATAGATGCCGTCCATGCATTTAGAAGTGCATATACTGTCCACAAAATCACCATAAAACTTATTTTTCTTCAAGGTAATTTGGTAGCTTTTTTATTTTTAAAATAAACTCTTAGGAAGTCCTTATTGATTGTGAATCGCCTAGTCTTGTTTACACTCTTCAATAGTTAGAATAGTTTTAAGCACAACCCTATCAATTTTTCCATTGAATCTTATTCTTATATGTTTGATATGTTCTGATGGACATTTCCACGGCTTACTGTAGGATGAAGGTTCGTTCATCAGTCAAAAAGATGTGTGAGTTCTGTCGCACGGTGAAGCGACGTGGGCGTGTGTATGTCTTATGCTCTGCTAATCCCAAGCACAAGCAGAGGCAAGGCGTGTCAACATTTGCGTATGAAGGTCCAGTGCCTCCAGTGTATGTATCTAACATTTTTGCCTTCTTTAATGATAATGAGTTTGTAATGTAGATTTTTAAGTTTGTGCATGCAGTTTGCAATGCAGTTATCACTTAAATAGAATTTCCCTGTTTAACAAATTAAAATCCAAGATAAATATAAATTGGTAGGAAAAATAGTATGTCGATGTTGATACCTTTGCCATCTACTATACCGAATTATATATGATGCAATTTCCATGAATTAGGTAGATGTGCAGGATAGGGCGTACATAGCTTATGTCAATACAAATTCTGAAATCTTAAAGGTCTGCAGTTACATCTTTCTTATATATATGGTTAAACTTTTCTACTGTTAGGTTCATTTCCCTCGATTATTTCAGGCACCTTTATGCATTTAATAATTTTAGGAAGCAGATGAAGTTTGAAGTCTGCACTCTACGGATACTCTATAGTTAAACGGGTGATCCTACCATTGGCCATTGTGTTTCTTCCAGTCGACTACCGATCGTTGGATTGTAGGGTCGGCAAGGGTTTTTCACCACCCCACCTCCCTTGATCCCAAGGGGACAGGGGTCTTGCATCGACCAGGCACAACTGTTCAAATGGACCTTGTTTTGTTGTCTCTTTTGTACATGGAAAGTCGGTGGTTTACGTGTCTTGAATAGCACTGTAACATGACAAAATAGGGAGTCATGTTTATGTAGTGGTTATTCTTCATAATACATTCTGATTTTCCCTACAGTTTTGGTACTTTGAGTCAGAGTTCACTGAAGTTTGGTTGGACTTAATTTGCAAGGACCTATAATGTGTAGACTTTGTTATCAATGTGAGATTGTCCTTATCTCGAGACCTCTTGAATGACGCACATTGTTTATTTTAGTTCTCCAGGAGGTCCTTCTGGAGTAATGACTTTATGATGATAAATGTTCTTACCTTCTTGGAGTTTAGATGATCCAACCAGAAGTCAGTGTTATTTGCAGTTAGCTCTATGTTAAGTCTTCAACGATCTTATGAAGAGCTCTATCCTGAGTTTTTCCTGTCCCGCTTGTTTGTTTGTTTGTTGATGTCTCTTGTTATGGTCCAGCACCTGTAATAGGTTTGCAATTTGCCATAACTTATTATGTGGTTGGCATAGAGCCAGACTCTTGTTTAGTCGGCATGGAGAATTTGATGTATTGGCTTCATGGCTGCAGGTCAGTGACAAGTTCGGAACAGATCACATCAGTTGCTAATGGTGCCCAGAGTGGTCTCCCATCTCTTATATCCAGCAAGAACGAGACGCTACCAGCAACACCTTGGTGGAAAGTTGGTCTCGTTTCTCGTCTGTTCAATCAGGTTGGCAATCAGTAGAACATAAAGGCACGGGGGAAATGGATTTTTGCTTGTGCCGTAAACCAGTTTGATGGTCTTCAGTATTACAGAAAGGAATACTATGATGTGAAGTATTTGTATGGTTTCTATTCAGACTATTAACACGTTGAGAGGCATTTGAGAGTGTGGTGATGGAGATGACTTGCCAAATTTTTAGAGAAATTATTAACTTGTCGTTTTCATTTATTCCTTTTGATTATCTCTGATACAATTTTGAGTTCTATTCTTGCAAATAACTGAAATTATAAGCATACAGTACTACTCCAAGTAGCCTAGTTAACCAATGATGATGTTTATGTCGCTTTAATGAAATTTTGTATCCATGTTTTTTAGTTTGAGGGAACTTGGTCAATTATAATGGGAAGCATCGAGGCCAACTTTATTTGTTTAATGGAATTAGTGGTCAGATCTTCTGTTGTTAATTAATGTTACATTTTGTATAAATTACATGCGCCATGTATATAAAATATTCCTAAAATATATAAATAAGGCATGGATTTTAGATACATGATGCATAAATATAAAATATCACCAATTTGAGGGTAATGATATTGACATTTTCATATAATTTTCATTTATAATCTGAAAATATGAGAGATGTGTGTATGTAGGTTGCAGGAGCAATGCATAAGCCTTGTAGACAACGGAGTAGCCATTAAAGATATTTGTAGCAGTCTCCGAAATTAACATGAGCACCCACAAGGAAATACAGAAAAACAGGACATGAAACAAACACAGCAAATTTATAAATGAAAGAAAACCACAACCCAAAGACAGGAGAACAAATAAATTCAATAAATTTTCTTAGCACACTATAATTTTCTCATCTGAAAAGCTCACGTCGTGAGCTCACGAAAGGAGGGGATTCCAGCACGACCTATCACAGCTTGACAACGGGTCCGGTGGCAATAGGTTTGGTCAGAGGAAGGCTAAGATGAGCCATTTTCCACATGCAGCCATTTCAGGCCAAGAGTTGCTCATGATTCTGCTGAAGCAGACTGCATGCAGCAAAACCACTTCTTCTGCTAACCATTATGATCACCAAGTCAGAATGAATCACAAATACTCATCCACAAGCGTTGCAAGAAGATTTATGGTTGCTATTTTAGTTATCTATATAGCTAATTATTATATTAGAAGCACAGAGAATGGTAATTGGCATCTATGCCATGATCAGCATTACTTAATGACTTCATATCAACTCCAATTCTGATTATCATAGCAAACTTTCTATCAATCTTGCTAAATGCATTCTTCATCAACTGGAAAAAATATGGAAATTGTGAACCTAACAAGTACTTCAACAGGAAAATGTAATCTTGAGAGGGTGATGAAAAGACATGCAAACAAAATGCATCTTAGAATTGTATGAAATTCCGGAATGAATTGCAGTAACATGACATAGGAACAGATGGGTGCTTCGAAACTCAAAAGAAACAATAGTAAAGTAATCTACTCAAGGAAGCATTAAGTATCAGGCACAGCTTACAGAATGAGGCTTTCCTAGTGTTGATCCATGTTTATATGTGGGTTCATCCTTTGGAGGAGAGTCGGACTTTCCACCTGTCCTTTTCTCATTCCTAGCTTTATTAAAAATCACAGTGAACCCCTCAGCAGATGCTGGATCATTGACATCCCATTCTCCAAATTTTGGTAATGGTAGACCTTTTTCCTGTGGAAAATTGCCAATTACCTTAAGTAATTCTGCTCATCGGGTAAATAAAGGGAGACAACACCAAAAGAGTGTCCATAGATCTAAATTCATAATTTCTTCAACTAGGCATCAAGTACGAAAGATTGCACGAGTTGGATAACTTCTTAATTTGTGATTTTTGAGAAACTTATGGAACCATGCCATCAAAGATAGCTGATAAAGAAGCAAATTAGTCCAGGTTTATACATCCAGCTGTGTCACAAATTTGCAATATACCACTTAAACTTTACACATACTAACAAAGTGAAATTGGGATAGTTAGCAAGATAAAAGAGTAATGAAAACTGAGGAAAAGCTTAGAAGCAAAAGAAGAAATTCCATAGGTCGTCAAATTTGCTACTAAGTCACTGACTAACAGGTTAAATAGATATGTCAGGCCATCGATATGGAACCAAACAACAAGTCGTGGATGCAATCTTCTTGCTGCTAAATGCTCGAGTAGCACACACCTATCACAATACGAAATCAAAACCCAAAGAGGATGGTTGTCACATAGAATCTTCACCACTTGTTGGGGAACAGTGCTAAAATTAATGAATACAATGCATCCAAAAGTAGTAATCTTTTTCCTACATCTTGGGTAAAAATTAGATCAGACCATGAATTTCAAAATAAAATGCAAGAGAGTAAGGAAATTTGAATACGAAAAAAATTTTAGGTGTGAAAACCCAAATCAGGAAAAGACCACAGGATCGTAGTCCATAAAATAACTTCTACTATATTATAGCTGGTTTACAAAATTCCTTCCTGAAAAGAATAGGCATAATACAAAATTTCTCAATACAGTATGCGTTGAATTTGAAACACAAAATCATCAAGTTTCTCAACTTGGAATACTAAAGAAAACAGGGAGACTATTTTAAGAAAGGATGAAAAAATCCCCAAAAAAAGTTCAGTCTCCTCTTCTCTTAAAACACACTCTTATTACTTATAAAGAACTCATCTCTTTTTTTAACTCATTATTGTGTGTCTTCATGCATCCAAATGATATCTATTTAGAGCATTCAAGTTGTTACTCTCAACCAATTAGTTAAATTTCCAACTATAGTGGCCAACCGAATTCATTTCTGATTGTTGTATATCATTCTCTTACAAATTTTCCTTTCAACATGCAGATACATAAAAAGAACTTAAATATATAGTTTTTAATTTTTTAAATGTGGAAGAATAAAAAAATTAAATGTATTGTTTTTAATTTTTTTTAAAAAAAAAAACAGAAGAACAAAAAATTTAAATATATTTTTAAAATTTTCAATTAACACAACAAAAGCAGTGCTCTAAGGCACGGGGTTTAGTCTTTCTAACTTTTTTATATTTAAAGCCAAAGAACCACACTCATAATTTTGAAGTGCGGCTCTTGTTTCTTTAATTCATTTTATAGAACAACATTGATAAATCCTTTTTTAAAAATATTTTTGGATAATTCTGCCTATTTGGAATGACAATACACACTGCCCGAATTGTGGATAATATCAAACAATTTTTAAGTTTCAGCTGGCAAGAGCAAGCTCCCCTTCGAAATTTAGTTAGGGATTGAGATGTGTATTTTCTGGAATAGGCATCACCAGCCATGTTTGCATCTATGCACCCATCTAATAAAATTTGACCATTAGTCCATCACTACATCTCAAGCAGATTCTAGAAGTACCTCTAAGATACTAAAATAACCATCCAATACTGTCAAGTGATGTTACCAGGGTTAGATAGACACCATTTGACTACGGCAACTGCATGAGCAAAATCAGGTCTAGAACATATTACAACATACATCAAACAGCCAACCACAGAAGCGTACAATGTCTTTCCAAATCTTCTTTGTCTTATCACTTGTAAGACATTGTCCCAAATTGGGCTTAAATTGACCTACAAGCAGAGTGCTGACACCCTCAGACTTGTTCATGTTGAATCTTTCAAAACAATTCTTAGTGAGATGACCAAAGCTTTTGGGTGACTAACCTTGCTAAAAAATTCAAGGATGCCCCAATCATTGAATAAATAAGGACGTACCAACCATTGGGGAAAATAAATAAGGAAGTGCCAACCATTTATTCGGATAAAAAAGTGGATAATGGAAATCAAAGTTGGTTGGCTGGCAGATATGATTTCCTAATTTGACTAAGCAATTGAAAATAAAAACTGGAAGGGTTTACAAATAAATTTCATTTGAGTTCACTTGTGGACACACAAAAATAAAAACAAAAAGGAGTGAAGAGAAAACAGAAAATTATTCTCTACAAGCAATAAGAGTGTATTTTGAGATATTAAAAAAGAGAAAAATTCTTGAGATTTTTCATTCATCCTTAAAATAGTGTTGCTATTTCCCTTGGTACTCCAAGTTGAGAAAATTGATGATTTTGTAACTCAAGAGGTATAATTTTTTGGCCACTTCTCCCAAGAAGGATTGCTTTGTTGGACATCTATTATCAATACCTGTATTCCACTTGATTAATGCTTTCAAAGGCGCTAGGCACTTCACAGGGCATGCCCTCAGGCTAAACATATTCCAAATGCTACAGGGTGGAGGGAAGTGTTTCGCCTCTTGGACCGATGTACGCCTAAGAACATAAGGTGTATGCCCCCAAGTGCCCACAGGACGCTGGGGCGCATTCGACGCATGACAAGTAATCCAAGACTATAAATATATTCTTTTGGACTTGATTTAGTCTATTTTAAGAAAAGAATAAGGCCATCATTACCTTGATATTTTGTTCAAATTCATATTCAATTAAATTACTGGCCTAGGTCCACATTAATCCGTGGCTATTGAAATTAAAAAGTCCAAGTCTAAAAGAAATTCTTGTAGAAGTCAGAAGATATAAAAAATTTCATTATTAATAGACAGCCACAAAACAAGCTCATAGTTCCCCAAGGTCTATGTGGCAGCCTTGGGGTTTTTCTCCTACTATCTTCAGAATTACTTTATACACTAAACCTCAAGATCAATGTTATATTATCCATTGAACTATCTTACTGTTTTCCAAAATCTTCATGTAAATTTTTTAATTTTCACTATTCTTTTAATTTGTGAATATTCTTTGTTTACTAGTAATATTCTTCTTGCTTCTAACAGTTTTGCTATTATTATGCTGTAATAAATCGAATATTTATCTCATTTACACATTATTTTCTTTTTCACATAATTTATATATATTTAGCTCATTATTTTAAATATTATTACATAAAATACGAAAATTCACAGGCGTCTGCCACTACTCCTAACGCAGGCAACCTTGATAGACCCAACACATAAACCAAGGACCTCAAGGATTTAAGGGAGGAAAAAGAAGCCAAAATCCATCAGCAAAATCATAGGTGTAAGCTTTCAAACAGTCTGCTCTACACTTGAAACTTTTCAAATGATTTAAACTTGAAGAAAATGGTACACATAAAGGAAGGGAAAACTGAAAACAACTTGATAATCAAATATGCACATATACACACAGAGAGAAACAAAAGGAGCAGTAAAAAATCGAAAAGAAGAAGGTGAAAATGGTACGGCCATGGGAGAGCGTCGGAGGTAGGGTATTCCCAGGGGGGCGGGTTTCGTCTGCTTCTGTCTGGGTGGAGAATTGAAAGTCGTCTTCTTTCGCTCTCACTCCGCCAATGAAAGCAGGACAGAAGCTAGAGAGAGAGAGAGAGAGACGTACAGTACAAAAAAATACGTATAGAAATTGAGATGAAGGAGAGTGGGGGAAACGTCCCAGGTGTGCCATGTGAACCGGTGGTCCCCACCCCAGTTTTCATTTCTTATCATTTTTACAATAACGTTAATTACATTTTGACCCCTCCCAAAATACTTATTTATACTTCCTTTTTTTTCTTAAAAAAAAAAGTTTTATAGTATAATTTTATTTCATCTGAAAATTTTCAGTTTAAACCTAATACCATTTTTTTGAAATTTGGACATATAAACAAAAAAGATAAATAAATAATCCTTCGATTTTGTCCCTAATTTAATATTTTCATATATATTTTTTATATTTATAAAGGGATAAGTGTAATATATATATGTAGAATATGATTTCATTTCATTTTCTTTTCTTCACAAATATGAAATTATTACATGAAAATATTAAATAGGTCTTCGTCGTTGACGACCTTTCGTCCAAATCATAACAAAATGAATTTTTCGAATGGAGTGTAAGTGTAAAGTATTTTTAGAGGGGATCTAAATGTAATTAACTTTTTAAAATAATAATCAATAATAATAATTTTATTTTCCTTTTTATTGTTATTTATAAGAGGGGTTTAACTTAAAATCTAAAAACCACAATTTAAATTAAATGATTTTATGGAGGCAAATTGTTCCAACAATTTAATTTCAATGACTTATTATTTAAACTATTGTTTGAATTTAGATTAAGTTTTCAATAAACTTGATATTCAATTTTGTTATTACTTATTTACAACAATGTCCAGAAATCGATATTCTACAATTATATTAAATTCAAATTAAAATTTGAGTTTTATAAAAATAACACAAATAATAATTAATTTTATTTTATTTGTCATAAGTGAAAGTAATTATTGTTGTATACTTTTTGTTCTTCTATATTTTATATTATTTAAACACTATAGATCATTTTGCATTTATTTATTATATTGTACATACCTTAGGATGAAAATTGCAATATAAAATAATCACATTTTTTTTGTTTTATCAATAAAAGATCAAAATTCTATAAATAACTATGAAATCGTGAATTCAAATTTTATAAAATTAAAATTCTATCAACAAATACGCGATTATCAATATAATTCATTTTTTAAATTTAAAACTAAGTTCAAAATTATCTCTATATTTTTAATTAACTTCAAATTAGTCCCTTCAATAATTTTTCAGCATTCATTTCCAATTAATTTATATGAATTTCCTCAATTATCTTTCTTTAAGTTTTTACCTTAAATCATTTTGGCCACTCGCATATTAGTTTAAATTACAATTTAACTTTTTGCACCCAAATTTGCATGCGAAAGATAATATTTTTGTTAAATGTTAGTAAATATATGTGCTTCTTTAATTTTAATTTAATAAATTATTGGATATATTTATATTTCACAATACATAAGTCTTCAAGTTCAAAAAATATTTATTCCGCGCATAAAAAAAGATATTGGTAATTTATTTATAAAAACAAGTGAAAATTATATGCTTATTTAATTTTAAATTGAATTTAATTTATACGGTTCTATAAGAACTCTTATTCACTAAAAGTAGTAATAAGAAATACGTATGTATTTAGTTTTTAGTTAATAAATTATTTGCTATTTTTATATAATTATATAGAATTTCTCAAATACAACAATATAATTTGTGTATAAGTATGTTAAAAGTTAATTAATCTTTAAAAACATACAAATAGCTTTTTTTATTAAGTTAAAGTTTAATTTTTAAAAAATTATTTGAATATCTATACTAATATAAAAAAGAAACTCCTTATACACTCACAAATGGAAGTTACGTGACACCGCCACACCATTTTTTTGAAATATCAAAATTAGCCTTTTTATTTTCTACTCTATCTATCTATATCTATATCTTCCATATCTATATCTAAACTAATAAAAACAAAATGCTATTGAATTAATAATATAACTAACTTATTCAAGTTATTAAATTTTATTTTAGTTGATAAATTAATTTCTTTTCTTTTTAAATTTAATATATTGGTTTATATATTGTATAATATATTTTCATGTGTAAAAATTTATTTATTATATGCATGCAGGGACGACGTGGCACAACGACTAGTATACATATAAACATTTTACAAGACTAAATTATTTCATAAATAAATATGTCATAAAAACTAAATATATATTTTGACACAAGGTATTAACTTTTTTCTCCGTATCCAAATATATTTTGACAAAAATAATTTATGTGCAAGGGAGTAAATTGCACTAAAATTTTAAATGTGGCGGACCAAAATGATTTATATATCAATAAGGTAAAATTTTTTGTAGGGTAGTTTAGGAAAATTATAGAATTTGTTTGAAAATTAATGTCAAAAAATTATTGGAGGAACTAATTTAAAGTTAATTAAAATGAGTTTGAAGTTAGGAATGGAAATAAATTTTACCCTTCACTTAAAAGGCTAATTAGCTTTACAAGTTGGAGCAGATTGGCAAAAGTGTATCCCTTTGACCAACATGGCATAAAATCAAGTGCAAAATCTATCAACAGATTTCCAGCCCAAACTGACCAGACAATGAGAAAGACACACAAGACTACCTAAAAGTGTGATGGAGTATATGGTTTAGGGATACATCCCCAATTTTTTAAATTTATAATAATTACAAATACATAAGATTGCAAATTGTAATTATTTTATTCGAATTTTGTTTCGTATTACATTTGACTTCGTATAATAGAGTTATATTGATAACAAGATCTCCAATAAAGAGAGATGAGACTGAACTGATAGAGTGAAAGAGATAAAAGTGAATTGAAAAAGACAACACTAAATGGAATAAAAGGACCTGCGTGTTGGGATTGGAGACAAAGATAACTTCAAAGTAGATGGTTGACGGTAACGACTTGAATAAGAGTGAACTGATGAGATGAGCGATAGGAAAAACTAGAGCGAGGGGTTGTTTAAGAGAACAACGGTTTGATGGTCTTTTGAATATTTTTGTACTTGTACACTTCTCTGGCAGACGTAAGTTTTCTTAAACATCATATGCGGTATTATAATTTTCAATCTAATAAAAATATATTTGTAATTACAAAATCGAAAAGATTACATTACATGAATCAAACTTTTCAAAATAATGAGCCCTTTTACGGACAGGATGGCTTCCAACCCAACAAACAAAAAACTTTAAATAGACTAATGTTCATTTGCTTGCGATATCCTTTTGGAACATTAGATGTATTTTTGGGTATGGTTTTTTTGTACATGTTTCACTTACATGTATTGCACGATTCATGAATTGGTGGAATAACAAGCACTTTTTGACCTGCCATAATTTATTTATTGCTCCTGTTAGTGGTTTATTTTTACATGAACGTTATTTTTTGCTGTAAAGTAGTAGTACTCCTTAGTTATGCTCAATTTAAGGGAGTCGCACTCCATATTAATGCTTTCATGTGCTTTGATTGTAAGGGAATAGTACTCCTCATTTATGGCTATTTTAGTAAAATCTAGGAAGGTAGCGGTCCACGTTGTAATTGTTTTGGTCCTTACTTTAATATAAAAGGATCGGAGACTCCAAAAAGCTCCCCACCCCGGGTGGTTTAAAAAAAAAAAAAAAACCTTTTCAAAATAAGTACAAGTATAAAAGTAAAGCATAATGTTCTCCAGGATGATTTCTCAGTTTTAGCTCAGCAAGAGAAGAAGTTGCCTTAAAATCCAATTTAAGGTTGTCTATCACTATGCTACAGAAACATAAAGCCAGAAAGATGAACTGAGACTGGTTATCATGCAAATTGATTGGACTGAAATTTGCAGCAGAAAATACTTATTCTGGTAATACACACTGCATTACTAGTCATACACTCCCTTCTACGGTCTCAGTTATTGGGTTACAGAAAAAGACAGCCAAAAGAAAGTAAGAAATTTCATCAAAATACGAAGATGGTACAGAAATATACTCCACTCTGGCATTCATCTCTTTAATGTTTGGCTATGCTATTGCTAGCAACCGGGGACAATATGCTGTCTTGCAAGTTCGAAAGAGATCTGTGAACAGAGATAGACATCAATCTGTCAAACCAGACCTTTAAAGCTGGAATTCATAAAGTAAATGGCATATGAATCAGCAAAATGAATGAGTGTCATTATCGGACATATAATACGATGAAAGATTCTGACATGCTTAGACACGGGTGGATCATGATCATTGTATTGTTTAGCAGAATTTAAAAGTGAGCATGGGGTTAAGAAATCTGATTCATGAGATCTACGAAACTACTTTATATACTATATTGTAATAAGTGGGCTTGGAGTTAAGAAATCTGATTCATGAGATCTAGTTTCGATGCCAGTGGAGAGAAAATACACTTCCACAATTAAGTGGGTTCAAAGTGAAACGCCGGGCTTCGTTCCTAGAAAGAAAAGTGGTTGCAACTTTTAATTGCTCTAACAATCTTTTCGCTCCCACTGAAATAGGATGGCGAGATGTGGATTTGTGAGTCATACTTACCAAAAGGTGAAAAATATTACACGAGCTCCAAGACGAGGGCTGAAGCACCTCCGCCTCCATTGCAAACACCAGCAACTCCGTATTTTCCATTTTTCTGCCTCAATACCTGAGAGAACGCTACCAGGTCATGGACACAGCAAAAATGCTAAATTCATGAGCATAATAAATTCATAACTGACGATTGCCAAAGCATTTGTGCTTTCGGCCTGCAAAAGTATTGTTCAGAGACACAATATAGCAGTTTGGCAGAACTGAAATATACCCCCAAAAGTGTGGCTAGGATACGAACTCCACTACAACCTAGAGGATGCCCCAATGATACAGCTCCACCATGTACATTAACTTTCTCCTGCAATATATCAGGTGACCTCAGGAAAATGAAAAAAGTGCGGAGTAAATACTTGTATTTATTTTATTTCATTTTCTATTTATCATTTTTCGAGGGGCCCCGCCCCCCCTTCTGCTGGACATGAGACAGTTTGAAGTTGAAGAACTAACCAGATTCAGACCCAATAGTTTCTGATTTGCAAGAGCCACAACCTGCAGAGGATCATGATGGTGGAATGAGATGAAAGGCTTTGTATTAGCAAAGTGTTTTTGCTTTCTGAAAAAGAAGAATAAGAGCGTACTGCAAAGGCTTCATTGATTTCATAATAGTCTATTTGAGATGATTCTAATCCAGCATTTTTAATTGCTTTCGGAATGGCTAGAGCTGGAGTTGTTGTAAATAATTCTGGTGCCTGCACAATAAGCTCCATTTAAGTATAAGAAAAAAAAAAAAACTCAACATCACAATGTTGAAGAAGTGTAGAAATATGGAATTTTCTGAAGATATATAAACACACAGCACCTGAGCAGCATCAGCATATCCTGTGATCTTTGCGATGACTTCCAGCCCAAGTTTCAAAGCCTTCTCTCCACTTACTAAAACGAGAGCAGCTGCGCCATCACTGCAGATGATATCAAATTCACTCATCAATAAACTTAAAAGAAGATCTAAACCACTTAACATTCAGAGAAATCAAAGCTTCATGAATAGCAGTTCGTGGAATTTCTGCTGCATGAGACCAATACCGTTCTATTGGACCATGGCAGTTTAAGTAGGGCCCCATTCAATTACCGGGCTAGAACTTCATTTGTTACAAAGGAAAATCAGTTGAAGGAGAAAGTTTTGAGGGTAATATCAAACTCATAGTATCATACAGGAAAATCAATATGGATGTTACATATTTAAAATCTAAGACCCAAAAGTTGATGTCCTTAAAAATTTTAAAAGGAAACAAATGACTCCAAAAATAATTTCCCTTTCTCGTATCTTCCTTTGCAACGCAATGGGAGATTAACACAAAGGCAAGTACCAAATCAATGTGAGTGAATCACATGAAAATCCGGGGTGCAGTTAAATCGAGCTTGGTCCGTATCTCTTATTAGCAATAGCAGAAGAGGGTTGCTCTCCGGCGTTTCCTACTAGATTGTATATTCTTATCCATGTTTAATTACATTATCTGACTCAACAGGAAATAAAATCAAATGAGAGGATGAGGGAAAAGCAAGAAACCTTATGCTAGAAGCATTCCCAGCTGTGACAGAACACCCGTTTCCTTAAAACTTGGTCTTAGCTTCCTTAGCTTTGCAGCATCAAACTGACCACACGAAAAACACACTCCAGTGTTAGGGAGAAAGGTTTAGATGTCCCTTGGTGAATAACCAAGTCCATGAGCTCCTTGCATGAACATACACAGCAAAGGTTATGCTGTTCATCTTTTTGAACTATGGTGAAATTAAATGCATGGAAAATAATGGTAAATGGGTTTTCCTTTTTCTTTGTTAAAGGTACTGATCAAGATCAGTAGGAGAGAACCATTGAGCATTTCTTTACTGTTCTCAATAATTGAACTTTTCCTTCTCCTGGTGATAGAAGCACTTTAGCGTTGCTCTCAGAATAGACCTTTAGTTAACTCTTTTTATTAAGAAAATGCACTCCAAGAAGTATGTTGATGGAAGTAAGCAAATGGAGAGAAAAAGTAGGAATTTTTTTTTTTTTTTTTTCACTAATCTTCTAGCTGTATAGACAGAGGAATTGTTGTGTAAATTCACCTTTCCTAGACCTTCATCCGTATCTATAATAATCGATGGTTTTCCTCTTCCCCCAGACACTTCAACCTGCATACACAAGATAGAATTTATAATGCAATAATAGAAGTCATGAACTACATCTAGAAGCTAAGATATAATCTTACTGGAACAATCTCCCATGTAAAGGAACCACTATCTTTAGCAGCAATTCCACGCTCAAAGCTTTGAACTGCATAATTATCCTGCATGGATTAAGCGGTATAAAGCACCAAAACCAATGGACATAAGCCACAGATTCTAAGCCATGTTATATTACTTTTACTAGCAACATTACAATAAACAAAAAGTATAATGGTGCACAAAATCATGTGACGGTAGACCAAACTTTTTTCCCAATATAAATATCTAGGACACCGTATATATAAACAAACCTGCTCCTCTAGTAATATGTTGTTCAGCACATAATTCAGCACAAACGCCCATGCCAAAGTCATTATAAACATCCCACAATCCATCTTTCAGCATTCCATCAACAACAGAATCATGTCCAAGTCGAGATCCTTTCCTGGAATATGCCAAGATCCAGCAAATAAGCAATGTATTCAATTATGCTGGAATGTTACAGCACTAATTGCTCCTTGCATAGGTCATTCTTACAGGATAAGATATAGGAACTAAATGAAGGATCTAGTCCTTTTATTGTAGCAGCCCTTAGCTTGAAGTGTTACTATTCTATGAGAATATCAAGGGCCTAAAGCAAATTTGGGTTTAGAAAAATCATAAATCTTAACAAATATTTTATTGATTTAAAAATAGTTAATGTAAGTAAGAAATAGTGGCTAGCACATAACTCGATAATAGCCTACAAATTTCAGAGGCATGATCAGATAAAAAAAGCTAAGTAACGGATGCAAACTAAAATGGTGGTTCCTTTATCTGAAGCAGTTGTAGAATAAAAGCTGCTCAGCGTTGGTGACCAGATCCCTGTAAATTTATCCATTAGCATTAGCACAAGATTAAACGCTTGTACTAGAGTACCAACCTTGCTTCTGACAGGTACTTTGGGACATTAGACATGCTTTCCATGCCACCAGCCACAACCACATCATTGGTGCCCAACTGGATACTTTGTGCTGCAAGCATAGTCGCTGTAATGGAAAAACAAAATATAGCCATGTCATGAGGAAGTAAGGCCTTCGTATAAAGTCAAAATGCACATCCTCTGGAGATTATTGTTTTTCAATTGTATGAGGCAAACCTTTCATCCCTGAGGCACAGACTTGTTGACAGTTGTGCAAACCACTGTATTTGGGATACCTGCCCCTAATGCTGCCTGCCTGGCTGGAGCCTGTCCCAAGTTTGCGCTTAGCACATTCCCGAAGAAGACTTCTTCAACAAGTGATGGATCGATATTTGCTCTCTTCAGAGCACCTAAAAGTTGGCAGAATTGGAAAACAGGATCAGAAAACAATAAATACTAACAATTAAAATTATCATAAATATGGAGTTTAAAGTTCATAACGTTACTTGCAATAGCAACAGATCCAAGCTTGGTTGCCGGCAATGATGAAAGAGAACCAAGAAAGCCACCCATAGGTGTCCGGGCAACACCGACAATGCAAACATCTGTTCATATTAAAGCATAGTTCAGATAAGGACAAGAAAATAGACATATCAACACTGTAGTAATGAAAAGTTTATAATATGTGATGATGAATTTGCTGCAGCAGATTAAATACTCAAAGCAAAATAAAATTTGGAAGCTTAGAGGATTGGACTAAAAAGGACTGACAAGCGCCAAACAAGCTTTTAAGTTTTTCAACAACAAAAAGTATACACACGCACAAACATATATAGATACTAAATGTGCAACGGACTAGTTCAGGTAATCATAGAAGAAGCCGAATTGAATGTAGAAACAAATATTGAAAAAATATATACGGACAATCACTGATCAGTGACCAAAGATGAAAAAATATGTTTATTTGTGTTGGCCATTATTTTCTTCTGTTTTCGTCCCCCAATGCAGTAGAAAGATTTTTCCTCTCTTGAACAGTAGTAACTGTCAGAGGATAAACATGCACGGAATTAGTTCATAATTACGTCAATTTTGCCTGACCAATTTCTTTTGTCCGGGAAAGAAAGAGCTATTATGAATGTCGATGAAAAAAAGTAAATTAACCAAATGCGTCTCTGATGCACCTAAACAAACATTTATCATACTTTCTAGTAGAGTATTAAGCTCAGTAGGAAAAAAAATTGAAATGTTTCAGTTAACTTCATGCACAAATGAACACTAGAACTAGAGATGTTAACACTTGTAAATTGCAATCCCAAGATTCAGCCGCATGAATTGGATACTGATGGACTGACAACTACATGGAGAAAACAAACAGAATACCTCTCGGCTTAATTGAATCCCCTGCTGCTGCTGGAGCCATTATCAGCTTCTATGTGAGATTACTGCCTGTTTCAACCAATCACATCATAAAATTTAGAGGAAAAAACTGAAAATTAAACTGATCCAAGCATGCATTCCCGCAAAGGAAACAAACAAGCATGTTATAGTAACACGATCCTCAAATTCCTCAAAACAAGTTATCTTCAACTTATGCGACTGAGAATTTCGAAGATCAATCAAACAAATACTTGATATCATTCTCCATTCAAATCACACACAGAGTCAGAAAACGATCCACTAAAACAACATGCTCAAAAATCACATCAGCAATCCAAAAAACTAGATCTAAATAAAAATCCAGAAAACAGCAAAAGACAACCGAGAGTCCATCTGCATGAATACGAAAAGCAGCTTCCAATTCAAGAACATCTGATCGGAGCAAAACGAAATCCAAATGAATCCACACAAGTAATTGAACGGGAAACAATAACTTTACCTGCAGGAGTTGCAGTCTGGAAAACACTATTATATATCGCGATGATGGAAATCAAAGAGAGAGATGGTTTGGTATATATATAGAGAGAGGAGAGGAGAAGAAGGTGGCTGGGCAGTGGGTGAAGTGTGTGTAATTTCAGGGAGTCACGAGGTACACACCAGCAGTCAGCAGACGCATAGCACTACGCTTTGGACTTTCGGAATATTTGTTTGTTATTTTAGCAATACACTTCCCCACAGCCTTTCTTGACTCACCAATCACATGTGCACTATCCCTCTGTTTTTTTTTCTTCATACTTTCGTACCACATTAATATAGAGTTGAATTTATTTTTACTCCCTCTAATATGAAAAAAATATCAAAAAGTCCCTTGTAAAAATTTAAATATAAAAAATTATTATTTTTATGAACAATGACTCACATAACCCTGGTCAACTTGGTCTCAAAGGGCTTTTTAAATATTTTTCCATATAACAAGGAGTGTAATTGATACTCTATTTTTCTTAAATAGTTTTTGAACATTTCTAATATCACAGGGGGATCCTTGAATTTTTCCTCATTAATATATACCACTAATAAATAAATTCACACTTGCCCCCTTTTTTTTCTTCAAATTTTTAAAATACAATTAAATTTAAAAATTACACAAACCCTCGTTGTCTTTTATAAAATTATAGTTACACCTCTCAAGATTATGATTTTTAATTACAACCATATCCTTTATTAAGAGATAAAAGTTAAACAAACACCCCCAAAAATTATGCCAAAATGCAAACTCACTCCATACCTTTTGCAAAATTACAGCTACACCCATGAGATTATAATTTTCATTAACTACACTCTTTATACAGAGTCAAAACTTACAAAAATACCCATTAAAAATAATACACTAACATCCCTCGAGGGATGTAGCTATAATCTTACAAAAGATAGGGGATTTGCAAATAATACACTAACATCCTCAAGGGTTGTAGCTGTAATTTTACAAAAGATAGGGAATTTGCAAAAATAAGTATTTGTGTATTTGACCTAATGTACCAACGTAATTTATCCTAAATTAAATTGTAAATTTTTTTAAAAAAAACGGCTATGTATGCAATACACCATATGGATACGACTTCAGTATGTGAATACAATACATCTCGAGTAGAGGTGAAGTTCGAGATAGTGATCAAACGCAAAAATAAAATTGTATTTGATATTTGGATATAAGTTGTATTGTTTGAACAACGCCTTTTGAATAATATCAAATCACACTGAAATAAAATGCATAATTTGTGTAAAATTAATAGATGTTTATTTCGATTTAATACATTTTGAGGGGTAAATTGAGAGTATTTATGTTTTAATTTAGTTGAGATTAGTGGAAGATAAGACTGTGTTTGTGTGTGATGAGGATGAGGAATTATAACATTTATCTTCTACTTTCCTTCAACATTTGTAAAAGGGACAAAAATTAGAATTTTCTATAAAAATTATGGTCCAACCAAACACCATCCGGAAATAATCTATACTATTATAAAATAAATGGGCCTTACAGACATAAATGGTAGTTATCATAGCACTTATACCAAATTTTTTAAATACCAAAAATGTCCTTCCATTGATAGATACTATTTAACTTCTCGACTCATATTGAATTAATTATTCAATCACGCCCCTTAAGAAAATTAATTCCGTGCTATTATTGCAATTACAAATTAAATTTACTCATTTTTGTTTAATTTTATTATTAAATAAATTAAAAATAATATTAGTATTTATTTTGCATGTAAATATAATCGTTGCTACTATAATATATATTGTTCAAAGTTTTAATTTTAATTTATTGACAATTAATGCATTAAAAAAGTTTTAAGTAGTTTTTGCATGTGAGATTGTAAGGCAATGATAAATTTTAACATACAAGAACAAATAGATTGTGAATTTTAATAAAAAAAATTATGCACGTAGGTATTGCGTGCCATGATGTTTAGTATAAACTTAAAAACGGCCCTACAAAAACAAAACCATGTTTTAATGATGTGTTGGTCTAGTGGTTAGAATTGATTCGAGGCCCAATGAAAAGTTTGAAATAATGAGTTTGATTCCTATTGAACGTGTAGTTGCATGTCTCATTTAATTTGAGTTTATTTATAATAAATATTTATCTCACTTAATATATATTTATTATAGTATCAATTTATTATAATTTGAAATTATTAATTGAAAAAATTGAATCGATATTCTTTCTCAATTTATAGCTATTGCCGTGATTATATAACCACAGTTTCTATTAAGAAAAAACAAACAAACACAAAACAAAACCATGCAAGTGTTCACACTCCATGGGAAATGGAACTGCAATGAATTCCAATAAAGGGTAATATTTGAAGGGGATAATTACACTTTTCTCTCGTGAGGTTTGATGTAAGTACACGTATATCTTCTATTATTTGGAAAATTATATCTAACATTCTTAAGGTTTGCTCCTATTTAACAAATAAGTCATTCTATTATTCAAAATTTATTGAATTTGCTGATATTAACAAAAATAAAAAATTGGATAAAAATTTATATTTACCCTTGATTGACTTAAAATCGACTTATTGCGGGTAAAATTTTTGAACTAAACTACCTTTAAAGGGTATAGATATACATCCTCACATTCATAATCGCGTGAAAACGTATGCAGGTAATTTGGTCATAAAAAAATTTATTTGACATGTTATAAGTCAGTAATAAGTCAATCGAGGGTAAATATAAATTTTTTGTTTTGATTTTTTTTATTAATATCATCAAATTTGATGAATTTTGACTAACAGAGGGACTTATTTGTGGGTGCTTGATGTAATTTCCCAAACTACAAAAAATTTATGTGTAATTACATCAAATTTCAAGAGAGGGGAATATAATTATTCTTTTTTTGAAAAGGACAAATGTTTTATTTTTAAAAAAATAAAATCTTATTTTCCCACGTTTTTCTACCAAAAGTAGGTACAATATAATAATAATAATAATAATAATAATAATAATAATAATAATAATAATAATAATTTTGACGGGGAAATTAATTAAAAAAATATAAAAAAAACAACAATTGGACAATTAGAGTGAAATTCAAGTTTTTAAAAAATTAGGCAGCACCGCGTTCACTGAACGCGGTGCTGCAATTTTTTTTTGAAAAAAATTAACAAGCCCAAATTTTTTATTGTATGATTTTAGTAAAATAATGATACCAAGCAAAATTTTTTAAAAAATTATCATTAGGATGTATTTTTATATAAAACTATTTTAATTTAATAATAAATTTTAATATTTTTATTAATATTCTATATAATATTGTCTGTTCATTAATATTGTGTACAAAAATTGACAATAATTATAATGTGAGAAAGTCTCACATTATAATTAGGGATAATTACACTTTCCTCTCCTGAGATTTGATGTAATTACATATAGGCCCTTATGATTTAGAAAATTACATCTAGAACCCCTAAAGTTTATTTTTGTCTAACAAACAAGTCTCTCCGTTAGTCAAAATTCACCAATTTTTATCCTTTGAACCCGTGCATTTTTTGGACGCATCAACTTATAATTATTGTCAATTTTTGTACACAATATTAATGAACAAATAATATTACTTCTCTTAATTTTTTTTATAGAGTATTAATAAAAATATTATAATTTATTATTAAATTAAAAATTTCTTAAAATAAAAATACATCCTAATAATAATTATTCTTAAAAAAATTTGCTTGGTTACATTATTTTACTAAAATCATATAATATATTATTGTTAATTTTTTGTACACAATATTAATAATAATACAATATTAAATTGTTAATTTTTTATACACAATATTAATAAAATATTAAAGTGATTATTATATATTAAATTTAATTTTTTTTAATTGATAAAAATCGCAGTGCTGCAAAAAAAATTGGCCCAAATCAGCCTGCAAAAGCAGGCTGCTTTTTATATTCTTTTTTTTTTTCGAAAAACTTGCAGAACGCGGTGCTGCCCATTTTTTTAAAATTTTGGATTTCACCCCATTTGAGAAATTTTTATTTTTTTTTACATTTTTTAATTAATTTCCCCAATTTTGACCACCTAAAGTGACAAACAAAAATAAATAAATAAATTTATTATTTTATAAAATCTGAATAATGCATACCGAATTCTTAAACTTCCATTCCAAATATATTGTGTTATTATATAATAAATTTTAGAGCTAATTAGACTTAGACCGCATTTGAAAATATTAAATTACACTTTTTTTAAAAAAAAATTAAAATTATATTTGCACATCCTTTGAAAATTCTTGATGTACACCTGACCCCTTTGATCAAACGTTGGACAGAAAATATTGACGTTAGCACAAAATTCTTTTATATGCTTGTAGAAACTGCGTGCGATGACAACTAATAGAACAAAAAGCAAAATAGAGAATCCAAGAGAATTAAATAACCTACAAAATTAACCAGTTTTCTTTTAATTAATTAGGTCTACATTGCAAATATTATAAGATTAAAAAGACTTATTAAGCAATTGTCATATTCAAATCCTCCTTAAAAAAATTAAGGGTTAATTACATTTAAACCCCACTAAAAAAACAAAAATTATATTTTCTTTCTTTTTTTTTGGAAATTACGCTTATACACTAACAAAATCCTCTGTTTTGACCAAACTTCATTAGGTTAGGGCTTGGACTAAAATAATGATATTAACAAAAAAAATAAATAATAAATTTGAATTTTGTCCTTCATTTAACTTTTCTATGTACATTTTTATACTTATAAAGAGATAAAAAAGTATATATATATATATATATATATATATATATATATATATATATATATATATATAGTAAGATTAACATCTTTATGTTTTTTTTGTAAGTATAAATTTATTATAACTTTCTTATGTGGAGTGAGGTCTGACATCTTATAATTTTTGATATATTATTCTTATGTTTATTATAAAACTAATTAATATATTTTATTTTATCACTTGCCATGTTCGAGCAACTACTTCCCTCTCCTTCATTATCCCATTCTTTTTTTAGGTAAAAGCGATGAATTATTATTAATTGAAATAAATCAATTACAAGTACAATCATTCCTATCGACATCAATATCTCAACAAAGACTATTACAATAATCATATTATGCTCAATAACATCCTACTATTACAGTAGACAATAACTCATACTATGCAATAGACTAACTCATGCTATACCATAGACAATATCTCACACACTTGGCGGAGTTCGAACCCCCATTCATTCATATCTATATTTTGGAGTGTATACATAATATTTTGGGCTACCCAGTTCATTTTTCAATAACCACTTTTGAAATTAAATTATATTAACATCACATTTTAATAAAAATGCAATTTGTAACTTTTAACCCCACTGCGATTATTTTTCATATAATTATTAATTATATCTGTTAAATTAATTCTTTAATTCCTTTATTAACCTTAAGAATGTTGTTAACTTTGGAATTCAACTCTGCTCTGTATTTGCATAATTAATTATAAAATCTTGAACCCAAACTTTATAATCACTTTATACATAATCAATTATAATTACGCAAAAATTTCCTTTGAAAAATCACCAGCCAGGTAATTTTTGACTTTGAAATTCTAGTAAAAAAAGAAAATCAAAATAAATGTGGGAAACAAGGGCACAAAATAGGGCTCAAAAGATCAAATTTATAACAATTGAAGGAATAAATTCACAATATATCTCCTCAAAAATAATTTCAAGATTTTCACCTCTTGCATGAATAAACCTAATGCATACAAGGAAGAATATATAGACCAAGTAAAACAATTAATCCCATTATTTCTCGTATCTAAGAAGTTCCGTTCGCCTTTTACGAGCGTCTAACTAACGAAACAAGTCGAAAGAGTCCGTATATAGATACCGTATGTCATATCATTTTCTCGAATTTATCGAGATTTTTCACCCTTTGCATGGATCGAATGAATAGAGCGAAAAGAATACCTGCATGCCAGCATTTGTTTACGATGATTTAAGTTTAAGTATGAAACCCGAGTTATCTATAAATGTATGGAAGTATGAAAATTACAAGACCAAAAATATACAAAAAAAGTTAGAACATTTACCTGCGCCAATGAACGAACCGCTTGCAACGATTCGACTGCCTTGCTTGCTCAATGTCAATCCGAGGTTGAGTAGGGTACTTCCTAGAACTGTGTATATGGTTCCCATCTGCAGGATGGTTGCTTTTCGAGCCGCTCTCTCCGACTGACGAATATAGATTTTTATGTTTTATTATCTGTTTTAAATTTTAATTATACTATTTCAAATTGTGTTCTATCACGTCTTTTTGTAGGAAAAAAAAGGGGAAAAATGCAAGCAACCCCCTTATGGTATTACGAATGAGCAAATTACCCCACTATAAAATAAAAAATAGCAATTTACCTTCCCGTGTTCTCTAAAATACAACAATTACCTCCCTATATTTTTTAAAATGAAGTTTCATTTAAAAAGTACAAGGGGAGGTAAATTGCTATTTTATTTTCGTAGGGGGTAATTTGCTCATTTGCAAGATCAAGGGGGTAAATTGCTATTCCTCAAAAAAAAAAAAAAACTATTACAAACATTATAATCAAAACATATTGTCAAAAGAAAAAAGGGGTGTAGTTGCTTATAATCGATCAAAACGTTCGACATGTATAGAGAATTTCAAAAACTAAAACCGGTAGCGCATAAAGGGAGATTTCTCGGAAGTAATTGCGAAATCTTGATAACAATTTATTGAAGAAAATCACCTCGAGAACACGAACTCGGAGCTTCAGATCTCCAGATTCAAGCTGTTTCACAATCTCTTCTATCCGCTGTACTCGGTAAGGCATGGATATAGTAGACGATCTTGCCTGAAATTTACCAGAACACCTTGTTAGGAATTTTGCAACATAGATTGTGAAATCTCACAAAGAAACAAAAATCAGACACAAGAACACACATATTTTTAATAATTTTCCCTACATTTTTGTATTATATAATAGACCGGCAACGTATACTACTGTAGAATTTACAATTTTTCCTAACAAAAGTTTATGCCAAAAAGATTTATGAAATATATATATATATATATATATATATATATATATATATATATCAAATTATAACATTGAGTTAGATGAGATAAAGGGCAGAGTAGAGTACATCATCAGCTTGTTTCCGTATTTCTTGAACGACTTGAGTACCCGTCCGCTGCTGTTGTCTTGAACTTAAGAGCTCCTGTATGTATGTAAATTGGCCTATTTTATATACCCGAGAATTTAAAGTTTAACGTAGAAAAGAATAGCTGGGGGAGTTATATTTTACCTGTGCATACGGTGCAGCAATCTTGGTGAACGAAAAATCTGGATCCAATGTGTATCCGATGCCTGAAAAGAGATCAAAATCTCAGTAAAACCACGTTCGTGTTATGAAATTATGCAGACCTCCTCTCGGAGTTTGTGATGATTATATTAGAGCTTGTTTGACTAAGCTTATTCGAAACATCTTATAATGTTTTAAGATCTTCATTGTTTTTGTGTGTGTGTGTGTGTGTGCGCAGGGGGGGGGTACCTTCGAGTGTCGAGAATGCCCTGATCACAAACGTGAAAGTGGAAGGAAACCTGAACGACTGATCGGTTGCTATCGCAAATAAATCCTGAAAAAAACAAGTTCACCATTTCCTTAAAAGACTAGGATAGACCAATAAAACTAGGGTCTCACCCCTCGTTGAACAGTACTTCACGGCACAACAGAGTAATTGTCAGAATCATTTCAACAATTTCGGACTTTGTTTGCAACCTTTTTGGCAACTATTACATCTCTGCTAAAATCATGCGTTTCGAATGAGAAAATTGTGCAAGGGTACTTAGGATAGAGGAATTTAAGTGCTTCGGACAAAAACATTTCCTGTAAATTATTTCAAGATGTAAGAAAATAAGGATAAAACTGTTCTCAGACAAGGGATAGACTGCTTGCATACCTCGCCAATTGCAGACAAAGTTTGCTTGTGATCGGGTCTTTGATTCAACAAATTATCCAAGAAAAACTGTACGGATCTCCTCACCTAGAATCATAAAATTTTCCGGGTAAGACAACTATGGCAAATCCAAAAAAGTGGCCCAAAATCAGACAAAAGCTTGTTTTTTCTTTTTACTTGTCAGTTTCAAAATTAAAGTATTTTCAAGCATATATATATATAAAGAGTTCGTCAAGAGGCATACTGGTGACATGTCCCCCGTGGGCTGAAGTGCTCCAAGATCTATCAGACTTTGCATAACCTGCATTGATAGCTTGTACTTCAGCTGCTATAATTTGAATATATGGACTTGCTTTCTCGGAGAGATGTCTTTGTTCATATATTACAGGACACATTGTAAACATGTGCCGTAACTAGTTACTGTCTGCAGTGGTTAAGCTTGCACGTAATGTTGGGTCAGTTGGAATCCAAACAGTAGCATAATCCTAAGGTTGTTTATTTAGTCCGATGAAGTTTCATAGAAAACAAATGCTTCTCAATTGTTACAACCTAGTTTGAATGCAAAACATCGGACTAATTTACAATCAAAGGAAAGCTTACCTTCTTTGCATCCTTCTCATAAACAGCGTAGAAAAGTTCTAACAGCCTGTCCCTCGTAAACGCCTTAATGTCTCCCATCATACCAAAATCATAGTATATGAGTGCTCCATCCCCATCAATAGCAAGATTTCCGGGGTGAGGATCAGCATGAAAGAACCCAGTCTTTAGTATCTGCAATAATAACAACAGTTCAGAAAATAAAAACGAAAAAAGAAAAAAAAATCTATTACAACCTTAAGAAAATCGATTTGCATGAAGCTAACAAAAAACCTGAATTAAGTAGGCTTCAATAGCACGTGACGAAATTTTAGATCGACTGTATCCCCGTGCGTCTATCAGATCCAGCTGGTTTATCTTAATGCCTGAATAAAATGGTGAAAATTCAAAGGATGTAAGAACGACGAGGCAAAAACCTTTTACCTTAAAAAGAGTCGAGATGCATGAACAATATGATCAGTATTAGTGGCTACAAGACAAGGTGTTGATGAGAACTAAAAACAGCTGTGTCAATCGCAAACTTTTAATGTAGAAAGAGAAGATATCAGAGCAATATACCTGGAACATACTCCAATGTTAACACCTTTATTGCAGTATAATCCCAAAAGACCATCTAGAATGTAAGAAGAAAAAAAGAAAAGCAAACATTGTGTCATAATCATATGCAAGAAGAACAAAGTAAATGTCCAAACATATCCATACCAAGCCCGAGTTTCCAACAAATACATAGAATGTAAAGAACAAAAAAAAAAAGGGCAAAATAAATCGGGTCTACGAAATCAAAATTGATTATTGGATAAGAGAACAAGTCTGCGGAAGAGGGAAGGGTTACTAGTCCTTTAGGAGGAAACATACAGGTACTCGGACCCACTTTATATTTCGAAAATCCCGACGGAATCTATCGGCATTCTTCGCTTCGTTTACGTAATCAATTTCTTCATACAAAATCCTGGAATTTTAACACGTCAATTCATGAATAGATTATTACAAATAAAATTGATATTGCTAAATGATACGATCTTTCATGCTCCCGTCCGACTTACTTGGCACATTCTTCATATATTCCGACCCAATCCCTTGTTGGACCACCTAGAGTTTCACTTTTTTGAAAGTACTCGGCGATCATCTTGAAATTTCCTGAAGAACGAGAATGTTAGAACGCAAGTATATATATATATATATATATATAATATATATGTATATGTCGAAAGAGTTGTATCACTTACGAAGATCGATGTCGAAAAGTTTCTTCAGTCCTGGTCTTTGAACTTTCACCACTACTTTCTCTCCGTTGTGTAGGACAGCCCTGTGAACCTAACAACATTTGTGGAAAAGACAGTCAGAATAACTGGAACAATATGGTAATAAATTACGGCGACTAATGTTTTCTCAATACTACAATGGTAGAGACAACATGTTGCATGAAGTGAAGTTGCAATTTAGGACATGATCTCGGAAATCTAAACACAAAGCAAACACCTGACCAAGACTAGCAGCTGCGATTGGAACGTCTTCGAACTCCTTGAACAACACATGAATTGGAGCACCCAATTCCTTCTCAATCAACTTCTTTGCTTTGCTTGGCGGGAAAGCAGGAACTCTGTCCTGATAAGACAATTCGGACAGAAATTTCATCATTCATGAATGCAACATTTCCTAAGGTCATTTTTCTCCATAAAACCATAGTGTACCTGCAATTTGGCGAGCTCTTCAACAAATTCTTTGGAAAATAGATCAGATCTTGTGGACAATAACTGCCCCAGTTTGATAAGAGTGGGACCAAGTTGCAACAGACAATCCCGTACCCATGAGGCCGTTTTCCGTCTTCTTGCAACCTGAAAACTAGGTAAAGCTTATAAACATGTAGAGCTGAGAAAAGATCCCAAGTGGCTGCTATAACATGATATATACTTGGGAAATTCTAGCCCGAACAGAATTCAGCCAGCCCCAAACAAATCACATATGAAATACACTTGTCATGTGATGTACAACGTAAGAGGAGGAACCAAATTACATGTCAAGTGTTATTACATTCGTCATGTGATTGTTGGATCCAACTGAACCTGGTTCAGGTAAGAATTTTACATGTATACCGTGTTGCAATAAGATCACCTGCTTATCGTCGGTGAAGCCTCCAATGTAAGTCCACTTTGCATTGTCCAGGAGAACACGCACACGCAATGCAATGACAAAGGACCACACGTCAATAGTTCTTTGAACAGAGTTATAATTCTCGTTCGCCCAACTAAAACCTTCGTCGGAAGGCAAAACGTTCAGCCCTTCATGAGGTGGAAGCTCTTTAGCCCTCGACGATTTCAAAAGGGGCGGAGTGGGGTCTTTCTTAACGAGGCTTCCCCCTTTAACTACATTGACGCCGTTAACATTCTTGACGGATCCATTTACAATCTCCGGTGTACTGACGGATGGCGACATTCTTTTTCTGATCTCAGTTGTAGGCACCATTTTGATAACTCGGCCATTTGGACCTGGTTTTGCCGGCAATTCTCTCTCTTGCATTTCAAGTTGAAATCTAGGGAGTTTCCTAGGTTTAGCAAGATCTTTAACATCATTGTCCGATTCCGAGCAATTATAGTTCACTAACGAACTCGAAAAAGTAAGATCGTCTCCTAGTTTTCCATGATGTGTTAACTGTCCAATGCGGCAACAGCAGCTATGAGAAGCCAGTATTGCCGCCATCCCAGATCAAAAAACCTGAAAAAGAATCGATATATTATTAAACAGACAGCAAGAACCGATGTTAATTATGAACCTTAACTGTCCTATCCAAGACAATCAAATCCAGGAACTACTTCCATGAGAAATTTAACATTGACAATGTGAAATGACAATGAAATCCGGGAGCAAAAACCTTTTCAATGAACTGACATTACGCTGTCTATCAGTTCAAATCTCTCGATTTCTACATGTTTTGTGTGCTTCAATTGTCACAAGAACTTCTTACAACATAAACACCAAATCAAACAATCTAGCAGACAACTTCCGACAAAAAGTTGATAGTAAAACACCCAATTCTAGATCAGCACAGGAAGCAAAAACCTTAACTCCAATCAACCCACCAAACATAAACAAAACCCATAAAAGAAAAACCAAGAAAAGAGCCTTACAGTTAAAAACTGAAGAGAGGGAGAAGATCAGAATCCAGAAGCTCTTGGAAGAGTCAGAACTCAAATCCCTCCATAGTATTCTCGAAAACTCCAATGGAAGGTTGATGGGCTGCAAGATTTGAGCAGTAGAATGGAAAATGGGAATCCCACTTTCAACAAGTGTGTACAACGTTTGACCATTACCAGTGTTTAGATGAATCAATTGGCCTTCATTTTCTTCTATTGTTTGTGTGTGTGTGTGTGTGTGTGGAGAGGTCAACTGCTGTCTGTCCCTGTTCACGACAAAAACAACTGAAAGTGGTTTGCCTGTTGCCGGGAAAGTTGCCGAATCTTCAATATTTTTCTTTTTAATTTTATCATCTACTTTAGCAGATACGCACATGTAATAATCACAAAGATATTAAATAAATTTTTAAAAACAGAAATTAATGTAGTGAAGTAAGTGATAAATATGAACAAAAGACTATTTGAAATAAATATAGGATAAAATTATAGTTAATATTTCTGATGTTTGGCATCATTATATATATCTACTCGTTGTTTGAAAAATTACAAACCTCTTTAATTCTAACGTTCGTTTAACAACGAGCTCATTCTTTTAGTCTCTGTTAGGTTTTTATCTAATTTTCTGTGTGATTAACCCAAGGTGTCATTTTGGATTATGAATTATAATTTTATATATTTTTAAAAATATTTTTATAAGTTAATATGCCCTATAAATTATTTATTTTATACACTCCACATTTTATTTTATATTTTTTCAAATACTTTTTTTAAAGAACAAATCTAGCAGGGGTAAAACAATAATATTCACCATTATTATTTTCTAGTTGAAAGAGATATTTATAATTTTTCAAATAACGAGGGACTATTTGTAATTTTATTAAAGGGCCTGTGATTTATCCATAAACGTATATAGTGATACAAATAATAAAGGATATAATTGATAGTTTTAAAATTTAATGTTGCAGTGTCAGAAGCCGTCAATTGTAAATAAAATTTGATTTTCTTTTTTATATTACTACAAAAATTTTGAATTCGTCTTAATTTCTCTTAATAGTTTTACGTTTCACATAACAAAATTATGTGGCATTTGAAGTTTTTTGTTCTCTTTAAATCTTGAAATTACTTTACCTTCTCATATAAATTGAAATTCCTTTTTCGCCTCTCTCAAAAAATATAAATTCCGATTGAGTCTTTGCTCGACGGCACATTTAGGGATGTGCACAATACGATAAATCGATCACTTATATCGAATTGAATTGAAAAATTCGATACATACTAAATACCAAATTAAAAATTTGATTCGATATTCAGTAACTAATTTTGATTAAGTTCGATATTCTATACGATATTGATATCATTATATCATACTGTACGGTACCATAACAAATGTGTTTAATATATGAATATATTAAAAGTATATATATGAATATAATATTTATATATAAATACGTAGGATTTTTTTTTTTTTGTAAAATCAATTCAATTCGTTAAGAAAACTGGACCAAACTGAATTTTGTTCGATTTTTACGAAATCGAAATGAACCATTTTGTTGGGTATTCGATTTGATATTTTGGCGTATCAAAATTTCAGTTCGATCTTATGAACCGAATAGCCGCAGATACATTTATATTTTTTTTTCATCAACTAACTAGTTTAATTATTAAAAATTATGAGCCAATGACGCCTAACTCAGTTGGCGAAGCTGAGGCCCCATGATCTTAGAGGTCATGGGTTCGAACCCCGCCAAGTGTGTGGGATATTGTCTGCTGTATAGCAGGAGTTTGTCTACTGCATAGTAGGAGTTGTCTATTGTAATAGTAGGGTTTATTGAACAAGGATATGATTATTGTAATAGCCTCTGTTAGATACTAAAGTCGACAAAATGATTGTACTTGTACTCAATTTATTACAATTAATAAAAATTATTGAAAATTATGATATCAATTTTGTGATATAAATGATTTGCCTCGTTGATTTTTTAAAATGTATCTTTTATGAGTAATTAAAGAAAGCAAAAAAAAACCCTTTTATGCAATATGGAGTTTCGCTTTCACTGGCTTTCGTATAATAATGTTGTGAAGATAAACTCTTTTATAGAAAATTATTATGCTTTTCGTCTAAAAAAACTAAAAAAAATAGGGTTAAAAGCAATTTACCCCCCGTGTTTATAAACAATGAGCACTTTACCCCCCTGTGTTATAAAAAAGAGCAACTTACCCCCCTCCGATTTAAATAAAAGTGCACACTGCCTCCCTAGACTAACCTGGCTTATAATTTTTACTGCAAATACCAAATTGCCCCTTCTTTTATATCTATTGTTGACTAATTGACCAACTCTTCATTGACCGAAAATCAGCGTTTTTTTCTTTGGAGAAAACCCATTTACTTCAAGGTTCAAACCCTAGATCTAGGCAAAAGAAAACGCAAAATTGGCCGTTGAATCGAACAAGAAAGTGTTTGATCTTGCAAAAACTAGTATTACGAAGGTATGTGACCGTATTTTATGGGTTTTTTTAACCCCTTTTTTTTAGTTGGTTGTAGATTTGATTTCTGAAAAAAAAAAAAAAATCTATGTAGGGATCGTTCACTGTTAGAGATCGAACAAGGAGAGTGTAAATCTGGTGTATTTTGTCTCAGGTATGTTATAAGTTCAAGTTTTTGTTTTTTTCTTTTCTAACTGTTAATTAATATTTCTTTTGTTCTTCTTTTTGTTTTCTTTTTGTGTTTTCTGTCGCTGAAATAGAGAACAGACAAGAAACGTGTTGGATTTTCAATATGAAGGTTAGTTTTTTTATACATTTATAATTTCTTTGGTATATGTTCGGTTTGTTTTGAGACAAACATGTGGGGTGGGGTGGGTAGGGTTTCTACTTGAAATCTGCATATGTTAATTATTATAATGTGTATGTCTTTTTTTATTCGATTTTGCTTAGAAATTTGGGAGACAGACATGTGAGGTGGGGTAGGGTTGTTGTTTTCTGTTGGTTTTTAGTGTTGATGGGGTATATTCTGTGCAATATACCCCCCTGTGTTTGTATTTTTTAATACTATTTAAATATGTTGTTGTTGATGATGTATACTCTGTGCAGTATACCACCTGTGTTTATTCTGTCCATTTCTGATGCATTTTTGTATGATTGTTTTATTATTTGCAGCATACTGATGAGTATCATGACATAGAGTTTTGGTGGGGTGGCAAATTTATCTCTAATCCAAAACTTAGATATGAAGGGGGTAGTAAAAAAGTGTTTGAAAAAATTGACATAGATTATATAGGCCTATATGATCTAGGTGCAATGTATGAACAATGTGGGGGGAAGGGTTCTGTTTTAAAATTTTATTACAAAGATCCCACATTATCTTTAGAGATGGGCCTAAGATTAATAAAAAATGAATGTCCTGATATCTGTTATTTGATATGCTACGTATTCATAGGGGGTTAGATGTTCCAATTGTGATATATGTGGGAGAGGGATGGTGAACCACTTCAGGCAGTAGATAGTCAAGGTAATCTAATTGTTAGACCACAAGAAGATGAGATTATGGGTTTTAGAAGGCATAAATTTTGAGGTGTTTAGGAATGGGAATGAGAATGAGATGGAGGGGTTTGAGTGTGAGAGAATGGTGAGGGGCAGGTTTCAAAAGGGTTTGAGGGGTTTGAGTGAGGGTGAATGTGATAGGCATGAATGAGGGGCAGGGTTTAGGGGAACAGGGTGAAGATGGTGAGGGGCAGGGGTAGAGGGACAGGGACATGGTGTTATTGGTATTGAGACTGTAACTAAAAGAATGAATGAAAGAATGAGTGAAACATTGAATGAAAATGTGCTTGAATCTGAAACTGTGACTGAAATGAATGAAAATGTGCATGAATCTGTTAATGATGTGACTGAAAATGTGCTTGAATGAATGAAACTGTGAAACTGTGACTGAAAAACTGAGTGAAAATGTGCCTGAAATGAATGAAACTCAGACTGAAACTGTGATTGAAAAATTGAGTGAAAATGTGCCTGAAATGAATGAAAATTTGGGGAGGGATAAAGGTAAGAGAAAACTATATGAAAGATTTTTGAATGAGTCCTCATCAGAGTTTGATGATTCATCTGATGAGGACTATGTACAGTCGAATTCTGAAACTGATAGTGATACACAAAGTCTTGTGTTGGAAGATGTTGAGGCTGAAAGTGATGATGACATCTTTGAATAAAAAATCCAAGCAAAAGGGATTTAATAAAGAAATTGAAGAGAGTGATGAAAGATAAAATAAAACTGTAATGACTGAACAAATGCCTGAAATTGGGGATGGGGATTGGGGCTAGTGATATTGGGGATGAGGAAGATTTGGCTAGTTTACCAGGTAGTGATGATGATTCAGTTGATAAATCCTGTGTATAAAGAGTCCACAACAATAAAAGATTTGAATTTAGTTGTTGGAATGAAATTCAAGATGCTGCAGAGTATAGGTCTGTTTTAAGGGATTGGTGCATAAGAAATGGCTACGATATTGAATTTACTAGAAATGAAGCCAAAAGGGTGACTGCCAAATGTAAAGTAGAATCCTGTGAATGGAGAATTCATGCATCACCAATAATGGGGGACCTACTTTCCAAATAAAATCACTAAAAGGCAATCATACATGTGCAAGAACTTATGAATAACAAGCTTGCTAATGCATCATACTTGGCAAAAAGAATTGAAAAATCAATCAGAGATCATCCTACAATTCCAATCCAACAACTGAAAAACAGAATTCTAAGAAAATGTAATGTGGATGTGAGTAGATTCAAAGTGATGAGAGCTAAGAAAAAAGCCTTGAAGCAAATTAGGGGGGAGGATGCTAAACAATATGAAATGTTGTGGGATTATTGTGAAACTGTGAGAAAATTCAATCCTGGCAGCAAGATAATTCTTAGAAAATTTGAAAATTCTAATCCTCCCATTTTTGACAAAATGTATTTCAGTCTGTGGGCCTTGAAAAAAGGGTTTTTGGAGGGTTGTAGACCAATCATAGGGTTTAGATGGTTGTTTTTTAAAAACTTGTTATGGGGGTCAATTACTTGTGGCTGTTGGAAGGGATGGAAATGACAATATGTTTCCAATTGCAATGGCTGTTGTGCAATCTGAAAATAGGGAGACATGGTCATGGTTTGTGGTGAATTACTTGATGATATAGGTGGTTTGGGGACTAGTAAATGGAGTTTCATTTCTGACAGACAAAAAGGGCTGATTGAAGCTTTAAAAGACTTGGTGCCTGATAGTGAACACAGATTCTGCATTAGGCACATGTATCAAAATTTTAAGCTCAAATTCAAATCTGAAGAGTTAAAAGAATACTTTTGGAAAGCAGCTTCAACTGCTAACAGGAAAGATTTTGAGAAATACATGAAGAAAATTGAAAAATTAATCCTAAGATCAGTGATGATGTTGAGACTGCATCTGATTGGTTGAAAAAAATCAGTCCTGAACATTGGGCAAGGTCTTTTTTTCCTGTGCATAGCAAATGTGACATTCTAGTGAACAATTTATGTGAAAGTTTTAACAACTACATCCTTGAGGCAAGAGATAAACCAATTATTAGCATGTTTGAATGGATTAGGACCAAGTTGATGTCTAGGCTGCAACAAAAAAGGGATGGTATGGAGAAGTATTCGGGGTCAATCTGCCCAAATGTGATAAAAAGATAAACAAGCAACAATCACAAGCTAGACATTGTTTCACTAGGTGGTGTGGGGGTTCTGAATTTGAAAGTAGACCATTTTCTAGATAAGTTTGTGGTTGATTTGGAGAAAAAAACATGCACTTGTGGCATGTTCCAGTTGACAGGTTTGCCATGCTGTCATGCATGTGCAGCAATTGGGTCAAAAAGATCAAAACTTGAAGATTATGTTGATGATTGTTACACCAAATCAACATATTTGAAAGTATACAGTGAGAAAATTCATGCTGTCCCTGGTGCAAAAGACTACATAACCACTAGTTTTGAACCTTCAAACCACCCCCCATATGAAGAAGAAGAGAGGTAGACCCAAGAAGCTAAGGAGGAAAGGCCCTGATGAGCTCCAATCAACATCAACCCGGAAGGGGTTGACCCACACTTGCAGCAAATGCTTGAAAACAGGCCACAACAAGGAAAGTTGCAAGAATCCATTCACCCCAAGTCTAAGTTTTTCAAGGTATCTTAATTTATTTTCCTATTTTCCTAGTTTCATGTTTTTTAAATCTTATTACACTATATAGTTTAATTCATCTAATGTATGTTTCAGGAAAGTATTCCTGAAGAAATGTCTCAAGGGTCTCAAGCACCACCTATGAGCCAAGAACCAGCGGGGGTAAATTCTGTCTTAAGGGTAAATTAAGCTTAATTATCTTTAGAGATGGATAGCCATCTAATCAATTTTTTTGATAACTTCATAAGGAATCAACAATTTCATAAGCAAACAGCAAAGAAAGTGGTCAACAGTTTGCATCAAGCACAAAATCAGTGGTAAGTTTTGTATTTTTTGGATCATTTTCTGGGAATACAATCTTGAAAAAAAGTCATGTTCTGTTTTTTTTTTGCAGGAACAAATGGGTTATCAAGGGCCTAGGAATGCATCACTTTTGGGAAAAAATAGGACATACCAAAAAAGGCCTACGATATCTGAAGTCTGGAAAAATTAAAGAGAGATCTAAGAGAAGACAACAAAAGTAGTTCTGGAATGTTTGATACATCTATTTTGTTGGTGCATGAAATATTTTTTGTATAGAATTATGAAGAATATGTGTTCATGTGGATAGTTTATGTGACAAGAGTTGATTTTTGTGGATTATGGAATTTTTTGTAACAATGCAACAGTGCTACGTTCAGCTTTGGTACACTGCAAAATTTATATAAGTTTTACTTTTCTGCAATTTCAAATTTTTGAAGCTTCAGTTTTCTGCAAATGTAAAATTTTGAAGTTTTAGTTTTCTGCATTTGCATATTGCATTTGTACAGGTATAGAACATAATTATTATTAGGACAGGTTTTGGTTCATTGCAATATTTTTCTGCAAGTGAAGTACCAAATATACCAGATTTCACAATTAATTTTTAAACATCAATTG
This sequence comes from Sesamum angolense, assembly GCA_034509725.1. Classification (NCBI taxonomy): domain Eukaryota; kingdom Viridiplantae; phylum Streptophyta; class Magnoliopsida; order Lamiales; family Pedaliaceae; genus Sesamum; species Sesamum angolense. The sequence continues at coordinate 5,053,218 of JACGWL010000015.1, forward strand.
CAATATTTTAAACATCAATTAGAATATTTAAATATCAAGATGCTACACACATAATTTCATTAACCAAAAGGAAGGTTGGTTGTAATTTTAATTGGACAAGAGAGGGCAAAATTGTTAAAAAAAAAAATAGAAAACGAGTTAATTGGACAAGAGAGGAAATTGTCAAAAAATAGTGAAAATCAGTGCCCAAGTGCAGTGTTGGCGTGTGTACCACACTTGCGGGCTTTAGGGGGCTTGTTGCTCCATTTTAAATAAACACATGGAGGTAAATTGCTCTTTATTTTTTCAGGGGGGTATCTCGCACTTATTGTATAACACAGGGGGTAGCTTGCATTTTTCCCAAAAAAAATATATAAATTTTCTCATGGAAGATAGAATATATTTAGGGATAATTACACTCTCATCCCCTGAGATTTGATGTAATTACTCGTAGACTCCCTGTGGTTTGAAAAATTACAATTAGAACTTTTGAGGTTTGTCTACATCTAACAAATAAATCCATCGATAGTCAAAATTCACCAAACTAATATTAACAAAAAAAAAAAAAAAAAAAAAAAGAAAAAAAATCATATTAACCCTTGATTGACTTATTAGTGACTTATTACATGTTAAATAATTTTTTTCGAACTAAATTATCCTTATAACGGTAAAATATACGTCCTCAGAGACATTCACGCGTGAAAACGTATGAGGGTAATTTGATCATAAAAAGATTTATTTGACCTTCAATAAATTAGTAATAAGTCAATTAAAGATTAATATAAATTGTTTCTGATTTTTTTTGTAATATCAGTTAATTTGGTGAATTTTGACTAACGAGGAACTTATTTATTAGATGAAAGCAAACCTTATGGGTATTAAATATAAATTTTTAAACTATAGAAAGTTTACATATAATTACATCAAATTTCGAAGGAGAAGAGTGTAATTATCCTTATATTTAAATCATAGATTTAATTATTGCCAGCTCCTTGCAATTATTAATTTATCAACAACTGGACATGCAGAGATTGTCAGAACTTTCTTGATTTTTTAAAGTAGGCATGGGATAATTTCACTTTTCGTACCCTAACTATACCCTAATTTCAGTTTTAGTACCCAATGTTTCCAAGCCATCAAAATTGGTACCCAAAGTTAACATTTTTCATCCAAATGAATACCTCCCGTTAAATTGACCGTTAAATTTAACGGTCAAGCCATTTTTGGAGGAAAAATAGGTTGTAGTTTGTCTAATTAAGGGCATTTTTTGCTACTATTTCATTCACCACACAAATTAGAGTTGAAAGAGTCAAATTGTGGAAAATTTTGCAAAGAAGGATGAATAGAAACATAAACTGAAAATAAATTGATGAACGATGAACAATTACACTTGTCAACAACAACAACACTTCAACACTTCAACGCTGAAGAGATGCCTATTGGGACATCTCAACCCCCAGCACTCAAGAGAGCAAGATGCCTATTGGGACATCTCAACCCCCCAGCACTCAAGAGAGCAACCATAATGAAGTGTTGAAGTGTTGTTGTTGTTGACAAGTGTAATTGTTCATCGTTCATCAATTTATTTTCAGTTTATGTTTCTATTCATCATTCTTTGCAAAATTTTCCACAATTTGACTCTTTCAACTCTAATTTTGTGTGGTGAATGAAATAGTAGCAAAAAATGCCCTTAATTAGACAAACTACAACCTATTTTTTCCTCCAAAAAGGGCTTGACCGTTAAATTTAACGGTCAATTTAACGGGAGGTATTCATTTGGATGAAAATTGTTAACTTTGGGTACCAATTTTGATGGCTTGGAAACATTGGGTACTAAAACTGAAAGGGTATAGTTAGGGTACGAAAAGTGAAATTATCCCAAGTAGGCATAATTCTTGAGGTTGAGGCTGGGTGTTAAACAAGTCATCACAAGTCACAACAACGAATACGTCGAATCGAGTTGAATGCATTATTATTTGAATTACTATTGAGTCTGAAAATTTATTTAAGTTTGGTTTAATTAATGATTAGATCGAGTCTGAACAAGTTCAAGTAAATCGTGTCTGACCTTAAATAGTTTAATATTTTTAAATATATTTTAAAATTTTGTGTAAAGATTGAATCGAGTTTGAAAAATCAAGTCCAAATTTGAATTGTTGAATTAACGAATCAAATTCAAACGAATTTTTAGCAATTAAATTTCATATCGGATATCTAAGAGTAGCCTTAGAGGAGGGCTACAATTTATTTCAAATATACTATCTATGAAAGTGAAACTATTGTCATGTTTTAAATATTTTGGTAGCTATGCCTT